>JAVSCE010008574.1:0-156626 GCA_032199065.1 Smutsia gigantea
GTTGACTGACCACGGGCAGTCTCTCAGCATCAGCATGAACCCCAGGATCCTGTCTGCTAGGGGCTGGTTCAGCAGTCGCCCACCCACCTCTGAGCCTGACCTGGAGCCTGCCACAGGTGGGCCAGCCTCTGAGACCACCACCCTCAGTCCAGAAGCCACCAGCTTTAATGACACCGGAATCCCCGACGCGGCTGGTGGTGTGGCCAGCGTGGGCACAGTGCTGCTGTCTTTGGGGATCGTCACGGTGATCAGCCTGGCTGTGGCCATGGTGAGAGCTGGGGCTCCCCAGATGGCCCTTGACTGGGGTGGGGGGCTCAGTATTTAGGTTTTAGAGAATCTAATCAGAGGACAGTTGTCTGTTAGCAATAGTGCAATCCTTGCCATCCTCTGGGGCCCAGAGACCAGAGAGGCTGCCTCTGATTGGAAGAACCAGAGAGGGTTCTGAGGAATACATGGTGTTTTGAGCTGGGTCATGAAGGCCTCATAGGAACTGGGGAGGAAAATGTTCCAGGTGGAGGGTCCTGAGGAGCAAAGTTTGGAGGCACACAGGAGGTTCTGGGAGCAGCAAGCAGGACAGTGTGGCAGTGTGTGGGGTGCAGGGGGGTACACACCAGAGGGTGACTGGGATAGACCGTAGGCTGGGGGGCTGGGGGGGGTGTTGGGCCTGGCAGGCTGCTGGCAGTGTCCATTCATTCACTCACTTAGCACTTATTTACTGGGCACCTGCCCTGGCCCAAGCCTTTGAGACCTCAGGACTAGGGAGACAAGGCCCCACCTGTGGTTTTTATGGGGAATGGGAGGCTGACAAACTGGGGGTGCCAAGGGAAGCCCATAGGCGCTGGGGTGGGGAATTGGGCTGGGTGGTTGGGGACAACAGAGGAGGGAACATTAGAGCTGAGACCTCAAGGTGGAAGCCTGGCCCCAGCGTCACAAGAAGGGGCAGAGCTGGGCAGACATCAGAAGAGGTGACCTGGGGTGAGGGCTGCAGGGTCCCCCGACAGTGGGCATGGTGCTTTGTCGTGGACACTCGGAATGTCACGGAGGGACTGCTGGGGATTGTGTAGGCTGGCACCGGGAAGGCTGGGGGTGCGCCCGAGGTCCCCCACTGGGCCTGGCTGTGGGGCCTTCAGCCCACTGCCCCTCTCAGGCTCTGCCCACTGGCCTTAGGTTGGAAGCATGCTGCTCTGACAGTAGGGCTGTGGATGGCCCGTCCATGGCCTGGTTGAAAAGCCTTAAACAAAGGTTGCCATATGGACCCCGCAGTCTCCAGGTCACTGCCAAGGGACAACTGTGAGCCAGCAGCAGGGCCAGGACGCAGCCCACAGAGCAGGGTGGGGGGGAGGCTGAGACGGAATGCCAGCGTTTCCCCTCGGTGCCTCTGTGGCAGTTCAGACCGAGGTTCCAGAACCTCAGGAGCAAAGCGGGACCCAGAGCCTGGCAACTCCTGCCTTCTCGCCAAAAGTGGAGAGGTGGGGAGGTTAGGGGCCGAGGCAGTGGAGGGCAGGAAACAGCTCCTGGGCCCAGAGTCGCTCCCTGAGTGCGGCGTCCTCTTCTCCCAGGTCAGCCCTGCAATCCCTCCTGGGTGGCCGCCCTCCTCCCTCAGGCCGCGTACACCTTTATCTTCAGATTGGTCAGGGGCCTTCCTGGGTTCCTCTAGCGACAGGGTTCTGGAGTTTGGTCTGGGCTGATGTCTGGGGGCTCAGGCCCTCCGCTCCAGCCTCTGTCCACTGAGGGCCATCAGCCTCCATTTTGCCCATACGTGGCTTTGGGCCTGGGGGCACTTGAGAGGAAAAGGTGTGCTGAAGTCTCCCCTCTCCTTCGGCCCTGAGGAGTCTGAGGCAGGTGCCGAGTGGCCGGAGCCCCAGTCAGCATTGGCAGAGATGGGGCCCTCCAGCCCCAGGCTAGGCTGACCATGTAGTCTTCCCAGGGGGGCTCCCAAGGGCAGGCCGGCTCCCCACTCAGTCCAGGCACCGTCAGCATCTAACACGTCAAAGGGAGGCACAAATGCATACTGTATGTGTCCCTGGGACGGGGTCCCTGTCCGTCATCCTCAGCGTGGCCCCGCCCCGAGGGCCTGCTTGGGCTGGGGCCCCCTCTCCTGGGCTTTCCATGCTGCTCTTTCTTTTGCAGGTGTTGTACATCAGGAAGAAGAAGAGGTAATTCCCCCGCTTCACCCCGAACTCCAGCTGTGGGGGGTGCTGGGCTGGACTCCAGTGATGGCTGGGAAAGGGGGCCCCTACCAGCAGGGCCCTCCCTCTGCTAGGGAGTCGGGGCTTCTTCTGCCCACACTGGGGGGGACCTCTTTCCCCGGGAGGGCTGAGCACCTTGCCCTGTGGCCCCGCCACTGACTTCCCTCCCCCATCCCAGACCCCAGCGCTGTGCAGTGCGCAAGGCCCTGGCCTAGGCAGTTGCCAGGGACCCTGTGGACGGCAGCTCCATCTGGTCACAGGAGCCTTACCCGTGTGAGGGGTGGTGCTGGTGCCATAGGTGCAAAATGGCTTTCATGTAATCCCAGGGAGGATCTTAGGCCTAATCACAGCTGTATGCTATGCCTCAGCTAGTCAGCAGGCAGGCCTGGAGGACTTGTGGGAGGGGAGCGCCTGCCCTGCCCCCAGCAGCCTCTGCCCCCACCCCCAGGCTGGAGAAGCTGCGCCACCAGCTCATGCCCATGTACAACTTCGACCCCACGGAAGCTCAAGAGGAGCTGGAGCAGGAGCTGCTGGAGCACGGACGGGCCGCTGCCTCCCTGCAGGCCATGCAGGGCAAGGTAGGCACAGGCTCCCCCGCCCAGCCTGCACCTGCTCGTGCCCCTCCACCCACCCTCCCTCCTGTCGCCTGCAGCGTCCCGGCACCTGCCGTGTGGTCAGGTGGCAGCTGTCGGGTAGATGGTTCGTCGGGTTCATTTGAGAAACTGGTAGAATTGGTCCATGGCCACCCGCAGACTGCGCACAGCCAGGCCAGGCCCTGAGCCTGGTGACTTCGGAGGCCCCGGTGGCATCTTTGAGCCTCAGTTTTTTCCCCTGACGTGAGAATCGTAATTCCTGCCCCATGTGCGCCCACCGCTGGCTAGGAAGGGAGAGGGCTGATGAGAGGCGCAGCCAGGGGCTGAGATCTGGCTTCCTCTGCCTCCTGCCTGGGTTGGGGTTGGGGTCAGATCCTGGGCAGCAGTATCTCCGAGTAGGCTGCCGGGTGCCTAGTAACTGACAGACACCAGGCAGGTGGAGACTCCAGCCAGACCACCTCCTGGGCCCACAGGGTTGAGTCCCTGTGTGGTCACCCTGCCAGAGCCCTGGCTGCCTGGCCACTTGGTGCCACTCCCTGAAATCCCCCAGGGCCAGAGCACCATGAGGAGGCCCGGTCTCCCCCGACCCATGAAGTGCCTTTGCATCCCTCCTTGCCTCACCCCACAAGTTGCTGGGGGGTCTGGCCCTACCAGGAGCAGAATAAAGAGAGTCCAGAGGCCCCCTGGTCATCTGGATCAATACACACTCCCCCTTGGGATATTCAGGAGACAGTCTGAGACTGCCCACCTGGCCCTTGGGGCTGCTGGCCACGTGACAGCAATCTCCTGTGCACTCCCGGGGCTGGCGCCTATGCTGGGGCTCGGGGTGCACAGTGAGGCCCCGTCTGCTGGGAGAGGGCAGTGCATGAGTAATGTCCACCCCCTGGGCCCACAGAGTAAATGCCTCGGGCACTGCTCCGGGGGAGGACTCATCTGAACCAGGGGGTGTTTCTAGGCAAGCTCCTGGGAAGGGCGGTCTGGGCAGGCACCCGGAGGCAAGGGTGGAGGTGGCAGAGTGCACAGCCTGGGTCAAGGTCCCTGACGCCCCTGACTCTCTGCAGACCTCTCTCCCTTCTCTGGGCCCGCTGCAGAGGCCCAGCCGGCTGGTGTTCACCGACATAGCCAATGTGATCCACGCATGAGCGGCCCAGGGACAGGCCTGGACCTCTGATGAAGACACCTGCCACGTGCCCACAGAGCTGCCCATGCCAGACCCACTCTCAGACCTGCCTGCCAAGGCTCCCACTGCTCTAAGGACCCACCTGCTAACTCTTCCAGGCTCTAAGAGAGGCGCCTGGCCAGGCTGGGCATCCGGCCGCCAACATCCCCTGATCTGAGGCCCCTGGTACGGAGGGCACCCCTCAGGTCAGCAAAGTGGAGAGCCACTGCCAGCTTCCTTGTGTCCTGCCCACACCCTGCACGTCAGGGTCTACTCCGCTAATGTGGAGGAAATGGGGGGACATGGGATGGGAGGGGAAGGTCCTCTTCTGTCAAGGGCAGACCTGACTGGAATCTGCAACCTCCTCTGGTGGGGGAGGCAACCACCAACTCTTAGGGATGGTGTGACGGCACCCGGGGATGGCGCGCAAACTGCCCAGTGGGCAAGGATATCATGGGGAGGGCTGCTCAGACCCAAGGGCCCTGCAGATCGCAGAGGGTCCATGAGGCCTCCCAGCCGCCCCTCCCTGGCAGCCAGCTGTCGGCTGGGCCACACTCAGACAGGGTGAGGGGAGGGAGAAAGGTGCAGGTGTGGGGGGGGATGTGGCGCCAGGCTGCACAGAGGGTCACGCGTGTGCAGGAGCAGGCCCACATGCAGATGTGTGCGGTCCCAGGGCCAGGGCCAGGATGGAGACCTCTGCAGTGTCCCTGCCTCCCAGTTGGCCCACCCTGTGGTGTGCAGAGGAGCATGGGGAGGGTTCCGCTGCCCCCACATCCCTTCTCTGGGCTCTGAGAGCCGGGGAACCCGCTCCCTGTCTTGGTGTGTATTGGGGACCTGGGGGTGGGGAAGAGGCTTTGGCCTGAGAGCTATGTGGTCACAGCGGCAGGTGAGGCGGACAAGTGCTGACTGGCTGAACTGGTGGGGAAGCTCCCTGGGAAACAGGCCCCTCGGGAGTTCTCTACCAGTCTGGGCCATCTTGGCAGGGCAGGGGGCCAGACCGCACCCCAGGAGCTGGGCATGCGTGTGCTCATGAGCGAGCACAGAGGTGTACCCCTTGTCCACCTCGCCACTACTGCCCACCACTGGCGGCAGTACAAATCTTGTGTCGGGCAAACACGCATGTCAGGATGTGAGGGCCTAGGAGGCCCCTGGGGGAAGGTTCTGGATGTATCCCCTACTCTAGATGCTGCAAATACCTTAGCACCTGGACCTGCTGGAGGCTGTGGGTAATGCAGGACGCACAGAAGCTGTACTTAACTCACAGCATTTCCATGTGAGCATTAAACATGTAATTAAGATGTTTACACAGAAAGACTGGTACTTAGGGTGTGAAACCCCAGGAGGGAAGGGATGGTTGAGGGCCGTGGGGGCCTGGGATAGGCTTGGGGGTCCTGGCTGTAAGGCGGCTGCCCAGCTGGTTCTCCTCGATCTACCCAACGAAACGCCTCCGGCCCCGAGTTCAGTAGGCTCTGGGGCCTCATGTCTCCACCATGGGAGGGGTCACATGCCTGCCATCCCTTTGGGTGGAGAGACCGAGTAGACAGGACCTGGTGGGGCCAGAGGAGGGAGGGAGCTTGAGCCCCAAGGGCCGTGGAAGGCATGGCGCTCCAGGACCTCGGGAGCTGGGTCGGAACCCCAAAAGGGAGCAAGATGATGTCTTTCCTGGACCCCAAGGTGCAGGTGGTGGGGAGGGGCGGGGAGCCGCCAGGGTTCTGTGTGCGACACCTACCCACGGGGCTCAAGACAGCCTGGGGCAGAGTGACCCTAGGGAGACCACTACCCTGATTTCTCAGGACTGCCCAGTTTTAGCACTGACAATCCCATAAGCCAGGGCACTCAGCGACAGTCAGACCCGCCCCCAGGGAGCTGAGCCTTCAGGCTAGCATAAATGGAAACAGGGAGGAGGGGCCGAGCCCCCCTACTCCAGGGTGAAGGGCTGGGCTGGAGGTGCAGGGACAGGACAGGGCCTTGGGGGGGCGATGAAGGCCCAAACTCCCCACAAACCACCTACACCTGCCTGTCCCTGACGACCCTGGTCTTGCGGGGGTGGGTCTCCTTCCCTCAGCAGACTGGCAGACGGGTTCCTGAGGGCCATGAGTGAGAGGAGAAGGGGTGGGTGGACTGTGCACCCCATCCTGTCAAATAGACCCTCAGCCTAAGAATGTGGGAGCTGCAGGACCCTAAGGAAACAGTCTGCAGAGTAAGGCTGGCCCCCAGGGATCAGCGCTGGGTGGGGCTCCAGGAGGACCCTGTCCTCCCCACCGCCTGCCACGTGCCTCTCTCCCTGGGTGAGCTTGGCTAGGTGGTGAGCACAGGGCAGCCTTGCATGGGCAGTGGGGCCGCTGCCCATCCCTGTTCCCTCCCGCCCACCATGACCGTGTTCCCTGCTCTCTCTTCCAGCCCTGCACGGGCAGTAGACTCCCTGAAAGTTCCCAGGTCTTGGCAAGCTCGAGGTCAATAAACACTGGGTGAACGGCTCTGGCTGACGTGTCCTCCTTGAGGCCCTGGGCCCGGGGTCAGGGATGGGGCGGACCAGGCTCCTCTGCGGCACTCAGCCTGGCAAACAAAGTGAGACGGAGTCACCCGCCGATTCACTCCTGGTGTTCCTGAAACTAACCATCAAAGGGGCCCCTCCGGAAGGGCCGCCTGCCAGACACCCACATGTCGACAAGGCAAACCCCTCCCTGGGGATGACGACCAGGGCTTAGGGCAGAGGCCACCGTTTGCCGTGCATGGGTGGTATCGGGGGACGTGCACGGGGGCCCTCAGAGGGGCCACCTTGTTGAGCAACGGACAGGTCACCTTCAGCCCCTGAGTACAGCCTCCCTGCTGCCCGGCAGCCACCAGGGACGGCTTCAGAGTGCATAGGGAAGGTCTGCGGGAGTGATCCCAGAATTCACTCTGGCAGAGCAGCATCACCTTGCCAGGGATTCCTTCCAGAAACGTCTCGGCGCCCCGCTGCAGGCCCTACAGATGGGAGGAGGTGCTGTCAGAAAGAAGGGGAGAGTGTGTGGGGGTGTCATGTGCGTGCACGCACCCCCCGTGTCTGTCTTTCTAACTGCACCTAATGCAAAGGAAGGCGCGGCAGGCCCAGCTCAGGGAGGCTGGACACCCTACCTGTCCAGCTGCACCCCACAGCAGGCCTCAGCATGGAGGGCCTTCCAGCATATCCAGGGGACTCCAGGCACCGCTGGTCTGGCACCCCATCCCGCCTGGCCTCTCCCCCAACCGCCAGGAAACACACCTGCGGAGCTAGAGGAAGGGGCAAGAAAACAGGGCAGGAGCAAGTGGGGTGGTGTCCCCCAGCACAGAGAAAACCCCAGAGCAGGGTTCCGCCTGAAAGGTGGCTCTCTAGGTACCTGGTTGGATCCACGAATGGGGCCGGCCTGGGATTCCTGTCAGGGCCGGGGGCAGAGGGGGAGGCGGGCCTGGGCTATCTCCAGGGCCAGAATCTGGTCCTAGTGACAGTCGCCCAAGCCTGGCACGTCCTGGCACCCTGTGCCCTTCTTGAGGGCATACTGTCGCCCCCCTTACAGAGGAAGAGACCAAGGTCATCAGAGCCAGAGCGGACCCTTCGCCTCCAGCCCAGGAAGGAGTCTCAGACATGCCCTAGAACAGGAGGTTCTCCTCCTGCCCAGCACGCAGGCCCATGGGTCCCCATGTGGCAGGCGGGCTCCAGTGCCAGCCTCTGCTGCCACCTGCTGGCAGCCTGTGCCCTCTCGGACCACCTGTCCTCCGGCCCCCTCGGGGCTGCCTCCCCTCACTCCGCCTCCCCCTGGGGCGTGGAGAGTCACCCTCACTGCAGGCCTGGACAGGAGGGCTCAACCGGCAGAGCCAGTAGTGGGTGGGGTGAGTGGGGCCCTCAGGTTCCAAGTGAGGATGCCTGCACCTCCTGAGAGGGATGCCTCCCTCGGCCTGGTCCCAGCCCAGACCTGCTGCTCAGGCCCTGGGCAGCACAGGCGGGCAGACAGTGAGTCCCCGCCTCATGGCCGCTCCACACCGGTGGGCCAAAGGCCCCAGAGGCTCCCACAGTGAGAGCGTGGGCCCCTGCCCCAGCTGGAGCTTGCCCGGATGCGTCACCCAGAGGAGGCTGAGAGCACAGATTGCAGAGACTTAAGGGCTTAGCTGTGGGTCAGCAAGGTGACCTCAGAGGCCCTGGGCGGGGGAGGAGGGCAGAGCTCCTGCTGTAAGCCCTACGGGGTCAGACCCAGAATCTATCTGTGACCCTCTTGCAGACAGACCCAGAGCCCATTTAATCCCCCAGCTACCCCAGAGCATGCAGCAGGGACTGGACTGACCCCAGGTGGGTTAACGCAGAGCTCACGCCCAGCTTCTGAAGAAGGAACAATGTTGACAGGGCCGTCCCTGTTATCACCCCTCTCCATAAATCCCCAGCTCCTCCCAGGCCCTCTGCGGGACCTGGAGCTGGGGGCATGGGGCTGGGGTGGCCTTGGAAGAGGCCCACCCAGGGTGAAAGCCAGACAGCCGTGCTAAGGACAACAAAGCACCCCTCACGGGCTGGTGACAGGAGATGCAGGGGAGGCGACAGAATCTGGGGGAGGAACCATCACCTCTGAGGACAGGACGAGGCCTTGTGCTGAGTGCAGACATGGGTGACGGGGCGCCTCAGGCTGGGCAGGGAGCAAGGTGTGAGGGTGACAGGTTCCACACTGCCAGGACACTCGGGCGGAGCGCTCCCAGGCGACCCTGCAAACACGGTTGCCCGGCACATTGCACTTGGTCGGCCCTGTGGGCTGCACCTGCTCTGTCCTGCTCTCTGCAGGGGGTCTCCAGGCTAATGGCGCCGCTGAATGACTCCCAGGGAGACAACCCCCATCTCCATCCCCTCCAATGGGACCCTGGGGCGTCCCTGCTGCCGGGGGTGACCTCCCCAAGCCTGAGTCGTAGAGCTGCAGGGCTCCCCTGGACGGCGGCAAGGGCGCTCTGTGTGCAGCTCTTCCCGCTGGGGCCACCAGATGGCAGTGCAGGCCAAGATAGGGCTGGGAGGCGGCTGGGGCAGGGCGCCCTGAGTGAATTTGGCCCCCAGCCCTTTTTCAGGAGTCTGGGAGCCTGGGCGGCGGGTGCTCTGAAGCTGTTTGCTCACTCCCTGGTGGGAGCAGATCTGGACCAGGGCTGATTCAGGGAGACAGTCCAGGCCCTGCCTGAGCACTGGGAAGGGAGCTGGAGCCTGGCAGGTGCTCAGGGCGCCTTACGACTGGAGGATTGGTGAGGGGTCCTGCCTCATGGGAGTCACAGGGGTTAAGCTACAGAAAGCACGTGGAGAGGCTGCAATGAATGTATCGTGGAGGATGGTTCTGCCCAGACAAGACCCCGGAGGCCCCCACCCGTCTTCGGCTTAGGGGGTCTAAACCGTGGGCCCCGTCCTGGGATGGACACCAGGTGTCTCCATGGCGGAGTCAGCCTTCTGTTCCTGCCGGGCTGGCGCTCTGGCTGGAGCTGGGGCACAGCCTGTGGTGCTACCTGCAGACCCCTCCTTCCCTGCCAACCTGGGGGGCCTGCCCTATGCCTCCATTCTGTTCTATCCCTCATCCCAGCTGCTTTCTGTGCCCTCCAGGGCACCCACAGATGGGTGACAGCATCTCTCCCCGCCGCAGCCACGGAGGCTCATTGCTGCTGTGCGTGGGACTGATCAGCGGCTTCACGCGCAGCCGAGTTTCAGCAAGGTCTAGAGGTCTAGTGGCTTGTCAGGCCACACAGAACTTGAAACCAGCTCTGTGGGCCTCCTAGGCCAGGCTCTGAACGGGTCCGGGGCAGATTCCTGCTCCAGTCCTGGGCTCTGAGTGGCCCCTGGGTGTGTCACTGACGGGCCCCCTCCTTGTAGCCCCCACACCCGAAGTGAACGTATGAGACGGGGCACCTGCTGCCTGTGGCAACCCAGCCTGGTGACTGGGGCAGGCAGGAGCTGCCCAGTCCTCCCCATACATCATCTCCCACAGGCGGCGAGCAGGAAGCAGGCAGCTCAGTGATCACCCACGACGAAGAGCAGGGGGTCTGGCTCCCAGGGTCCCACACCCTCTCCCAGCTGTCTAGAAGGGGTGTGTCTAAAGGTGAGTCAGCTCTGCCTTTCCCTGAGAAGACCCTTGGACAGCTAGACTCACCTGAATGCCCCCGGCTGCATGAGCCCGCTGGCCTGAACCCAGGTCTGCTGTTTTGTGGCCCCAAACAAGCCCCTGAACCTCTCGCCTCGGCTGCCTCCTCTGTATGCGGGGCAGACCCTCCCTACATGATAGGAGAGGGCGTTCACATTTGTACAGGACCTAGAACAGTGCCTGGCACCATTGCTAAATAAACAACATACTGAAGGCCGAAAGAGCGGCCGGGGGTCTAGGCCCTTTGTGGGAGCAGGGGCCTCTGAGTCTCAGCCTCCGGCAGCCCTGGGGTCCAGAGGCTGAGGTCCCCCTGGTTCAGGTTGCACCTCCCAGCTCAGCCTCTGGCCTCGCTCTCTGATGCCTCGTGAGTGGTCCAAGTTCTATAGTTGACTCTACCCATCAATGCCTGTGGCCCCACCAAGTCCCCCCCTGCCAGGTAGGGGCAGGACCGTGAGGCAGTGCCCGGCTCCAAACCCAGCCTGACCTGGGGTGTCCTGGAAACGCAGACCAGCCTCTGGGATCTGGCCTGGGAGGGATGACCAGAGCATGAGAGAAACGTAGGGCAGGCCTGAGCTCTGGGGCCGGAGAGCCCTGTGACCTGGGTCCTTGGGGCCCCTGGAGTACTTTTCCCCAGGAAGGATGGGGTCCCTTGGGTTCCCAACAGCCCCGCAAAGGCATGGCAGAGGCTGCAGGGCCACCTCCCCAGACATCCCGACACACAGCCAGACAGGCTCAGGGCCCTGCCGGCTGCCGGGGAGGGACTGGCCCCTTGCCCCATCTCATTCGCCATCTGGCCCAAGGATGCCAGCCACCTTCCCAGCCCCCAGGCCAGAGAGCAGGCCTCCCGCAGCCTGCAGACGGCGAGGCCGCCACCTCCCTCCCGCCAGGTCTCAGGAACACTCCCACACAGCCCACCTGGCCGCCATTCCTGGGCCTCCCAAGACACATCGGCGGGGCTCCTACCATGCCCCACGCGCCCCTCTGTCCTCCAGTGACAGCTCTGCAAGACTTCCACTGGACTCTGGAACCCCCGGTCTGGCCTCCAAGGCCTTTCATCTGCTGCCCCCCATTCTGCCCAGGCCATCTGCGCTGACCGCGGCGTCTCCCTCTCACCCCACCCTGCCCCTGGCTGAGCCTTGCCCCTGGTGGGCAGCAGCCCCCACCCTGCCCTCCTCCCGGCTCTCTGGCAATTACCAGAGTGATTAATGTGGTGATTAATGAATCATGCTCCGACTGCTCTCGAAGCTCCTCTTCTGCTGGCCTGGCTGGAAGGTAGATCTGCTTGCCTCTACTTCTCCTGGGAAGGGAGGCTGAGCCCTGGAGGCAGGAGGGATGGCGTCCACTCGAGTCCATTGCCTGCCCTCCCCCAGCCCTGCTAGGCACATGGGGGCTGCTTGTAAAGTGTCAGGATGAGATTTAGCTGAGAGAGAGGCCCTCCCTCTGGGGAGGCCCTGGGGTGCCCTAGATGCTCTTGAGCTCCATTTCTCAGCCTCTCTCCAGCCACAGGGAACTCTCCACCCCCAGCTGTCCGTTCCCCAGCTCGGCCTTCACTCAGCCTCCTGGTAACCCCTCCCAGCTCCCAGCCATGCTCGGTGAGGGGTGCCAGGGTACCATGTGCTGGGCTGTAGTCCTCAGTGAGCCCCCAGCCTCTCCACACCTCCAGACAGACCAAGGCCCCCAAATGGTTGGAGAAACAGAGCAGCCTCCTGGCGGAGACATGTTTCCAATGGGCTTAAAGGATGTGGTGGACCAGGGGAAACTGAATCCTGGTGCCTAGAGGGGTTGGGGCAGGTGCAGCCCAGGTGGCCCGGACTTGCCTGGGGCTCCTTCAGGGCTGGTCACCAGATGTGTGGCCCGGCAGGTGCAGCTACCAGAGGCGCTGCAGGATGGGGTCCCTGTGGAGTCAGCCCTGTGGCATTGATGGAAATGCCCCCGCGCCCCCACCCCCACCAATTAGGATTTTTTTAAGAAATGTATAATGATCCCTAATTGGCACCCTCATTAGGTGCCAATTAAACACTTAAGCATTTCTTACAAGTTTAACACATTAATAAGGCAGCTCATTACATGTTAACGAGATTTATTTCTCATATTTATTATATTGTTTCACCATGGCTGACAGCAGAGTTATTTTGAAAAACATGGCTTGGTACTGATCGCGCATTGCCCTCCCTGCCCTGCCTGGGCCGACAGCCTGTCCTAGCGGGGCTCTCCCCTGCGCGCGGCTCCAGGCCCTGCGGCCCTCCCCGGCCCTGTTTGGTCCAGCCTCCCATAGGTGAGTCAAGCAAGGCATCTTCCTTCCAAAGTCTGAAAGGACCAGAGCTGGGCCCTGTGACAGAATCCAGACTCCAAAGGGTCTCAGAGGCCAAGAGCCTTGCGGAACCTCTGTCCAGTCAGCCCAGCTGCATCCTGGGAGCCCCGGTGGGGTGCAGGAAGAGGAAACTATGCTGAGAACAGGACCTGGGAGAGGTTTGGAAGTGGAGAGGATGGGCAGCTGGCAGAGCCTCAAAAGCCGTGTTGGGGCCTTGTAGTCCGAGGTGGGGATCTGGCTTCTGTCCACAGGGCAGTGGGGGGTACTAAGTGTCTAGGACAGGGAGGCAGTTGACCAGATCTCTGTTTGGGAGAAGAGGATGGACTGGGAGGGGCCACAGGAACGAACAGAACATCCCTCCCACCTGCTGAATTGCTGGCGGCCAGACCCAAGACCAGAGGATAGAGCCAGATGGGGCCCCCAGGCAGCCCACCTGGGTGGGACAGGGCAGGGGACATGGGGGCCAAGAGGTCTAGAGGGCACCGGCAGTGCTCCAGGATGCACGCTCTGCTCAGCAAACCTGAGGCTGGCACCCTGTGCAGGTGCCCCCTTATGTCGGCCTCCGTGCACCGGCACTGCCCCATCTCACCCCCTCAGCAGCCGCATCACAGCCCTTTAGTTGCCCCATTTTTACTCAGCAACACTCCTTAGGTACAATGCTTCCCGTCAGTCACGCTAGGAAAACATCACACAGTGAGCACCCTGGGGCATAATTTCCTGTGAGTGTAAGTTCATCCGTAGGATAAATTCCTAGAAGTGGGCAGTGCTAGGTGCAAGGATTTGGGCATTTTTAATTTTGATAAACGTTGCCAAACTGCTTTCACAAGTTTACACAAGCCACACTCTAACAGGCAAGTGTCTGCCTGTGCCACGCTCATGGGAAAGGCACATCCACCTGTCATGGCTTTGCCTACTTAACGTGTATTTCTCCGAGAGGAATGAGGTTGTGCCTGGTTTCGGTAGCTGAGGTTTTCGAACTTCCATTTCCATGAACTATGTGCTCATCGACTTCTCCCATTTTTCAGTGAGATTGTTGGTCTTTTCCTTTTAGATGTTAGGGGCCCTTTAAATATTATAAAATATATAATTTTTTTTCTGTTGGGTTGTTGCTTGTCTTTAAACTTTTTTTCATGTAGAAATGTTTGATTTTTGTGTAGTCAGATACATCCCTTTTTTTTTGCTTGTGGTTTTTTTCTGTTTTTTTTTTTGTGTGTGTGTGTGTGATACTTAGAAAAGTTCATATCAAATTAAGCCTATAAAAAAATCCTTTGTTTTTTTTCTAGGCATGTGTTTTTCATTCATTAGTCCCTCTAAGTTGGATCCAGTTAGAACTGGTGTTTGTTTTAAGGTGTGAGGTAGGGATCCAAGTTAATTTCCCCCAGATTATCATACAGTGATTTCCACAACATCTTTTCTTGGACATTCTTCTTCTTCACGAAATTACTGAGACTTGGGAAGTGTATCCCTGGGCACGGAGGGCTCCCATCCTCCCGTCCTCCCGTCCTCCCCCTCTTCTCTGCCACCGAGAGCCGTTGGCTATGACCCCATATGTCATTCAGGCCCCTGGTCCTCCCTTAATACAGCTGGGGGCTGGACAGACTGTCTCTAATGCCAGGTCTGCTTTGAAGGCATTCTGGAAGGTTCTGGTGGACACATGTCTGATGGCACCCGGGACGGCTCTGAACCAAGACTTGTGGAGGCCCAGGTTCCAGGCCAGGATGCTAGTGGGCAGGGTGGGGGGTGCAGTGCACATCCCATTGCCTGGGCCTCTCCCGGACCCTGAGGACGGTCCTTACCTCTGCTTCCTTCTGGAAATGGGAAGAGCAGGTATTTTGCCTCTTTCAGTCACCAGGTGGCAGCAGTTGGAAGCCACCGTGGGCCTCTCTCCCTCCTCTATGGAGCATTCTTTGTGTGACCTCCACAGAGCCCTGAGGTTATCTGGTGGCCCTGGACCACCAAGGAGCTGGGGGAAGATGACACCACATCTTCTCCAAGGCACGGGACACCTCCCATCTCAGGAATGAGGGGCCTGTGGCCCTGACTCCTCCCTCAGCACCACCCCTGCAGGGGCTGTGGGCAGGAGCTGGGGGGAGGAACAGAGACTGGGGGCTGCCCAGGATGCCCACAGCATATCCCTATAGGCCTGCTGATTCCCAGCCCATACCCAGGGAGGGAGCCCCCAGATCCTGGGAGGGTAGAAGGAGAAAGCAGGGGCTGGGGGCTGGGAGGGAGAGAAGGAGCCATTGGGGCAGATCCCCCTGCCCTCCCAGGATGCAGCGCTGCTGGCGTGAAAGGCTCTGTCACTGGTCCCCCACAGGCTGTGGCTGAACTGGGCCCCCACAGCTACGTCCCGCCCCATGCCCCTCCCCTGTGAGCACGCCTCTTCCTCCCCACAGAGTGCAGGTCCTGGAAAGCTTAGGGATTGGCCCAGCATCTCCTCGCCCGCCGCCGTCCCCCAGCCCTGCCTCACTCAAGCTGCATCAGCCTCCTTATAAGCCTCTGCAGTTCCTGGTGCCTCCTGCCTATCTCCACCACGGTGGGGGCAGAGGTGCAGGCTTGATGCCAGCCTCCCCATGCACCCTGTCTGGGTTCCAGCCACAGGGCCTAGCTCAGGCGGGGCCTGGGGAACCTGCTTTCTGGGTGGGTAGGGTCTCTGGGGTCCTGGCCATTTGGACCCCTCTGACAGGCTGGATCCAGAGCCTTAAGCCTGTATATGGGACCCTCGGAAATGGGCAGCTCGTTGCCCCGGCAACTGTCTTGTCTATGAACAGGGCTGCCTCGCTCTGGCCCACATGGCCCCGGGGACCTGACACTCATGGGCGGTGGGGAAAGCATCTGGGACCTGGGCTCCTCGGGAGGGCTTGGTGAGCTGGTGTCCACTCTGGGCTCCCCAGTGCCTGGGGAGACAGGTGATGAGCAGACGGACCAACAAGCAGGATGTTTTTAGGCCCTGAATGAGACGAACCAGGCCTGTACGGAAGTGAAGAATAGAGGCAGAGGCTTCTGGTGGGTGATCGGAAGGGAAGGCCCCGAAGCACTGGGCTGACACCTGAATGCAGGGTTGCTAGTCAGGCGGGTGCCAGAGACATCCGTGGGAACAAATGCAGGAACCTGGGAACCACCAAGCTTCCCACCAATGAGTGAGGCCTGGGGCTGGGCCCTCTGACAGCCCAGCGCTTGGCCTGAGGTCTCTGTCCCCACTTGACAGATATGCCCAGGAAAACCTACCAGGTCCTGCCTGGTGGCATGGGGCATGGCCCAGTGGGCAGTCAGGGCCCAGGGGGGCCTTCACTTCCACGCCTGTGACTGGGTGAGGCCAGTCCACCCCATACTCTCAGCCCTGTGGAGGTGGCCTGGGCAGGCTGGGGACAGCCGGGTCCCTGCTACGCAGGAAGATCCGCCACAGGAATCCTCCCCGACTTCCTGGGCCAGGGCCGAGTCATCCATCAAGCCCAAGGCCGCCTCACCCAGCCCTGACCCTCACCCCAGACAGGGACCATTTATCTCCATCAGCTGCTCCCAGCAGCAGGCTCTGGGCCAACAGGCCCTTTCTCCACCCCACAGGGCTGACAGCGCACAGCCCTTCCTTCCCCTCCCCTCATCAGCTGGGGTCCCCCACGGACAAGGCGCCTCTCGCAGGGCCCTACGCAGTTCTGCAGGCACCTGGAGAAGGAGCCTTCCCACGAAGCCCAGGGAGACCCAGCTTCTGAGGGCTCAGATCCATCGGCCCCAGGCGTGTGTGAGCGCCCAGGACATGCCCACCTATGTTGGGTACGGGCACAGCACAGGGAACAAGGCCAGGGTCCCACCCCCACTGAGCTGTGCTCTCAGCTCAGCCCCACGGCCTGTGCAAGCTCCTGCAGCCCACAGCCTCGGCAGGGACTGTCTCAACCTGCTCGGGGGTGGAGGAGTGTCCTTGGACTCTGGCCCTGAGAGTGACAGCGAGCCACACAAGGCCCTTCCCTCATCTGGCACTGGGCCCCGGGCCGGCTGGCATGGGCATGTGTTCACCTGCCTGGGTGAGAGGCCGCGGGCACCAAGCAGAGTGTGGCCTGCAGAGACTGTGTGCAGCCACAGCGTGTGAGGGTGGTGGCACCGGACACGTGTGGACCGGGTAGCTCTGCAGCCGGCACACGTGCCTGCCGGGGTGCATGGGCCCTAGCCGCGGCCTGCCTTCTTTGATGGAGGTGATGGGGTTCAGGGCAGGCTGCCCCCAAATACTGCACTTTGGCATATTGATTATTTTGAAATAAAGTTACTTAAGGATCAGCAGGTGCAGGAAGGACACTTTGACCTCCCCTGTCCCCCTGAAGCGGGAAATAAACTTCCCACGTGAGAGGTGCCCTCCCTGTGCCAGAAGGTAGGGAGGTGCCCTGACAGCAGAGGCAGGGAGCTGGGGGCCCAGAGGCCTGGACAGCCCTGTTACTTCTTTACCAATTTATTCCCCAAGCCCGTACTTCTTTGTCTTGTCCACTCTTCATGAATTTATTGTTTCTTGGTCTAAAAGGTATAAAAGCTTACTTGCTGTGGTCACTTCTTTGAGGCTCATATTTTTATGAGCTTCCATACATATTTAACTTGATTTTCTCCTGCCAATCCGTCTTGTCAGTTTAATTATTCAGCCAACTGAAGCCAAGGAGGGAAAAAGGGGGTGTCCCTGCCCTCGCGGGGCAGCACAGGCCCCTCTCGGCGCTCCCCACGGGCCCAGGGGTGCGTGAAGTGGGCCCTCCCTCCTCTCTACTCCCTCCCTTCTGAGTTTCTGTGCACAGGCCCAGGACAGGTGCCTGAGCCCCTAACCCTCACGCTCCCATCGGCCTCCCTTTGGCTGTTCCCTCCCCAACCTTATCTGCCTGCGGGGGCCAGCGCCCCCCCACCCCAGCTCCTCTGCAAGTCAGGTGGATGTGTGCCCTGTCCCTTCCCTCTATCCCTCACCTCCCGCTGTCCCTTGCATCTCCCTGCTCCTTCCCGTCTCCTTGCCTCTCCTTCCCCCACCTCCCTCCTCTTTGCTTTCTCCGCCATGCCCCCACCAAGGACAGAAAAGAGTTGTGGGGCCATGGACAGTGGCCACTGTACTCACTCCTCCAATGTCAGCCTCAAAGGCTGCTGGACAAAGACCCCTTTGGCCTCTTTCCTCCAAACGGGAGGAATAGCTCATGTAGACCTCACAAAGAGAGGCCCCGGGGGCTGTGTCCTCAGAGATAAGAGGGCCTGGGCAGAGGTGCAAATATGAGCCTGGCCCTAGCAGCCTAAACACACTCCCTGCGATCTGGAGCCCAGCCCTCGGCACTCCTCAGGAGGAAGCTTTGTCCTCCAGTTCTGGAAAGAGTGCCAGGCAGTGAGTGCGGGATGTGCCGCAGAGCCTAGAGCCTGGGACCGTGCGAGTCCTCCTTTCTTTTCTTAGGGCTTCAATCCCCCCTCTCTCAAAGGCACTGAAGGTGTCCAGTGTCAGCCAGCAGATGGTGACCTGACCCGGGGTGGTTCCTGCCCCAGCCATGCACGCCTACCCAGAGACTCCCTAGCAAGGGAGACCTCCAGATCTCACTCTCCCATCTGGAAAATGGGGTCCTGAGGTGCACCTCTGCCTCAGGGCTCCTGAGGCCCACAGGAGTTGGCCGGCATTAGGACATTGCCCACAGGAGGCAGAGCCAGAGAACTTCACCCTGACATGGCGGACGAGCCCCGGGTAGCAAGGGCAGAAAGGACAACAAGGCCCACCCCTACCCTGGCTCCAGCCTGGTCCGGAGAAACGATGCTTCTGGGAGTTATCCCGGACCTTGTAAGCACAGCCAGGGAGCCCTGGATAGGGTCCCGCAAGCCAGCTGCGCCACGGGAAGGATGCCCCTGGGGGCCCCTGGGGTGCCTGGGATGGTGGTGAGGACCAAAATGTCAGAGGCGGTGGGGGGCCAGGGCCTCAGAGGGAGCCGAGGGGCCTTTGGGATTGAGGAAGTGGAGAGCAGCGTGTGGACACCATGGGAGGAATTCAGGACCACGGAGTGGACAAGCAGACAGAGCTGGAGGCCACACACAGATGCGGGGGCGCGGGGGAGCTGGACATGGGAGCAGAGGGAGGAGGGCTGAGGAAGGGGCTGGTGGAGGACAGCGGGAGACGACGTGAGGAGCGGGTCATAGGGCACCTTGGCGTGAACACAGACGTGCAATCTTGGCCTAGCCCCTGCCTCAGTTTCCCCATCTGTAACATGAGGTGCTCCCCTCACCCACTGGCACTGGGGACTAAGACAGCAGTGGGCTCACAGCCTAGAGGGGACTAGACAGGAAGAGAATCACCACTCAGGGAATTCATCAAGGAAGGGGAATGGCCTTACCTTAATTAACTCCTTAGATAATTATGGCCTTGTGTAGACTCCGCAGTGACCGGGCTACTACTCAGGTGCTCACTCCCAGTTGCCCTTGGGGGATCCCTGATCCTGTCATTCTCTCTCTAGGGCTTGCAGACGGCAGCGCCCTCCCCCTGTCTGCCTGCCCTGGCACAAAACTGGCCAATCAGCCTCTTCCGTTTCCGGGACCACAGTGATTTTCTGGGATGGGCATGTGACAAAGTTGGTGCTGAGGCTTCTGCTGGTGGGGACAGGGAACGGGGTTTACGGAGGGGGCAGGACATGGGAGGGCCTGCGGGGCCTGAAGTTCACACTCGGGGAAATAGAAGGAAGAGAGGCTGTGTTCTGGCGATAATGTTTGAGTACCTGTATCCAGCCATGCCTGAAGCCCATAGATTGGCACTTCCCAGTTACTTGTGCCAAGAGATTCCGTTTTGCAGCTACATAACATGAGTCGTGGTTTCTGCCTCCTGATTCAAGACCTGAAGGGCGAAAGTACCCTGGGCTCAGTCAGGCCAAGGGAAGGGGAAAAGTCTCTCAGCAGAGGGACGCCTGAACGAGACCCACAGAGTGAAGATCAGGCAGCAGGGACTTCCTTCCGGGACTCAGCAGGGAGTCTGGGACGTCCTAGGAACACTGGAGCCTCGGAAAGGCCAACCTCAGAGACGGACGAGGGAGTACAGGGGCAGGCCCAGGATGCAGCCCCTACAGCAGCCAGGTGCCGGGCAGGGGAGGGCAGTGGGGCCTGGATGGGCAGGCCTCCTCATCCAGGTGCCATCTGCCCAGGGGAGGGGGCGGCTCCGGGGACCTTGGCCACTGTCTGGGTGTGGGAGGCCAGAGTGGTCCAGGGGAAGGGGGCCGAGGAACAGGAGGCTGAGTGGCAGCCTCACGGCAGGACTCAGAGGCGCCAGAGCCGGGCAGGATTCAGAAGGAACCTCAGCCGCCTTCTCTCTCCTCTGAGACTGGGGTGCCGGGGCCCTGGAGGAGGGGCTGGAGATCGCCTGCTATTATCAGAGCTCTCCCAGGCCCCACTCCTTCCCACCCCACCCCAACCGGGTGGCTAAAAATAAAAGCCACGATAATTTCCCTAAATGAAACCTCCACTTAAACACTTAAAAAGCAATAAAAACTCAATTTTCTTTCTCTCAATTATTTTACTTATTCCATTTTCCAAAAGGTTCACCCTGTTATGAAGATGTATTTTTCCCCATCAGCGGTGGCGTTCTCCGCCATTACTCAAACTGACTCAGCCGCCCTCTGCCAGGAGCGTCACGGGGTCTCCGCGGCAACGGTCTGCCTGGAGGACTGAGACTTCCCTGCCCGCTGCCTCGCTGTATCTGCCCCTCCGGCTAGGGCCTCAGTTTTCCAGATGCTAGTCTCTGCCCCCAGCACTGCCCCAGGCCCCTGGGCCTCCAGTCTCTGCCCCCAGGCCTCCAGTCCTCCAAGCCTTCCCTCCAGCCGCCTCCTTGGCCCCAGCCCGGCACTCCATCACACGGCCGACACTGTGGAAATTAGGTTTCCGATGTCATTAGTGCTTTGTGATCAGCTCCATTTGTACCGTGCCTGCCCCGTTCCTGTCTCTGCTAATTGTTGTACACGCTTCTTCCATTTCTAAACACTGCTGTCTTGTTGCTTTTAAGTTTTAATTATTACCGCCTCCCCTTCCTTCCTAATCGGCCCAGGCCCGCGGCTGCAGCCGGCTCCCTCAGAGTGCCCCGTGCAGTGGGGACGTGCGACCCAGCTCCAGCCTCCACATGCTGGGCACCAATGGCCCAGGGGGTGGGTCGGTGATCCTTGGAGGAGGAGGCGGACCAGGCCCCCCTGAGAACTGCCTGTGACCTGTTCCGTGGGAGGCCGCCTGCAGGTGGGGCCATGGCCCTGCTTCCTCGTGGCCTCACCAGCCTCCTCCCTCAGACCCCCAGCCTCTCCTTGGAGCCTTTGCTCCTGAGGCGATGCCCTTCTCTCAGCACTACCAGATCCTGCTTGGTGCTCGCTGTCTGTCCACTGCTCTGTCCGTCTGTCCATCATCCTCCCATCCGCCAGTGCGTCTCTCCACCTGTCCCCCTGCTGCGGCCTGCTGCTGGTGTCCCAGTCTGACTTCTGTCCCGTGGGCTGCTGGGGCCCAGGCCTCCTGTTTTCCCTTCTCTGCAAAACACTCTCTGTGGTGTCCTTGCCTGCATTTTACTTGGTCACAAACAAGGAAACAAGACAGAACAAGTGCCTGGGAAGTTTCAGAAGTGCATCTGCCCTCCATTCCCCAGCCTGCGTCCCATGGGATCCTGCATCGGGCCTTTGCTCCCAGCAGGCATCCCTGCTGGAGGTGCCCTCCCTTCCCCTCGCCCCACGCAATGAGCACAGACACCCCCAGCCTAGAGCTGGCAGGCCTCGACCTCTTCTGGGCCTGCCTGTCATTGCTGTGTGGCTTGGGCAAGGTCCCTTCCTTCTCTGAGCTCCCACTTTTCTCATCTATAACATGGGAGCAAATCAGGGTCTCTGCGCAGCCCCTCGCCGGGCTGGTGAGGCTCGCTGGGGCTCTGGATGGATGTGAGCCCCATAACCAGTAGGCCGAGAGGCCAGGCCCCTGCTGTCTACCCCACTTCGGGGTCCCTGCCCGACCCCCCCCCCCCGCACCAGTGCAGCCTCTACCAGGTTTCAGGAGCTGGGCACCCTAATGCCACTCGATTCCCAGCACCACCCTGAGAAGTGGGGCCGTGGGCAGCCCCGGGGAGAGAAGGATTCCCCCGGAGGAGAGCCCAGTCTGCCCTCCCGGCTGTGGCAGCTCCTCTTGGGGGGTTTAGTGGTGCTGGCGAACCTGGGTGCCCCTGACGGCTGGGGTGGTTGGCACCAGCCCTGGCCGCAGTCTCGGCTCACAGGGCCACGGGACCCCCATTCCAGATGGAAGGCCCGAGGCTGGAGAGGGAAGATACTTGCCAAGTTCACATGTGAATCCAGGGGCTCCAGGGCAACGTGGTGGCAGGGAGAGGGCCCACCCTGAAAGGTCGGGGTGGGGAGTCGCAGGTGGCTGGGACCCTCTCCTACTCCGCCCTTCCCCGGTCTGTTTACTTTCTCACTTGGGGGAAGGGGACAGCAGAGCTGGGATGGGAAGGAACTTGAGTGGGGCATCACATGGTGCCCGCTCTTACTCCCTGAGGCCGCCCTGTACAGGAGAAGCCATGAGAAAGCTGTGTGGGGACGGCAGCCCGAGGGGCAGCGAGGGGCAGGGACCCACCCGGGGCTCCCGGGGTCTGGTGCTCCTCCCAGCCCACCCGGAGGGCCCCCGTTGAGGATGGTGTGAACTCCGCCCCTTGTGAGAAGGAGGCAGGGGAGGGCCAGTGGGCGGAGCCCTGGAGCCAGAGCATCCCCTGTCTGGGTCACCCTCCTGCGTGCCCAGCCCGCAGCACAGAGCCTGGCTCGGCACGGCGCTCTGACACAAATGCCTGAAGGAAAGAAGGCGTGAATGTCCCAGCCCCACCTGGTCACTACTGAGCACAGCCGCAGGTGCTGAGAAGCCCTGCATCCAGGAGCACCGGGACTTCAGAGGAGGCTGCTGAGAAAGCACGCTAAGGGAGCTGCGGGCCTTGAACCGGTGGCCTCCCTGGTGCGCATCCAGGCGTCCCACAGCTGCCTGGCCGACATGCGCCCCCCACCCCGCCCGGCGTCCCCGACGCCGTCGTCCTGCGGTCACTGGGCAGCCTAGGGCAGCGCCCCTAGATGGAGGCACAGGTGGGAGCAGCGCTGGGCCCCCCAGAGCCTGCGCCGCGCCTCAAACACGTGGGGAAAGCAAACAAAGACGTATTGGTTTCTGCTCTATTAGAGGCGCAGGAGGGTGGAAATTAATGTTTAGTAAATGGGAAAAGAGAAAATCGTTCAGGAAAGACAGTCTGTCTCCAAGCCGTAGAGGGGTCGGTAGACAGCACGGCCGGTGCCGAGGAAGCTGTGTGCCAGAACCGGCCCCAGCACAGGAGCACCTGCTTCCCGGCTCCCCTCCCGGCTCAGGGCCTCGAAGGGCCTGGCATGGCCTCTGAAAGCCGCCGGCACTTCACGTTGGCCCTGCTCCCCTGGGTCCTCTGTGGCTCCCCACTGCCTGGGTTGCGTTGAGCCTGCAGGGACCTGTGTGCTGGACGGGTCCTCTGGCCTCTCCCACCGTGTCTGCCCCGGGGCTCTAGCCACCCTGACCGCCTGGGCCTGGCTGTTCCCAGGAAGGGCACGGCTGGTTCCCTGGAGGAAGGGATTTGAACTGGGCTCTGACTCCCTGGGAGGAGTTCTCCAGGTCGGGAAGTAAGTGGCCACAGACTCCAAGGGTGGCATGCGGGCAGAGACAGGAAGCTTGGGGTGGCCAGGGAAGGGGGAGTGAGGTAGGGGTTGGCAGCAAGGAGCTGGAGGGGCCACCACCCACCATGTGCTCAGGCTTAATAGGCCTCAAAAGGCCCAAAAAATTATACAACAGGGGGACTGTCTGACCCCCAGGAGACTGCAGAGGGGAAACTAAAGTCAGAACAGTTCCTGCTCTGGCCCCACTGGGGCAGCTAGACTGTTGGAACCCGCCTCTCGGGATGGCTGGGTCGCTGTCCCCCCTCTCCATCTCCGCTGGGCCCTCTGGCTGGCGTCCAGCTGTTCCGCAGAGCCGGGGGCGTGGGGTGGCACCCTCGTTCCCTCCATTCATCAGGGCCCGGCAGGCTGTGCTGGGGAGTATTGAATTTTAGCTTAAGATGGATGGCAGTCTCCCTTACAAATGAATTATATTCTGTTTACCATTTGTGTGTGAGTGTGAGCATGTGTGAGCACCAGATGGGGGGTGTCTCAGGGGCACACTCCCACGGCGGGCACAGGTGTGTGGGATTATGTGCCCAGAGAGCAAGGGCCGGCCAGGGTGCAGACAATTTTTGCAAGAAGTTTGACAGGAATGAAAAAATCCTAGCGGGTGGGGGCAGAGAGGGAGTGCAGGGAGGGCGGCGGCTGTCTCACAGCCCTGCTGGGACTGCTCTGTCTGTCCAGGACCCTGTTCCCTGCACTAGGTCCCTTCCGGGGGGGTCTCCCAGCTCCACAGGATCATGTGAGGCTGTGAAGTCAGCTGCTATCAACCCCATATGCTGAGGAAATGGAGACCCTGAGAGACGAGGTGGTCGGCCTGAGGCCACACAGCACGTCCTGGAGCTGGGACTCCTGATGGGAGGTGGCTCTGAGACAAGCTGGGAAGAGAGAAGGTGCCCAGGCGGTGGCCCAGCGGAGAGGCCTGTCCTCAGAGCCGTGGGGGAAGTTAGCTGGACCCCCCCTTCTCCCCGGGACTTTGTGGCCCTGCTTCCGTCTGCATCAGGCCACCTGGGCTGAGTGAGGGGAGGAGGGTTTCTGGGCTTCTCTGGGCTCTGACCTTCTGGAGCTCTGTGTTAGGCATATGCACATGTGTGTGGGTACGAGGTTTTGTGGGGGAGTGTGTGGGTGCCCAGAGGGGAGCACAGGTGTAAAATGGGGGTCCAAGGAATGTGGGTACCCACTCGTGTGGGTCCCTGCCCATGGGACTGGGGGAAGTGGGCATGCCAAGGGTCTGCTAGGTCCGCAGAACCCAGGATGAGATGGGTGGGTAAGTGTGGGCATGAGTAGCAGATCTGAGTAGGCCAGGCCTCTGCCTGGGTCTGGGGGTACAGTGGGGGGTCCGCGCGGGTGCCAGAAGAGGGGGCAGAGGTGGCCCTGGGCTCTCAAGTCTTGGATTTCCAGCCACTATGGCCCATTTCCACCTCCGCACCCACTCTGGCCCCACCACTCTGGGCAGACACAAAGAAACCTCTTTTGCTCCAGCGAGGCCAACTCAACAGCAGATGAAGACTGTGATAAGGGAGCTTCAAGGTGACATCAGCCAAGTGGCCCCTGGGCTCAAAGGAGGGGTCAAAGGGAGGGCAGTTGAAGAAGGAGGGTTGAGGGGAAAGGCTGCCCAGGGGGCTGAGCTGCAGGGAGAGGAAGACAGGCTTGTAGATACCAGAGGTGCTGAGGAGGGGCTTTGCTCCCTGTCCCTGTGAGGGGCCTGCAGGAGCCCCCCACCCCTGCACCTCGGAGCCCTGGAGCTGTCTTCCAGGGTGGGTGCCCAGGGAGCCGGCCACGGGCTGCAGGGTAAGGGAAGCCCAGGTGGCAAGAGGAGGCCGGGTGTTGGGCGGGCACCCTCCCAGGAGGTGTTCCCAGGCCAGGGCCCGCTTGCTGATGTGGGGCAGGTGCCAGACTGCCAGGTCCCCACCGCCCTGCCCAGTTCCCACTCCAGGGTCCAGCAGGGCTGGGCAGTAGGCCTGGGAAGTGAGAGCTGCCAGCTGGGTGGGGCAGGGCTGCAGGTAAGGGAGAGGGAAGAGGCTCAGGCAGGTGTGCAGACCAGGAGTCTCAGCCCTGGAACTCCAGCCCCTCCCTGGCCAGAGCCAGCTCAGACCTCGTCCGGCTGCCCAGCCCTTGCTGTACCCGGTTCATCTGTCCCACGGCCGGCAGCAGGCACCCCACAGCTGCCCCTGCGGCGACCTCCCTGCAGGACAGGCCAGAGCCCCCTCCTGCCACGGTGGGGCGGGCAGCTAAAGGGCCAAGAGCTGTTGCCAGGAGTTGGGTGCACTCCTGGTGCATTTTGCTCATTGAAGAAACAAGTGGGTCCCCCCAGCCTGAGGTTCAGGAGTCTCTAGAAAGCTACAGCCTCAGAATTGCCCCGGAGCCCTGAGTGGGGGGCTCCAGGCAGTCTGTGGTGGGGGGCCCTTCCTGCCACTCCAGCTTGTCAGCCAACCTTCCAGGGACCCCTGTGTGTCTCCTTTGGCCTGGCACACCCCATGCTGAGGCCTCCCTGCCCAGCCCAGCCCCACGGGCCCGGAGGGAGCACCCGACTTTGGCTGTAGGCCTGGGATCCACATCAGACCCCAGTGGGAAGTGCCACGTGGGCAGAAATGCCACTGTGGACATGGCCACCCTGCAGGAAGTCAGGGCCTCTGTCCGCCCCTCAGTCTACCTATCGTTTCTGCTCTTCCTAAGCAGCCTTTCTTACTTCCTTACTTCCCTACCTCTCTTGGTGGGAAAGGAGAGGAAGAGAGGAGTCTGTGGGGGGACTGGGTGGGGGGCCAGGCAGAGAGGGTGGTGCAGCCCTCTCTCCGGGTAGGTGGGCCTCAGAACCCCAGAGGGCCTCCAGCGTGAGCCCCGAAGCCCCACTCTCCTTGGGAGTTGGGGCCTGGGGGCCCTCCTGGTGAGCTCCACGGGCCTGTTGTCTCCCCAGTGAGTGGGGACCATGCCTGTGCCACCCCCACGCTGGCCTGGGCCGGCCAGGGTCTCAGGAGCAGCATGGCCATTGACCAACTGAACAGTGGTCCCAGGCTGCCTCCCCCACACCCCAGGCGCTCTCCAGTCCGGGGGACCAGCTTCTCACACTCTCCTCCCTTTCAAAGTTTTAATTTAACCAAGCCATCCTTTCTTCTCCCTGTAGAATCAATATTTTCTCTGTCTTTTGACACTTATTTTATTTTATTTTTACATGCGGCCTCCCAAAGGCTGTAATTTACGGCTAATACCGTGCAATCAGAGACAATGGCTGGGCGCCTGTGAGCAGGAGCAGCTGGGCTCCCTGCCAGGTGCCCCCAGCGACCCCCTACCCCCACCCACTCACAGGGGTGCCCATGCCTGGGAGCCTCTGGGTGCAAGTCCATGGGTGTGGGGGTGCCTGGGAGAGGCACGAGCCATGACCTCAGCCATTATCTGGAGGGCACAGAGGGTGGGTCCTCAGCTGGGAGGGCTGTGGGTCTTCGGTGGGAGGCTGGTCTAAGTGGAGGGACAGCCTGGGTGCTCAGGGGTTCCCTGGCTGCAGAGAGTGCCCTGCTCAGGAACCAGAGGATGCCTCTGGGCCTTTCCTTCTTACTCTCCCGCACCAGCTGCCTCTGCAGTGCTGTGCCCGCGTGGATCCTGCGTTGTAATCTATGGCACTGTTATCGTGTGTCGATGATTTAAATCCTCGGATGGAGCTGGTGACAGCTTAAATGGCTGCTATCCACTCCCCATACCGTCCAGGTCCTGACAAGGCTCCACAGTGGGAAGGGAGGTTTGCTGAGGTGGGATTCAGACAGAATCCTCCAAGCCTGAGGGTGGCCAGACTGCGGTTCCTCACGCCTGTGGAGAGCAGGGAACCAACTGTGTCCCCTCCCGCTCGCTGGTGATCAAGGAGGGAAGATAAAACCCTCCATAAATTCCTGGGAAATGGAGTGTCTGCAGCATGCTCGGTTCCACCTGCCGGCAGGTGACAGGTGCATCGAGGGGGGCAGGGTGCCCAGTGCCCAGCGGTCCTAGTTTGTGGCTTGTGGCCAGGACAAGAGGGAGCAGGACAGGCCTGGACCCCACCCCTGTGCCGCAGGCCCAGCGCCTGCCTCACCCATCACCCCAACTGTGTGGACACGCAGCCCCAGCCCCACTCCCAGGTCTCTCCTCTCCTGAGGCCTTCCCCTCCATCCAGATGCTGACTCCCGGGCCATCTCTTTCAACTAACAGGGTGCAGACATGTCATGCATATGGGGGAAACTGAGGCACACAGGGGCAGGCCAGCCAAGGCGTCAGTGGCAGTGCGGGTCCCAGCGCCTGCCTCAGGTGGGTCTCTTGTTGGGCGGCCGGCTCCCTCCCTGGCTCCCTCCCTGAAGGCAAACCCAGAGCAGGGCACTGGGTGGGGAAGGTGACAGCACCCAGTGGTCTTCCTGCAGGGCAGGGTCTCTCAGCACCAGATCAAGGGAGGCTTGAGCGCCCAGCGCCATCTGATTCTCTGGTTCTGGGGTCCTGGGCCCTCCCAGCACAGCTCCAGAAAGAGCGGCCAGTCTGGCCCAGCAAGGTCCCAGGCTGGGTTGGGGTGTGCCTCCCTGGGAGGCCATGGGGTCTGGGGTCTTGGGTCTCCTGGTGGGAGTCAGGGACGTGACTTGGCCCTTCTGGGGCCCACGCTTCGTGGGGGCAGAGGAGGTTGTGGTCTGGGACTGTGATAAGAGGCGCACCCCAGGGGCCCTGGGAACACCCAGAAGCCCTAAGATTTGGGAAAGGCCATTAAAGTGAAGGCCTGAAGGAAGGGTGGGTAGAATTCTCTAGAAGGAAGACGCAGGGAGGGGTAGGGATTCTAGTCAATGGGAACAATGTGGGTGAAGTAGCCCCTGAGGTAGGAGCTCGACTTGGCCTTGACGGCAGAGGGACAGAGGGGTGACACAACTGAGCTCCAGACCAGGAGGGACAGGCACAGGTTTGTGAGGACCCAGGAGTGGCACCCCCTTTCTCCACGAGCAGGACCCGGGGAGCCGCCTGGGTGCCTCATCCAAGGCCAGCAGTGTGTGCGGTCAGCTGCGGTGGGAGCCCGGGCCTGCAGCCCCTCAGCTCTGGCCCGGACCCAGGCTGAGCTGGGCTGGTAGCTTGCCAGCCTCCTCAAGGCCTGCAAGTCCCCCTGGGAGTCGGACATGTCACAGGAGCAATCAGATGGTGGGCAAGCAGCGCCGGCCACCAGAACAGGCGCCCGGCCACACCCGGGGTCCTCCCAAACGGCCGCGTGTTCCCAGCTGGGGGCTTACTAGGGCACATTGTTCCCAGAGGGACACTTTACCACCACTGCTCTGTCCTGACGTGTCGTCAGCAGGGGCCGATGGGCCGGCTGGAGAGGCACCGGGATGGGCTGCTGGGGTGGGGCAGGGCTGACGTCTCAAGGCCGCTGTTCACCTTGACCAAGACCTTTGGATGGAGCCGGGCTTATGAATGAGACAGAACTTGGGTCTCTTCCTGCTTGAGCCTCCCGGGCCTACCACCACCCCCAGATCTACAGCCCTGACTCAGCGCTTAGCCCAGCTCCCCACAGCTCCCACCCCAAACACTTTAATGACTTTTTAATAAACTGAAAAATTGTTTCAGTACCAAATGCGATCCTGGGACATTGTTCATGACTGTACTGAGCTTAAGTCAAACGCTTTGCATCCCCAAATCCTACTGATTAATAATTACAAGGAGCAAGTCTGTCTTTACTGTAATGTGTTTAGGAAAACTGATGGATTTAATTTTTTTATCGGCCAAAGTAAGAAAATGTAATCTTTCTGAAAGTATCTAATACAACAGTGCAGCATAATTAGTTTCTCTGGAAACAGGCATAATGAAATAGAATAATAAATCACTTCTCCTTTCGTCCCTTCCCTCTGATATGGGGCTGGGAATAGGCAGGGAGCAGAGCTGGGGGGATCCAGGTGGCCATGGCTGTGCACCCCAGTCCCCATCGGCTGACACAGTGCCCTGGGAGCCCACCCTCGATCCAGCCTGGAAGTGGGGGGGCCTCTGCAAGCTGGGACCCAGATTCTAGAGTGGTGGTCGCTCCCCTTGCCCCTGCCTGCAGCCAGACCCAAGCCCACTGCTTGGACAGTCCAGGGACCACGATGGCAGGTTATTCTGGCTGAATGTTGGGGGGGGACCCTGAGATGTGGGAGGTGGAGCAAGCGGGCAGAGAAGGGGCCTTGACCTGTGCTGGGGCTGCTCACAGTTACTACCCTCCCCGAGCTTAGGCAGAGAGAGGCCCTAGAGGGAGGGGAGGGGTAGGAGGGTGGGGCCGCCAGCCTCTGGAGCCGCCTCCTCCCTGGCCAGGCCCAGCCCAGCCGGGACCCACCTCACTCCCGCCCCTTCAGATGGAGCTAACCCCGCCCCCTCCCCAGGCTCCCTCCCCTGCATCCCAGTCTCTTCCAGACCCCAAGTGGCCCCACTTAGCTGCTACCCCCACTCCAGGCTCACAATCAGGAGTGACAGGCTAACTGTTTTATTGATCATGGACAGCCTTCTGTAGCCCAGTGATGGATGATGTGGGAGGAGCCACATTTGCCCTGGCAGACGCCCAGCACCAGGAGAGTTAGATGTGGCCTCGCTGGCTGCAGACTCTCCGTGTCCTGCCGCCCGGCTGCCCGGCTCAGGACCTGGCCCATGAACAAAATGAGCACTAAACTGGGGTCTGGAGGCATGGGGCTGCACCCCTGAATTCCACACCCAACACCGAGAGTTTCCACCCCAAATCCAGGCTTGGATTTCCTCCCACAGCCCAGCCCCTACCGGGCCAGGCTGCAGTTAGAGTTTTGGGGGATCAGTGTGTTGCTGGGGGGCCCCAGAATGGTGCCTTATAAAATGCCTGCACAGACCATGAGGCTCACAGCCCGCCTCTGGCCACGTCGTTCATCATTCTCCTCTGCCTTGGCCCCTACTGAAGCCCCCACCCTCAGCTGGCCAGCACTCTCCCTTTCTGAATCCTCATGGGGCTCTGGTGGCTGGTGGCTGCCCAGCCTCTCCACCCCTCACCACACTGCTGGCCAGAGTCAAAACCTGAAGCCTAGCTCGGACCCTCCCTCTCCACTGGACTCTGCGCAACCCCAGGGGGACTAAGGAAGCCCCACCCCACCCCTTGAAGCCCTGCTGGCTGGGGGCTGGAGAGTGTGGGGGCCTGGGCCCGGGAGCTGTAGGCAGGGATTGCGGGATCCTGCATCCGCTGTCGGCAGCTGCCAAACTCCCCTCTGCCCTTTGCCAGGCTTGCGGCTGATGGCCTCTCCCCTCCTCCTGGCGGCCCTGGGGGGCTGCATGTCTGGTTCTGGCCCAGAGGAGCAAGAGACCTTGCGGGCCCTCTCTCCTCCTGCCAGGAGGCCTTTCCAGGCTTCAGCTCTCTGGCCAGCCTGCTCTCAGCCTCAGGATGGCCTGAGCAGAGCCACCACCGACCTATGAAGGACTTGCAGCAGCAAGAAGAAGAAAACCTTCATTCTGGGAAGCCACTAAGCCTTCAGAGCCGTGCTTGCTGCAGCTAACGGAGCCTGGCCTGGTGTGGGGGGCAGGTCGGTGCTGTGAGCCCGGGTGGGGGGGCGCTGGCAGCTGTGCGGGGCTCTAGGCCGAGGAGCCAGGTTCTCACCTGGGCTTAGCCATCACAGCCCTTCCCTCCTCCATGCCTCAGTATCCCCCGCAGCAGGCCACCTGTGTATCCCTCGGGTCTGGGGAGAATCGAATGGGGGACAACGTGGAGTGTCTGCAGTCAGGAAGAGTATGCAGGGGTGCGTGGCAGGGACGGCGACAGTGAGTCCCGGCCAAGTGCGGCTGCCTGGAGGCGATGGCAGCACTGAGCCGCAGGGGCCGCGCATGCCGGCGGGGGATGCTGATGGCAGCGGGCCCTGACTTCCACGGGGCACAGGCACAACGGTGGTCACAGCAGACCCAGAGGAAGGCTCCAGACGTTGATTAATTACCTCCGCTGGGGCTGGCTAATTGTCCAAGGATCTCTGCTTGTCAAAGGCCCTGCCTGCCTGACCCACAGAGCAGTACCGAACAGTGTCAGGGCAGAGCTCCCCAGATATGCCAGCCTGAAGCCTCTTCATTCGCCTTCCCTGAGCACTCCGCCATGGGCTCGGGGTGGCTCCTGGGACCTAGGCGCCAGCCCAGCAGCTGTACAGAGCATCAGATGGTGTTTTCCTGACTCTTGACGAGCACAATATGGAGCTGCCATGTGTCAGTGATAAGCACAGGGCACAAGGTGCAGGGCTGGGGACTCCCAGGGACTTGGCTGGCAGAGACTTCCCTGGTCCCTCTTGTAGATGTCAGGGAGGTAGCCTGGGCTCCATCCCCAGAAGTGTATCCGTTCCATACAGGGCCCGTCCTGGCCACTGGGGGCGCCACGGACCCAGCGATGACTCTGCCCGGGCTTGCACTCTGGGAGGCCCAGTCTGATGGGAGGACAGCTCTGCGCCCAGAGGCACCCAGCCGGACGAGGTTGACATGGACCCTGGGTCAGGGCCAGGACAGAGCAGCTATGTGACGGTAAGGCCCTCGCCTCCCGCCCAGCGTCCTCCTGGTCCCCACGGGCATACCGAGGTCCAGAATGGGTGAGGTAGGTCCTGGCCACCCAGGGATGATCTGGGCCACTCTTGTCCCTGCCTCCAGGCCGGGGCTCCCCACACCACCCGCCAGTTCCTCATTCTGAGCTCTATTTTTGCTAGAAGACACAGATGAAGATTAGAAAAAAAAAATCCCTCCATTTTGTTTTTGCTGAATCGGCACTTCTGTCATCCCAATCTGAGGGGCTTGGTTTGTCTGCCACGAGGGGGAAAATGCCTCCATTTAAAAGCAGAACTCAAAGGAAAACATCCACAGGCCCATTTCACTGCGGCAAACACGATGAGCAAACCATGGTCGTTAACATGATAAAAGTCACTTTGTCTGGGTGTAAAATTCATTTTTCCCCATTTAGCACATGGTGCATTTGTATTGAGCTGCCATTCCCGGGCTGCCTCTCCTCCAAGGAGGCCCTGGAACGGTTCTCACTCCCCAGCCAGGGTCCTGAGACCTGGGACAGCACTGGGAGGGCACATTTTTGGGTGTTCCCCTGGCCAAGGAGCTGCCCCCTCGGTAGCCTGCAGGGGACCCTGAGGCCCCTCACTCTCCGGCCGGCCAGAAGGGGACTTGGCAGGGGGAGCGACTCGAGGAGCCCCCGTGGGCCCAGTCCTTGCCCTGGCTCAGCCACAGAGCGCCCACGGAAGTCTGCCCCGCCCAGCAGCCTGCCCTGCAGCCCTTCTCACCTCAGCCCTGGAGGCTCCTGACTCAGAGGGCGGGGAACTGCCAGTGGTTATCTGAGTGACTGGGGCAGGGCTCATTCTGTCCCACCACACCAGGGCCCAGGGTTCAAATCCCATCACCCATGCCAGGGCCTACAGGGGTCAAGCGCTGGAGCTGAGGCAGCCAGCCTGGGCCCTGCCTCCCGTCCTGTCTCAGAATGGAGCCTCAGCTCTCTCGCACCTGGACTCAGTTTCCCCCACCATACAACGACAGGCTCCATGAGCCAGACCTGAGGTCCCTGCCGAGGCTGCCCTTCCCTGAAGGGTGTCAAACGTTGTCTGCTGCTCAGCCTGAGTCTTGAGGGGGGCCGGGTGCCATGGGGCATCACCGCTGTGGGTTGAGGGGCAAGTGGACCCTGGGGCGGGACAGCAGAGCCCTGTGCCCACGCCCAGCAGGCCAAAGAAGACCCACAGCCTCCCTAGAGCCCCTGCCTCCAGTCCCTCCCCATGGAGGCCTGAGTGGGCATCGATGCTTCGGATAAGACCCAGCCCCAGAGCTCTGGGGGCAGGAGCCTAGAGCCCCTTTGTGCAGAGCTCTGTCACCAGACCTGGGAAGAGGAAGAGAGGACAGGATCCCCAGAACTCTGTCCTTAGTCTGGGGCTTACACACACTTACTGCTAAAGCTGCCAGCTGCGTTGGGCAAGGAAACAGAGAAGAAAGGCAGCGGGTTCTGAAGAGAGTGGAAGAGGCTCCAAAGAGGGGTTGGCAATTGGCCTCAAGGAGGAAGGCGGAATCCTTAGGTAGAATGCTCCCTGGCTGGGCAGCGGGCCTGGAAAATGGATTACCTGGTAACGCTGCCCTGCCGCCCTGATTGGAGACAGGCTGGGAAGGCCCGAGCCATGGACGGAGCAGGGTCCTGTCTCAGTGGGGGCATGTCTGGTCCCAGGCAACAGGGGGGCTGGAGGCCCTGCAGAGATGAACAGTGGGGTGCCCACACAGGCTTTCCTGGGAAGGGCGGGGCCTGCATGAAGGCCACGGTCCAACTGCGGGGAGGCCCCCCCCACCCCCACCTCCAGCCCAGGATGAGGAGCACCGTGCCCCACCCCCAACAGCTTAGATGCTGCCGGAGGCGGGGTCCTGCGTGCTGGCCAAAGCAGGGACCCTGGGACTCCTGGCAGGGAGGGCAGAGAGGCTTGCCGAGCGACAGGGTGCAGGAGGCGCAGTGCGCATGGCGGGCGGGGCCCAGCAACAGCTGTTCACTCACTGAAGCTATTTTATAATATTGCTGGAGCTTTTAAAATAATCCCATTTCTGCAGAATATTCCCAGCTAATTGGAGCTGTCTCTTTCTTATTAAACAGAAAGGTTATAAAAATGTGTGTTGCGGGTGTAAGAGCACTACCTCTCTGCTGCTCTGATTGTTGTGACAGGGCTAACGCCCTGCACGCCCAGCCTGGCAAGCACGGGGGAAGCAGGCTCCGGGGCTGGGCCCGGGCGGGTCAGCGCCGTGGTGCCGGGGGCTGGGGTTGGGGGGCCTGGACTGTGCACCGGCTCTCCCCGTGGCGCCTTGCACAGCACAGGCATGAGGAATGGCAGCTTTCCTCCAAACAGTTGCTCTGTAAACACTTAGGCTGCTGTGACAGGCCTGTCCATCAGCCCAGCCCCTGACCGGGAGCTCGCATGATTTATTGAGAGGCAGAGGAGAAGGGGGAAGCGATTTCAATTAGCTGAGCCAGGAGGCAGATGAGTTCACCAAGACCTCCACGCTTGGGAAGGAGGAATTGATACACGCTCCCTGATGGGGGTGGCCCAGGAGGGGGCCAGCTCTGGCCCTGCTCCGGCCACTGTGGGCCAGGTAACCAGTGGTACCCATTCTGCAGATAAGACCCACGGCTGTTCAAGGCCTCTCCCAAAGTCACACGAGGGGGCTTGAAAGGGGTCCAGACCCTGTTTGGTCCTGAGGCCTATGCCCAGTGCCTGTCCCCCTGAGCCCCTCACCTCCAGTGTGGGGTAATTTCATGTTGGACATCCGGTGTCCTGAAGAGGCTGCCAGGACGTTGTGGACCCCTCCCTGTGGGCACTGCACACGTCTGGCCGATTTAGCAGACAAGTCTGTTTAGTCTGTGGGATCCTTCCTGGACCTCTCTGACAGAAAGATGGGCTTCTAGGACTGGGGCCACCTGCCTCCTGTCCCTATTTGTCACCCGTTCACTGGCCACCCTGTTTTCCCTGTGCACCTCAGCTTCCTACCTCCTGACTGGCTGCTCTGAAACATGTGGAGTCCCCATCCAGCCCCTGGTTTGGGGCTTGGTTCCAAGCCACCTGGGGCAGTGTGGATGTGTGCGGTGTGCCTGGGTGGTGCGTGCAGAGGCGGGGGCCCCCCTGTGGGCCTGGGGGGCACCACGGTGCAACCCTTCCCCTCACGCTCGTGACCCAGCGATGGATCAAGCCCCCAGTGGCTTCCCGGCAGCTCTGGGAGGAAGATGAGGGGCTTAAGTGAACCCAATCTGCCTTCCAGGAGACTGAGGTGCGGTCATGTTAGGTGATGCGCTCAGGTCACCTGGGCCCAGTGGCGGCCTGCTGCTTCCCCGGCCAAGGCACCGATGACTGTCCTTTCCACCCTGTGCTCATAGGACATGTCTCCCATGATTTGCGGCCACAGCTTGTGCCCAGCTGTGCCTCCCTCCTGCGGCCTCCTGGCTGGCCTGCTCCCGTGCAGAGGGCTCTTTCATCATGAGCTCCTCCTGGCAACAGAACAGACCTTACATGCTTCACCGGCTTGCCTCAGAGCAGATCCCACCTTCACACCTTTTACTGTTCGCCAATGTTCCTGTTCCTGGGAGCGCTGGCCCTTCTGCCTCTGGAGAGTTTCCCAGACCCATTCCTGAAGCTGGTTCCTGCTAACTTGCAAGGCACCCTTCCCACCGTGCTGGGTGTGCAGCAAGAAGGAAGGGCCGGAGGGGAGGACCCATAACCGGCTGTGATTCTCTTTCACTTTCAGGAGGAAACAACAAGGATTCTTGCTTGGAGAGCCCAGGAAAGCCACAGTGACCTGTGCAAGCCCTTTTCCCCCATGAGTGGGCATGAGGCTCTGTCCCCAGGGACGTGGCTGCCAGGAACAGTGGGAGAGGGGCAGGTGGACTTCTGAGGGCGGGGTCCCTCTCACTCCCACGATCTGACCTGCAGGCCTGACCCCAGACCCCAGCATGATGGAGGGGACGAGTTGTTACAGTCACTGCGTCACTCATGGACACCTGATGATGTCCTACCCTCCCAAGGGCCTGAGCATGGCTGGCACCCTGTGGCCCCCTCCCACCCAGGCCTGGCTCACCACCACGCTTTCCTGTTCATGGCCTCTCCCTGGCACCCGGGGGATGGCAGCTGGCTGTGATCTTCAGGCAGGACCTGAGTGGCTTGTGGCAAACTGCTGAGTCCACGCTCTGAGCCACCCCAAAGTCTCTCGGTCTCTCTCAGCCTATCTCCCCACCCCCCTCTGCCTCTCCCAAGCTCCTCCTCACTCATTTAGAAATTAAGACCTCAGCAAGGTGGTGCTCTGCGGCTGCCAGACTGGGCTCAGGGGGCCGGGGTGGTAGGGGCGGGGGCACCCTTCCAGCCGGGGGAACACGAGCCAGTAGAAGCCTCCCCATCCTCCCCCTGACTCTCGCTGGCCTACCGGCTGCAGCTTCCAAAGCAGCCGGTCCTCCAGCCTGCAGCCCAGGGCAGCGCTGTGACATCCTCACACTGCAGCGAGAGGGCTTGGCTCTGCCTTGGTGTTTCCCAGACTTCCGGGTCTGTCTCCAAGCCGCCGAGGGGCTGTAGGCTGTCTGTGTTTGTCCCCGCACCTGCCTTGCTCTGCTGGCCACAGTACTGGCTGCTCACCAGCAAGGGGAAAGCAGACACCCAAGATGGGGACTTGGGCCGCCTCTGACCACAAGACAGTGTATGGATGGTCCCAAGCCAGGACCCAGGGGCGCTCGGTTCTGCTCACAGAGGTGCCGCTGTTCGCTTGGTGACTTCAGGCCCAGCCCTGAGCACCTCTGAGCCTTGATTCACATATTTATGGAATAGAGTGGCGTCCACAGAGGTTTTGCTGTGCTTTGAAAGAGATTCTGGGGCTCAGTCACCTGCAGAATGGCCAGACTGTTTACTCCCTGTCTAGGCCTCGGGCCCAGTAGGGAAGGGATCCAGAACCCCCGCAGTCCATGGTCAGTGGGGGCAGTGGTGCCGCCCCTCAGCTGGCCCCCTGGGATACAGTGGTTTCAGGCCAGCCCCTGCTCTGCCTCTGCTCCCAGCTCCCGTCCCCCACCACTCTCCTGGCCGTGCCTTCATTCAGGACCACATGCCCCCTTCATTTGCCTAACCCCCGTATTACGTCAGAGGAGAGAAGAGGGTGTGTGCGTCCCAGCCGGGGAGGGGGCACCCAGGTCTGCGTCGCCCCACTGTGTGGCCTGAGGGGCTGGGGCTCCGGGCCCTGCTGCCTGCCCAGCTTGGGCACATCTGTCTTGTGTACCCCCTTCATCCACTGAAGAAGTCACAGGCCACTGGGCTAGAAATGCCCTCGTCCTCCCAGGGGCCTGGGCCTTTGCTGAATCACACGTGCACTTGGACTCTGTTTGAGGCTAATAGCCTGGCTTCTGGGACACCCACCCGGATGAACCTGGCCCCATCTGGGATCTACATCCCCAAGCCACTCCGACCAGCAGGGCGGAGTCCATGCCTCCTTCCTCACTGCTCCCTCTCCACGGCCTCCAGCCTGGTGACAGGCAGAGATCTGGAAGGCCCTTGCCGCTGGGAGGGTGGGAGGGGGTGGGTAGGGAGGGGCAGGGGCTACAGAAAGCACAGTGTTTTCTGGGTGTGGAGAGAACCGCAGTGCTACTGGGAAAGCGCCTGGTTCTTGGCAAGGAGGACCTTCTCTGCCCTTCTCCGCCCTTTCCTTCTTTGGGGTCCGAGGAGCTCAGGGGGTCCTGAGTGTCGAGAGCAGGGGCCTCCAGTATCTCACCACAGCAGCCCCTCCCCGCCCCGCTGCCGCCTCCCACAGCGTCAACTCTTCCAGTAGTGGGAGGTCACCCGCCTCATCCATCCTCAGCCTCCACAAATGAAGTGTCACCTGTCCCTCACAGGAACGGCAGCCCTCAGTTAAGTTACGTGATGGTGGAGCCAGGTACTGGCCTCCCCTAATTGCCCGGCAGAGGCTAGGCCACCAGCAGGCAAAAGCCAAGGGGTGCCTCCACAGAAGAAGCGCAAGATTGGAGGACTTCCTGAGGGAGTTTCCCGCCTGTGGCTCGAGGAGACGGTTCCCGGGGTCTGGCCTCGGTGATACCAACCAAAGCACACAGATGCCTCGGCTTCTGCAAAAGAGGGGTGGCATCAGCTACAGCCCCGCCCCTTCACCCCTCGGGTGGCTCAGACACACCTGGCTGCGGGTGTCACCCACCAAGGCACTGGAGCCCTCTGTACCTCAGTCTCCTCCTTTGCACAAGATAGGGACAGGCTGTTCCCAGAATGACAGACAGCAGTGGGCAGGGACGCAAACTGCCTGGGAAGCCCTTCCTCAGCCTTTGGTAGGGGTGCCGCTCCGCTCCTATCTTCTCTCGTGCGCCCGGAGGGCAGCCATCAGAGGAGGCAATTGGCCACGGCTGGCCGTTCTGCGGATGGGGCGTTAGGCGATGATGGACGGCCCCGCTGTCAGAGCCTGACTTAGCCCCCTGCTGACACTTTTCCCTCCACCTGGTGGCAGAAAAACACGTCTCGTGGAGAGTTAGAGCCTCTGTCAATGCTAGCTGGGGGCTCTGAGGAGACTTACCTATTTGGAAGCTGCTCAGACACCTAATGCTCTTTGGAAGAGAGAATTTCTCTCTTTTGTTTGTCCTCATTTCCTCTTGCCACAGTGGGATGAAGGCCTACGGGGGGGGGGGGGGGCGACAAACCCAGCTTCTGGGTCCTTGTGCCACACACACCCCTGCATGTGGGACACAGGGATGGCGCCCTGAGGCGGATGTCAGGTCAGGGGCCCCCCAGAGAGAAGCCTTGGTGGCTGGGAGGGGCACAGAGGACAGAACCTAGCCTGGAACCTGGAGTCTGAGGCCCTTTGCTCACCGTAACCTTGAGACAAGCCCTGCCTCCCTGCCTCCATTCCCTCATCTGTAAGGGGAGCAGGTGGGAGCAGAGCTCTCTGAGGAGAACTGCAGGCCGTGCAGTGGGGACGGGGGCCCCCAGGATGGGCCCCAGTGGGAGGCTTTCTGGATGGCTGCTCCTGCCCAGGGGGTGTAAGGGCAGCAGAGGCAGTGAAGTGTCGTCGTGCCACTCACAAGCCAAGGGCCTTCTGCAAGTGAGGCCCTGGGCCCTGGAATCCTGGTGCAGGGCGCACAGGCTGTCCTGAGGTCCTGGCTCACCGGCACCTCCGAGCTGTGCCTTGCCCCACACTGCCCGTGAGGCCATGCCATCCATCCCCTGCCTCTGCAGGTGGACCCCAAGTGATGAGGTCCAGTGAGGAAGAGGCTGGGGCCTAGGCAGACAGTCTCCTCGCTGTTACCTGCACAAAGCTGTCCGAGTCCTGCCTCAGGCCGTTGCTCAGACTGCCTGCCTGAGACACACTTTTCCCCACCTCCAGCCCATGTCCATCCAAGCCCCAGCCCCCACCTGTCCTCTGTGCTAGGTTCAAGGTCCCTTCCTCCAGCAACCTTCCCTGCCTACCCAAGCCTTGCAGCGCTGAGCGGCTACACGCTCTGTCTCACCCACAGGAAGCACATATGCATGGTTTGAGGTACCCGCAGCTCCTTCTTCCTCTGTCAGAGTCCCCCCCCAAATGGAGAGTTCCCAGGGGCCAAGGGTCAAGCCTCCTATACTTGCCAGAAACTGCCTGATTAACCAGCGTCCTCTCTCCGCCAAATGATCTGAATCCAGTGGCCTTCACGGTGGCGGAGGGCTAAGCAGGGTCCTCCCTCCAGTGAAGGAGGTCTGGTTCCCCCGGGAGCCCTGAGCTGGCTTTGTGGTTTCTCTGATGTCGGAGGCCAGGATTGGGACAACAAGCGCAGAGGCTGGGAGCTCTAACTCACCTCGCTCCTGGTCATAGGGAGACAGATCTGGGACAACAGACCAGGTCTCCAGACTCCAAGCTGCACGTCCTGATCTGCACTGACCACTGAATGGCTTTGTGCAAGTCTCCATCCCTTTTGGCGCCTCAGTTTCCCCTTCTGTCTAAAAGAGGGTTCTACAGCCTCCAACAGTCTGTAGCCTTGGACTTGGCCCAACTTTGCTGTGTAGGTGGTGAGGGCTTACACTGCCTGAAGAGGTTAAACTCCAGCCCCCTCCATTTAGTACAATAAATGGTGCTAAACTGACTGGACCCAATATTGTGCGAAGGGTCTTGGAAGGACTCTTGCTGCTATGGAGGTGCACTGGCTGTCTGACTGCACCTAGAGGCCTGGCTACATCTGCACTGTGTTCAGGCAAGGACGTTGTGGGGCCATTGTACCCCTGGGTGTCCCCAGGAACTAGTTAGTGAGCCAAAGTAGCCACTGGGAGGGGCAAATACTGGCAGTCAGCCCGTACATGGAGTGTGTCCTGGCTGGGGGCCCTGAGGACCACTGAGTCCTGCCCAGTAGGGGCAGGGAACAGGCAAGCCAGAGGGGCTGGCTGAGGTGGGGACAGCCTCCTGTTACAGAAGGACGCTTGCCAAGGCTAGGGCCAGCTCGACTGAGCCACGCTGAGCCAACAGGGCTCAGAAGGGCAGCTTCGGGCTCGGGTCATGCTCGGCCCCAAGGAATCTCCGTTCCTTCCATCCCTAATATGCTCACCATCTCTTGCTCCTCTTGCAAGCCCAGGCTGGAACCCTTCCTCCTTTCCCAGGAAGCCTTCCTTGCCTGCCAGCATGTGGGACCCACCCTTCCTGGGGATGCCTGGGTCTCTCTGTGGCTTCCCTTCATCCAGTCCTTGCCGAGTGCCAAGTCCTGCTCTTGAGTGTCACATGGTTTAGGTCTTCAGGTGGGTACCTGCCAGTGGGCACCATGTCCCCTATTCCATGGCAGGAGAGAAAGAGGATCAGAGAGGGACAGCGGCTTGCCTGGGTAACCTGTGATCTCTGACACCATAGCTCTTACTTCTCATGCCCAGACCAGACCACTCTTCCTGGGCATACCCCCCAGGCTCCTGGGGATGCCACTCAAAAGCCCTTATGTCAACACTTCCTGTGCCCTCCCAATGGCCATGCTCTGTGTGGGGCCCCAAAGAGGTGACAGGGACAAAGGAAACCCAGGCCCCAGCCTGACAAGAGTGCAGGGAACAGGCACTTTCCTGAGCCCAAGTCAGAGGCTCCTACGGTGTGTGGCAGCGGGGAGGGGGCAGGGAGCGGGATCAGGAGTGGGAAGGCCTGCCTCACTGAGGGGGTCCAGAAAGCCTTCCTGACAGAAGCGGTATTTGTGGGTCCATAAATATCCTGGGTTCAAGTGGTAGAGGTGAGGCAGAAGGAGCCACAGGAGTAAAGGCCTAAAAAGCCCTAATAAAGCCCTGTCTAGCCCCCTGGCTTCTGGAGCAAAAGGTGATGGGAGGGAAGCTGGAGGTGGGCAGGCTGGAGTGGGGCTCTGGCTCTTCTGGTGTCCTGGATGGACAGCCCTGCTGGGCTTCCTCCTCCCTTAACAGCGTCACTGAGCCCCGGCCTTGCTGGGCACATAGATTTTCTGTAAAGACCCCTTAGTCTCTTCTCACCTGCTGAGCTGGCCTCCCCTTAGCCCACATGCATAAAGGGCACCTGCCGGCCCCCTGCATGACCATGCCCCTCTCTGCTGGCTGCAGCTTTACCTGCCCTGCTGTCCCATGTCTTCCAGCACAGGGACCCCTGGCCAGGCGGATAGCCGCAAGCCTTTGCTACTGACCCTGTCAATGTGCCTTCCCCCTATTTCCTGGGGAGGCCTGATTCTTCCTCCATATCTTACTCTGTGGCTGGAGCCAGCTGCCGGGAGACTGAGGATATTGCGAGCCTCGGAAGTTGGAATGTGTCAACTCTTACTATGCTTTTACTCTTAATTAGCTCCCCTCCTTATTTGTCTTCCTTTAACAGCCTGCCAGCCAAAATCTCCCATCTCACCCTGGGTGCCTGCAGCCTCGGTCAGGTACACATGTGTGCAGGCTGGAACTATCAGTGCCCACTGGCCGCATGCAGCCTAGACACAGGTGCCTGACGGCCGGACGCCTTCAGGGGCAGCACTGCCATCCCGGTGTTCGGGAGCAGGGAGGGCAGGCGGCTCCCCCTGCCGCACACACTCTGCCTTAGGAAGGTGCCTACCTAACCCAGAGGGTATCCGGTGCTCTCTTTGTGTCCTTCGCGTTGGTTCTCTGGGGCCATGCACATTCGTCCCCTAGCACAGGCCAGCCCTTCCCCAGCATGGAAGGGACAGGTGCCAGCCTGCAGGGACTCTGTCCAGCCTGGACAGACCACCCTGTCCAGAGGTGTGGGGGTTGGGGATGGCAGCTGGCACAATCAGGCATCAGGTTCAGTGAGGGCCCTGCTTGCTTGTCTCCCAAGGGGCTGGCCTGGGCTGGCCTCCCAGAGTCACCAGGCCCCTCCTGGTCACCAGGCCCCAGGCCTGTCAAGGGTGTGGGGCACAGGGCACTGCTTTCCTCTGATAATGTGTTTGGGGGTCTCATAGTTTGGGGCCTGCTGGCAAACCTGTTTGGTCTCTGAAGACTCTCTCAGCTCAGGGGAGAAGGATGCTTTAAAACCGTCCCCTTGTCAAGTCCTGGAAGGGGTGGGACAGCTCAGGCAGGACTGGGGAACAACTATAGGCTTGTCCTGAGCCTTATTTCCAGCCTCCAACCTCTGATGTCCTTGGCCCAGGGGCCACCACTCTTCCCTCCCCAAATGCAACCCTTTGCAGGCTGGCTTGTGGATGGGTGATGGGAGGCTCGCCCAGAGGGCCTGAGGCAGTGGGGTCTTGCCTGGGTGGGTACTGTCCCTCAGTCCTCAGGTTAAGCAGAGTCTGTGGGCGGTTACTGGTAAGGGGGTCTCGTCCCAGGCCGGGCTGGCAGGGGGCCATCTCCCACCCTAGCTTCACCAGGGCCAGATCAGAGGCCCAGGGAAACTCAGGGGCGCTGTCACCCGGCCATGAATGCTCCACTTTAGCAAGCCAGTCACTGCCACCCTCACTTCCTTCCGGGAGTGGGGTGGCACCCACACGAGCATTCACAAGGGAGGAGACTGAGGCTCTGAGAGGCCCACAAGCCTCCGAGTCAGAAGTGGTACCAGCCCCAGTGTGCTCCTTGCAGCAGGGAGCCGGGGCCTCCAGGCAGAAATGATTGGCTTGCGCAGGGGTGAGCTTCCCGGCACTGGAGGAGTCTGAGTAGAGGCTGTGCAAGGTGTGGGGGCTGGGGCTTGGGGCTGGTCTGCCCGCAATGCCCGCTGAACGGGGGAGCGAGGTGGGTGGATGCAGGTGGCTGCATCCTGCCATTCTCAGCCCCTCACAGCTGTGCCCCTGGGCCTGGACTCCCGCGCAGAGAGCCAGGAGGCTCAGGCCCTTTCTTTCTGTCCAGGGCTGGGGGTCCGAGTGCGTGAGCGAGGACTCTGGAAGGTGGCTGGAGCCACGGGGGCGGAAGCCCAGCTCCGCAGCCCCCTTCTCCGGTCTGCCTGAGTCTGCCAGGCCACCAGCAGACCTGCGACTCCAGGCCTTAAGCCTGTTGAAGGTCGAGCCCCAAGAAGGGTCACACGTGCGCCAGCCTGGGCCGCGGCGCGGCGGAGAGGGGCCTGGAGTCGGAGGCGTGCGCACCGGGAGCCCGCGCCGGGATCCGCTCTCTCGGCGGCGCGGGCCGGCGGGCCAGGCGCGGGGGCGCGGCCGCGGCGGGGCGCGGCCGGCCCGGCGGCGGGCGCGGTAGGCGGCGCCCGCAGGTCGGCGGCGGCCGCTATTTGAGCGCCGGTCCCGGCCGGGCGCGCAGAGCGCTCGCAGCCCGCGCGGCGGAGAGGTCCCGGCGCCGCCCGCAGAGGCCGCTCTGAGGAGGCGGCGGAGCAGCCGAGGCGCCGCGGCGCCCCTGCCCGCGCCCTCCGCCGCGCGCCGTGCATGGAAACATGGCGGTGCCGGCTCGACCTGCGGCGCCACCTGGCCCGGCCCGCCGGCCGCCCTGCGCCCGTTGCTGCTGCTCGTGCCCCGGCTGCTGCTGCTGCTGCCGCTGGTCGCCGCCCCCGGCGCCGCCGCCTACAGCTTCCCTCAGCAGCACACGTAAGTGCCGGCGCCGGGACCCCGGCCCGGCCCGCGCGCCGCGCCCGGGGCGTCTGGCTGCGTCGCGAAACTTCCCCGCGGTGCTCCTGCCCCCGCGCCGCCCGGGCAGAGCGCGGCCCCGAGCCCCCGAGCTCCGCCGGCTCCTCTGCCGCTGTCCCGGGAGCTGGGCGCCGGGGCTGCGCGACCCCCGGCGCAGGGGAAGCCGCGCGTGGTCCCCGTTCCTTCCCCAGCGGGAACCTGGCGCTCTCGGGCGGGGATGGGGCACCTCCACACCTGCCTTCACTGGCCTCCTCCTTGGCGGGGGAGGGCGGGCTGCAGAGGATGTAAGCACCTTGCTGTGGCTGGTGTCACAGAGGGGTCGGTGCGCCGTGTTCGTGGTCCCCTCCACTGGGGGCGGGTCCTCCCGAGAGCACAGCTAAGAGCTGAAGGTGCTGGGCGGGGGCAGAGGGTAAATGGCCAGGAGGACCCCTGCGCTGTCGCTGCCCACAGGGTAATAGCCTCTCCTGGCCCTGCCAGCTTCTGCTGGTTCCCTGGTCCTTCCGAGCCCTCTCTCCCTCCCCAGGAGCCCCCAGACTTGGGCATCCGTCTCCGGGTGAGCTTGGCCGATGCGCCTGGGTCTGGGATTGGGTGTTCAGGGCTGTAGCCCTCAGGAGAGCAGCTGTCTCTGTGGGCACCGTGCCCCAGCCTAATGTCAGTGCCCAGACACCCTTGCCCCTGGGGCTTTAGGGCGCGGTGACCACCTTGCTGTCTGTTCTCCAGGTCTGAGGACCCATCTATTCCTGGACTCCTTCACCAGTGGCCAGACCTGGGGTTTGGGAAACGAGTCGTAGGCTGCTGGTGGCCAAGGGGAAGGGTCTCGCTTCAGGGAAGGGGAGAGGCTGACTCTGCGTCATTGGAGCAGTTCTCCCCAAGGGTAGAAGCCCCTAATTCTGCTTCAGAACCTGCCGACTCCAGGCCATAGGTTCTCCCAGATGACAGAAAAACAAACTCGGAGCGGCTCTGCTCTGAGTCTCTGTCTCGTCATTCCTCTGCTCTCACAGCCTGGCTTTGCTCAGGCCAGTGATCGGTTGGCAAATTACAGGTGCTGCACGGACGTGTCCTCTGTCAACCGTCTGGATTTTTCTTGTGTGTGTGTGGTGGGTGGGGGGTGCAGGGAGAAGGGCATTGTGGAAGTTCAGGGCTTGTGGCTGTGTTATTGTCTTTAATTTGCTGTGATGAGAAAGGACTTAAGCCACAGCATTTAAAAAGAGCACAAGCATTATTTCTTGTTGTTCTTTTTTTCCTTAAAGCCAAGCTCAGTTATTTTTCCCTAACCGTATGTATCCTAGCTCCTTGAGTGAAGGTTTAAGTAGACGCCTCTGTCCCCTCTGCCCACCTCGCTCCCTCTCCCCTGCAACCGGTCAGATGGCTGCTGGGCCTGCAAGGATCTCCCTCGGAGGGACAGTGGGAGACCCTGGCCGGAGTGGACACCTGTCCCTCTGTCCCCAGTAAGGTGACAGTGAGGCAGGCTGGTGGCAGTGGCGTATAGTCAGCTGGGTGCTCTTCTCCTGTCCACATTGTCGAAGCTAATGGGAGGGTTTGGGATGCGTCTGGCAAGCCGTAATTAGAGAGCGGGAATGGGGGTGGGGCGGGGGCTGCACAGTGCCGAGGGTCCAGGGGAGGTGACTGATGGTGTGACGACACACAGGGGTTACCGTGACAGCCAGCGCCCTTCAGCTGCCCTGGTCCCACAGATGCAGGTGCCCCGTTGATCCTTGGAGGGAGGAAGGGGAGGGAGCGCGTGAGATTCGCCCCACACGACCATGCCAGTTGCAGTTGGGGCTTTTGCTGAACTGACATGAAAGGCTGAGGCAGCTGTTGGAGGCTGCTCGGCCGCTGGCCTCCCTGGACTCTCCTGGGTCGGCTGCGCTGAGACATTGATACAGGTGGTTTTCTGAGGTGGGAAGTGGGACCCTCAGCCTCCAGGCCCTGGGGTGGCCACCCCTCAGTGGAGACAGCCCAGAAGGGAGTCACTTCCTTGCTGGAATCTGGCCATGCGGTGGGCTCAGGTCCCAGAGTGCTGGATTTCAAGCAGGTGTGGGTTTGGGATCTGGTGGCTGTTATCTCTGCAGTCGGTAAGGCTCCCTGCCTGCCTGGCAAAGCGGGCCAAGGCTGCCATCGGGTCCGGGAGTGCAGAGGAGTGACTGCCGGAGGGAGGGCAGGGATTTGGCTTGAGGGGGGTGCTCTCTCACTGCCTCTCAGGCCTGGGTCAGGGTGAGGAGCCCCCTGTGGGCAAGTGAATGTGTGTGCATTCATGCACGCATGTGGCTGGGGTGAGTGGAGCACATGCTCTGCCTTCCACCTGCTTCCTCCTGTTTGCAATCATGCTCTTCCCAGCCGTGGCCGTGGCCGTGGCTGTGGCCACTGCTGGCGGAGGGGCAGCCCCTGCGTCTCCATGTGATCTCCTGCCCTTTCCCTGCTCTCTTTCTTGGGTCTGTCCTCTCCCCCGCCCCACCTCCCTGCCTGTGCCTGTGCCTGTGCCCACCGGGCCCTGCCCGCCTCCTTTGTCATCTCACTGAGCCCCACCCCTGTTCCCGGCGCCCTGCGTTGTGGGGCCCTGGCTGCGGGCTAGGTGGGGCGCCCAGCTGGCTGCCCACTGGCTGCCCCCTCCCGGCCCCACTGTGCCCAGGGATGGTGCTGGCCTTCCAACCAAGGGGTGGAAGCGGAGGGGCCAGAGGAGTGTGGACTCTCCCAGCAGATGAACGACCGCCAGAGGACGTGCCTCTCTTCCTGAGTGCCCACGACAGGCATGCGTCAGTCTAGCGATGGTTAATGGTGGGTGGCGTGCGTCTGTCTGGGCCTCTGAGCCCGCGCCTTCACCTCCCTGCTAGAGGGAGGCGACATCACACATCTGGGTCCCCCTGTCCCCGACAGCCTGTCGCAGCTTCTGCAGGAGGGAGGGGTGAGGCCGCCTCCACCACCGGCATGCAGAGCTGCCAGGTGCTCACATGCCTCCTGGGGTGGAGGATTCTGAGGGGACCTTGGCCCTGTCCCCTTTGCTCTGCCTGTATGGGCGCCTCCTCCTGGCCAGCTGTGTCAGGCTAATCCTGAAAAAGGAGGAGCCTGTTTCCAGATAAGCCTGCGGAGGGTCTTACTCTGGATTCTTAGTCACGCTGGTGTCCCCAAGGAGAGACGAGCACACTTTTGCACGCCGCACCTCCTTCTCCCCTCTGCCAGCTCCTGGGAGGAGCCAGTCTGGGGACATGCTGGGGGTGCGGGGCCTGTGGGCTCAAGCTGTGGGATCCAGAGGTGACGCCCTCCATTAGGATCACCTTCCCTCGCTTTTCCCGAGATACTGGACTCTGCTGGAAGGGCTTGTGGTGAGAGCTAATGGGAGAGGGTGCGGCCTCCAGCAGGCAGGGAGAGCTCCTCGGGCGTGCACCGCAGCAGCCCTGGGCGACGTCAGTACCAGGCCTGGTTGTGGTGGCCCGCTGACCCCCACCGGTCTATCCCCATGGCTCCCGTGGGCTGGGTGCCCTTCTGTCTCTCTGCTTTGCTCATGCTGTCCCCTCATCCCTGCATGCTTTTCGTAGGGGTTAGACCCCTCCTTCAAGGTCGCACACCTTCCAGAGCCCTCTGGGTGGTGCCACTAGCTCAGACCGTGCCCACCCACTTGGGACATGAGCTCTTTGAGGACAGATACTGGGCCGCCTCCCTTGCCCACTCCCTGAAGCCCTGCGTGACTGCGGTGGGGGGCGTCACCAGCCCGACAGTGGCTTCCTCTCACTGTGTGCAGGCCAGGACCTTACCCACATTACCGCCTTGACCTCAGAACCCATGGCCATGCCCACCCCACGGGGGGACACTGGGATTCAGAAAGAGGAAGGGTCCCACCCAGAGCCCCACAGCAGCCGGAGGCGGAGCTGGGAGAGGAGCCCTGTCCGACGCATAGCTGCCCTGCCAGGGGGCCAGGCACAGCTGTGTAGTGGGCCCAGAGACCTGCGGGTGGGGCCCAAAACCTAGGTCTTTGGAGGAAAATCAAGAGGCCTGGGCCCCTCAGCTGTGACCGTTCCTGCTCTGTCCCCTGTGCTCTTCTGGGCCTCAGGCAGCCTAGGGGGCCTTCCTTGGCCTGTGGTGGCCCTGCCAGCCCCAGCGCTCATAGCCCCTGTGCCCACCTCCACGGGTACATGCGTGCTCATGGAGCCCCTGCGCGAGCCCCTCCCTTCGCTGAGGCTTGGAGTCCTGGGCAGGAGGGACTCCACCGCGAGGTGCCTCCCCCTGCAGAGTCCAGCAGGATTCTGGGGAGGAAGGTCCTGGGTGGTAGTGCTCTCGCCCTGTGGCAGCCTGGCCAGGCCTGGGGCACTCAGGTTCTTGCACTTCACAGACACTTGGGTTTTCACGCTGCCTGGACAGGCGGGGCGTGGGCAGCTGGAGGGTTGGGCATCAAAGTGGGCAGGCCTGGGGCACCACCCTGCCTGGGCGTAGTGCTGTGTGTGTGTTGGGGGTGGTCTCTTCTCCTTCCCCTCCGCACTCCCCTCCCCTCCCCTGCCCCCCTCCTGCTGTCCTTGCAGGCTTCCAGCTCTGCCTGGGACTGGTGACCTGTGTCTGTCAGTGAGTGGGCCTCAGCCTCAAGCTTGGGAGGGGTCCCAGGGGGCCCCGAAGGCAGGGTGTGGGCTCCCCTTTGCCGCATCACCCCAGCCTGCTGGGGAGCCGCTCTCCACGTCAGGTTGGTTTGTTCCTGGTGCCTACTGTTTAAACAAGAAGCTACAGGATCAATATCCGTATCCCCAGAGGGAGGTGTGTGTGTGGTTTTCCCTTTTTCCCTTTCCTTCCTCTCTTGTCCTGTGTGAGCTGAAGAGCCTCCCGAGGGCCTTTTGTCTAGCAGGGTGGCAGTGCAGGTGACCACACGGCTGAGCTGCCTGGGGGCGGCCAGGTCCCCACAGGGCTCTCTGGGAGCTACCCTAAAGGTGTCTGGAGCTCTGTCATGCAGGCCCGGCCAGTCGGAGCCAGACCTCACATGGCAGGGACTGGGCCACTGCTCCTGGGCCACCTGCCCACCTCCTTCCTGGCCTGGTCGGGCCTGGGGCCCTGTGGGGGTGGGGCCTTGGGGGGCAGGAGACCCCTTCGAGCTGGGATTCAGTGAAGGGAATTGTCCCATGGGGGACTTGAGGGTCCCCACCTTGGGTTGGGCTGGTCCAGGGGGCCTCTGTCAAAGGCAGTCCCGGTCCGTCCTCTCAGCCACGTGGCTTCCTGGCGGTGACCTTGGCCAAGCCCTCCTGCCCTGGGCCTGCCTCCCTCTCTTCAGGTCCCGGGTGCCCTGAGGAGACAGGTCCAGGGTCTTCCTGCTTGCCTCCGCTCTCTGCTCTGGCTGCGGGGTGAGGCCTGGCCCCCAGCCCAGCGGGCCTCACCTCCCCGCCCGTGGGGAGCCTGACCACCCCTGCTGGCCTCTGGCCCCACCCTGGGTGTCCCGAAGCTGCTTCTCAGACTGACCCACTTTGATCAGCCTAATTGTTTAGCACGGAGGGAGGGGCATGGGAGTCTCTCCGGCTGCTTCCTGCTCACTAACCAGCGCGCTCCCCTTGGGGATGCATGGTCCCCGCCCCCTCAGGCCCCGGGTCCCCTGCTCCCACCGTGGCACCTTCCTTCCCTGCTGGACAGACCTTTCTGAATGAGTGTCCTTCTTGCACACACTGGGGCCAGGCCACAACACCTCACACCGGTGACCTTGGGACTCAGCCTCTCTGGGCTCTGGGGCCTTATCTGTGAGACAGGGTTCCCTTCTCTGCGCTGCCGCCCAAGGTTGCGGTGTGTAAGGGCATGGTGGATGAGCCTGCCCCCAAGGAGTGCACAGAAGGGTGTGTGGCCCCAGACTTGGTCTGGGGGCTCTCAGTCCAGTGGGGCCTGTACTCCAAGTGCCAGGCACCTGTCCCATACTGCACCGCCAGGCCCTCCGAGCACCTGAGACTCACTAGTGGTTCCTGGGTCTTTCCTCCTGTGCCTGACCCTCACCTTGGCCTGTGCACATGTAAGCTTCCTTGTGGAAGCGTCTGCACGTGTTGGGTGTGTTCATGTATGTGCATGCTCTTGTGAGTGCACACTTGTGTGTGTACACAGGTGTTGGTGTGTGCATGTGTGGGTGCATATGAATGTGCGCCTGGGTGTGTGTGTGTAAGTACATGCGAGCTATGCGTGATTTATCTCTGCACCCAGGATGTGCCCCCAGTGCCCACCCTCTGTACCTGCCTTTGATGTTCATGCCAGGGCTCAGCTGGGCAAACACTGGTGGTGGGAAATAAAGCTGCCTGGTTGTTAGGACTAGCGTTTTGCAAACTTTTATGTCAGCAACAGCCTGAGTTAAGGCTGAGCTGAAAAGTTTGGTTGTCTACCAACTGGCTTGATGACAGTCTGCAGAGGAAACACACAGAGGCTGCGTACTTGTAATTCAAATTTTTTGCAAATTGAATGGTATTTAATGTGCTGGAAGGTTGGGACTCAGAGAAGCTGGGTGAGTCCTTTGTGAAGTGAAGCATCTTTGCAAACAGCCCTTCCCTTGTGGGGAATCTGGAGGGTGGCTTGGAGGGTGAGCGAGGCTCAGGCAGAGTGGAGACCCTGACTGTGTGACCTTGGACTGGCAGTCTTCCCTCTGAGTAGGTACTTCTCATTTGCACACCAAAAGGAGGGAGACTGGCTTCCCTTGGAGCAGCTGCTGTAGGTTTGGGGTTCTTGCTCCTGGTAAGACATTCGTTCGGTCAGCTGCATGCACCATTTGGGGCATAAAAGCTTTGGCTTGGTGATTTTCTCATTTTCCTCTCTTTGGGGTGCCTTCAGAGAAACCTTTTCCTTTCCAGGATGAAGTTTTGTCTATGGGGTCTGTATAAGCAAGGCTGCCTGAGGGCCCTGGGCTGGTGCCTGCCCCTGAGGCTGTCAGTGGGTCCCACTGTCAGAGAGAGCTGTAAATTTGCTTTCCCTGTACTCGAGGCCTGTGTGTTATCAGTGCTAGGACATCCCGGATCCTAGGCATTTCAGGAGGGGTTTCTGCAAAAGGCAGAAGTGGCTGAGGAGGGCTGGGAGACCGTAGGGCCAGTGGGGTCTCCTGTGGGGGAGGGGTGCCTGGGCAGACCATCTGAGCCTTTCGTGGTTCCCTGATTGGGAAGGACATATCCCAGCCACGGAAGCCCTGAGGCCCAGACACCTCTCCTGGACACATGGGAAGCTGATGCCTGAGGTGGGGAAGGGAGCCTGCAGTCGTGTTTCTGTGGCCAGGGTGCCATCTCCAGAGTTCAACAAAGGCTACTAGAGGGGTGACCCCCCCTCAGCCATCCCTACACTGTGACAAGCAACTGGTTCTCTTAAAAACATCCCCAATGTGGGGGATGTTTCAGGCCTCCGTTGGCAAACCTGGCAGGTGAAGAGGGGGTGGTCCCAGCTTCTGCACCTCCGGGGCAGCCTTCTACGCCCCCTGCCATTTTGAACTCAGCGAGGCTTCCAGGGCCCCCTTGGCAAGGACAGCTTTGTCGCCGGGAGGGTGTGAACTGGCTGGTGTGTTCCTGAGACGTCAGAGGCCTGCGCTGCTGTGCTTACAGCCTGACGTGGCATTTGAGCTTTGGTAGCTTCCCGCCGCAGCCTGTGTTCTGCTCCCGCAGGCTCTGTCTGAGATGCACTTGAAGCCTTGAAGGTCAGGCCTGGTGTCACCCATTCTAACAAACAAACAAGAAAACAGGCCAGCTTAGCTCTGCTCTGTCTTCACCCATGAGAAAGAGGAGGCTGGAGGGACAGGCCTGTGCGGAGGCTCCGTGGACGGGTGTGTCTCCTGGGAGCTGCAGGGCATTGGGCCTGGCGAGGACCTGGGCGCCTTCCCTTCCTTTCTGGACCCCCAGGCACGGGGCAGTGTCTCCCCCCCAGGGTTAGTGTGACTTTGCACTCGACACCTGCTGTGGGCAGAGTCCTGCTTCTCAGCCCAGCATTCAAGGCCCTGCCTGGGCTGCCTCTGGCCTCTGGCCACTGGCCACTAGCCCTGTGAATGTGCAGGCTCCAGCCAGGCCAAGTCACTTGCAGGTCCTAGCAGGAGCTCTGGCCTCTGCCATCTTCTGCCCTTTGCTTACAGCATCCACCTACCAGGCTGGCCTGCTAAGCCTGAGTACCCGGGCAAGGCACCTTTCCAACCAGTGCCCTCCTCTGGCTACTTACCCCTGTGGGCCTGTCCTAACCCTGTGCCCTCTCCCTGCTCTGTGCCCGGTTTGCAGGGGCCTTCCAGGAGTAGGGTTTGAGCCGACTACCATCACCTCAAAAGCTGAGTCCAAGGAATGTGTTTGACTGCAAGGAAAAGAGGCTGCTTCTGGTGCACTTTGGCAACCACAGCGTGATCTACCTCATCGGGTCAGGCCCTTTATCCTCTGGCAGGGAGCCTGGAGCCGGTGAATGTGGGCTGGCATTGAAGACCTAGTTTTCACCTGCACTCTGCCTGGCTGGCCTCACTTGTAGTGTGGCTGCCTGTCCTTGGCTGATTTCCCTCATGGCAGCGAGATGGCTGCCACAGCTCCAGGCATCTCGCGTCCCAGACTTTGGGAGTAAAAGAGACCTCTCCTCTGGGTTCCTCTTAGAGTCGAGGAAACCTCACCAGGAGCCCCTAGCCAACTTCCCCTCACACCTTATTGGCTCACACTGGGTCACATGTCCATTCTAAACCAATCATGGGTAATCCGGAAGTTGCACTGTGATTGGCTCAGGCTAATCAGGCTTTACCCTTGAGCTGAGGATGGGGTCACCTTGAGGCTGGAGGTGGGAGAGATTCCCCGGACTTGGGCTTTGTTAGGAGGAAGGAGGGGGATGATGGAGAACAGGGAGGGGGCATCGATGCAGGGTCAGACAGGAGGCAGAGGAGGAAGGTTGGAGGGGAGAGGGATGGAGGGTGTCTCCGGGCAAGGAAACATTTGTAAAGGAAGTAATTTCTTGCCACATCCTCAGTCACTGGGAGCTGGGCCCTGGCTGGTGTATGTCATGTAAGCTGTCCAGTGACAGCTATCCATTTTTATTCCTGTTTCACAGACAACAAAAATCGAGGATCATGGGGCTGTGTAATGCTGAAATCACACAGGTGGTGAGTGGTGGCAGATCCACAGTACCCCAGTGCTCGGGGCCTGAGCTCCCAGCCACTGCCCCCAGGCTGCCCCAGACCTCAGCATCCTCGGTGCCCCACACTCCCACCCCCTGCCATCCCACCGTGCCTTTGCGGGGCTGCCCCTCCTCAGGCTGAGGTCCTTGAAACGTGTGTCACGGGGGCTACGGGCCTACTTACTGGGCCGGTGCCTTTGCCCCAGTCCTTGGAGGGCATGGGTGGACAGAGCCGTGGCCTTGATGGCTGAGGAAGTGACCCGAGGCGTGGCCCAGGGGAGGGGCCCTTCCTGTTACTCTGGGCTCTGCTCCCCGCGCCAGTGCTGGGTCCAGGCTGGCCACAGTGTCCACACCAAGGGCATGTGTCTTGGGAGAAGCCCTGAGCTCTGTCCTGCTCCTGGGTTGGGGTTCCCCCTGGCCACTGTTCCCCACCTGTCACGTGGTGGGGGAGGGCTCTTTGGGGCCGGCCTTTACCAGCAGGGCCGTGCGTCCTCTAGCCCTGGATGCGCCTTCTCTCATGGGTCTCCTTCCAAGGCCTCCTGGTCCTTGGGGAGCTGGTGGGACTGTCATCCCCTATGCACACAAGGTGTGCGGAGCTGGGCAGCCTAGACTCGCTCCACGTCTGCACCACCAGCCTGCAAGCAGGCGACGTAGACAGAGGGAGGCAGCAGGTCAGCCAGGCCCCAGGAACCTTGGGCTTGCGGTCCAGCTGCCCTCCCCGACTCTTCTCCCAACCTCTTCTCTCCACCCTAGCTCCGGCCCCTGTCCAGCTTAGGAGGCAAGCCACCTGCCCCCCTGCGAGTCCCAGGGTCCCGGATCCCCCTGCAGCTAACGGTGATGCTCCGCCTCCTGCCCCATCTGTGTGGCCATCACCCCCCTCCTGTCCTGTGCAGATCAAAGGCAAGGGGAGTGCCTCTGATGGGCCCAGGGTGGGCACAGGAGGGGATCTCTGCCCTCAGGACCTGGCACCCACTCCTTCCATGGGGACCCAGCAAGCACCTACTGTGCCCTGCGCATGGAGGAAGACCCGGAGAGGCTGGGTGGCCTGCAAAGGGTGCCGCCAGCTCCCCAAGCCCAGCTCTCCTGTGGTCCGGCTGACTCCTGAGAGCCTGTCCCTTGTGCCTGACTGGGAGTCAGTGCTCTCTCAGTCTCTCCCGACTTCCCCATGCGGGCCAGGCTCCTCCCGGGCTGTCTGCAGGCTCTGCTGCCTCCCCTCTGAGGCTGTGTGCCTGGGGGGCCCGGGTGGAGGCCGCCTGGCCTTGGCTAGAGCTCCAGGCTAGCACTCCTCAGGGGCTCAGTGCGTGTTTGCTGAGCAGCGAGTGCATGCAGGGGTCCACAGGCCAAGCTGGCTGTGGCTTTGGAAGCTAGAGCAGCATTAAGTGGTCTGGGTCAGGCTTTGCTGGTGCCGTAGGGTGAGCCTCTGCCCCCCAAATACCCTCCTGTGGCTCTACTGCGTGGAGCTGCTTGAGCCCAGGGGCTGCCTCTAAGGGCTGCTCTGGGGAGAGGGGTGCAGGCAGGGTCTGGAGGCCAGGGGAGGGGTGCAGGCAGGGTCCGGGGCCCCGGAGGCTGTGTTATTTAGCTGCATGGGGGCAAGGCCTGGGCATCAGCATTTTTTAAGGGCTACCCAGGTAAACCTGGGTAGAGAACCATGGCTGTAGAAGATAGGAGGGGCCCAGGGGAGGGGGTGCAGTTGGTGTACTGGTTCTGGGGGGCCCTCTGGCCATGGCACCTGTGGGACTGGCTGTTCCCAAGTGCTTGTACATGTGGCCAGTGGCCAGAGTCTGGCCCGTCCCAGGGAGATGCCGGGCCTGCTCAGCTGGCTGCCTCGCTCCTTCCAAAGTGCCTCCCTGTCTTGACACTCGCTCATGCCCCACCCGCCCTCCTGACACTCCGTGGCCTGCCATGTTCTAGGATGTGCCTGTCTCAGTCCGTCCCCACACTTTAGCTGAGTGCCAGGCCTGCTCTTGGAGAGCTCAGGATCTGAGGGCATCGTCAGTGAAGACGAAATGGAACCGAGGCCAAATCAATGGTAACTGTGCATGGGTGGTGCTCAGGAAGTATCCATGGGGCAGAGACGCTGCCTGGGAGGCGCAGGGAGGCCCGTGGGCGTGCTGCAGACCGAGCTCCGACAGCTCCGGTCCTGCGCCCAGGGCTCCCCCAGTCAGGGCCGTGAGGCACTCAGACCCACTGCCTCAGAGGGGAGGCTGCTGATGGGGAAAAAGACTGGAGGGGGGCACAGAGGAGAGGCTTCCCCGTGTGGCTCTAGTCCCTGAGCTCCAGCCCAGCCCCAGTGCCCTCCGGCTGACGTGCTCCTAGAGGCCCCTGCACCCCTTCTAACCCCGGGGCTGCCTTGGACTGCCCACAGCTCGTGACTGGGCCTCACCTGCCTGCTGCCCCGTGGCCCTGAGTCCCTGGCACAGAGCAGCTGGGGCGGGGGGAGGCAGGGAGCAGTACCGGAGGCCATTAAGATGGGTGATTGACGTGGTTCCCAAGCCAGCGCCAGGGGAAATATATTTCACAGGCGATTTCCAGACTGGTGGCGTGTGGTGGCCATCAGTCTAAAATGGAGAAGGGTGGGGACTTGATGGGGCTGTGCAGGGGACCCAGAGCCAGGGCTTCTGTTGGCCTCGCTGCATCTGTGTGCTGTCTGCTGGAAAGCCTGGCCCAGGGGGCAGAGGTTGAGGAGGGGAGGAGGTGGGGGTCATGAAGAGAGCCCCATATGTGACCTTGTTTGGGCCATTTGTGCCTCAGTTTCCTAATCTTTAAAATGGGATCATAGTCCCTATTTTTGTACTTGTGAGGATGGAGCACCCAGTCATTCAGACATTTTCTGAGCACTTGCTGTGTGCCAGGCCCTGTCCTCAAGAGATGATGTTTTAGTGGCAACATCTGTGTCTAAAAATACCAGGAAGATGGCGAGCGCCTTGTGCTTGCTGGGCACCCCTGGCTGGCGTGGCCGCAGAGGGTCTTCCTGCTGGAGCCCCCAGCCAGCTGGGCGAGTAATACCATCCCCAACCTCTCTGCTCCCTGCTGCCGCAGCGCCCAGCCCCACACTGAGGTCTCCCGTTACCGAGTAGAGGGAGGGGTGTCGGGGTGCCCCGCAGGCCTCTGTGCATCAAGCCTCATTGTGACAGGCACCCATTGTGGATTGGTGCCTGTGGGGGGAGCGAATGAATGAATGGAATCAGTTCTTGGAACACTGAGCGAGTTGGGGCCATGTGTTTAGTGCCTCTCTAGGCGAGGCAAGCAGTCCCTAACCTTCTATCAAATAAACATACAAAGTTGATGGGCAGCTGCTCTGAGCCTTGCTTTTCTCATCTGAGAAATGGGGAGAGGCAGCCTGTCCCTTTCTCACATGTGGGACATGTGAGCTGGGCCTGTAAACACAGGTCAGAAGCCATGGCGGGTGGCCCATGGGTCGCTGCTGGCTGACTCAGGGCCAGGGTGGGCCATCCTTGGGTGTCAGGCATGGCCACAGGCTCTGCCTGCAGAACCCTGGGGCAGTCTGCGGCTCCCGCCTGGCCCTTGCTTCCCCGCCGTGGGCACACTCATTCCTCCTGGCCCTCGACACAACCTGCTGGTCACTCAGCTCTAGCACTCATGCGCCTCCGTGCCCAGGCCTCGACAGGATGCAGGCGGACAGCAGTCGGTGGGGTGGGGGGGTTGTACTGTTGTTGACAAGCGATAAGTGCCATTGAGGAGGAACAGGGTGAACCGGGGGGAGTTAGGGTTTAACGGGGGTGGGGGCCAGAGTAGGCCTCCCTGAAGAGGAGACACCTGAGCAAAACCTGGGAGGAGGGGAGAGCAGGAGCCCAAGCAGAGGGGCAGCTCATGCAAAGGCCCTGGGGTGGGATGTGGTTAGAGCAGGAGGGGAAGGGAGAGTAGGCAAGGAGCGCAGTGGGCCAGGTCAGGCAGGGCCATCAAAGTAGTGAGTCTTGGGCCATTACACTGAGTGACACAGGGGCCTTGGGAGGGGCAGAGAGCTGCTTTCCCATTCTCTGCTGCGCCAGCCCTCCTCATCTCCCCACTGCCCGGAGCCCACCTCCCACCACCATGAGCGGGCTCACCATGTACTTGAGGTTGGAATCCTGCAGCCTCCGTGTGGGAGAGCAACCGGCTTTAGGGCCTGTGGCAGTCCGCGTGTATTTGCGGGGCAGCACCATGCACAGAGCTCACTGTCGAACTGCCCTGCGGAGCCACCTTCACCTAGCCAGTAGGCGTCCCACCCCCAAGGCTCTTCCCCCCACTCACGGGGTCTGGATCGGATCAGGCATCTGCTGTGCTTGAACTCCAGGCTCCAAGGGCAGGCCTGCCCCTGCCCGGCTCACACCGTAGGCCTTCGCAGTGCCCAGCCTGCAGCCTGGCTCAGCAGTGTCTGAATGAATGAATGAGTGAATGAATGAATGGATGGGGAGTGTGTGAACTAATAGGGAATTTGCAGCAGGTGGAAAACACCAGCAGAGCATTTTGTCTGCAGTAAGCACTGCTGGGTTTGGCCGAGCTGCTACTCCTCCAGCCAGCCGTGAGGGCAGCATGGGTTCAACAGGTGGAGTGGCTCCTCGTGGCCTGGCGCCTCCCTGGGGCTCCTCAGAAGGCAGTGGGGCTGCTGGGGTGGCATTTGAGTGTCCATCCTCCTCGCTGCAGCTGTGGGTGTCGCACAGTCCACAGAGGGGGTTTGCACGGCTAAAGGATTCAGTGCGGCACCTGAAGGTAACCAGCGGCACGTGGCAAGGCAGGTGGAGCGCCCCAGTGGCTTCATGGCAGCATGGCAGGCTCTGAGAAGCCAGGCCGGCGAGAAGCAAGTCCCAGAGGAGGTGGGCGTCCTCCCCTACCTGGTCCAGGCTTCCGGGGGTTTTGACGGAGCTCAGGCCAAGAACACATTCCTGCCGCTCTGGTGGGGCATAAGGGAAGACTTCCGATTGGCTTGCTTTGGGGAGGTGGGGGACCCTGATGGGGGCCCTCCTCAAAGTCGGAAAAGGGTCACTAGTGAGGGATGGCCCTTACCTACACGCATGCTGGTCACTGGAATCTGCCTGGGGATTAGGGAGGCCTGCTGGCCTGGGGGCAGGGCCTGGGCTCAAGTTCCTGCTCTGCACAGAACAGCCGTGTGCCCTTGGGCGCGTGCTTATCCTCAGGTCCGTCTCCATCCATGAAGTGGGCTGGATGGTCTGTGCCCAGCCCGGGGTGCTGCCTGGCTTCAGTGCGACTCCCGTGCGGCTCACCCAGCATACAGTAGATGCTCTGCATCCTCACCTCTTTCCTTGCCGCTCCCACTGTGGAGGGAGGTGGGCAGGGGGGCGCCGGACCGCGGAGGGGAGCATGCCAGCAAATGCCTGCAGTGCTTCCAGAAGATTCGCCTTGGCCGGGCTTTAAGCCATGCTCTGCAGGGCGCTCGGTGATGGGGACAGGCTGTGGCCCCAACCTAAGGCAAGCGTCCATAACATGGGGTGCGGACTGTGGGTTTTTAAGGGGGGGATATTCAGGAAGAGCTCTGGAGGAGATGACTTGGCCAGGTAGAGGGGGGTCAAGGCCAGAGGACAAAGCTGGCCCTGATGGGTTGTGTTCTGGCCTTTGCTCTGCCTCTCCTCCACATGGGGTGTCCTTGGGCACCTGCCAGTTTCTATGGGGGACGTCAGCCCTGAAGAGGAGCAGAGGACCCTGAGGCGGGGGTCTTTGTCCCCCTCAAGGCAGGAGGCTGTGTTGAGGACGCACATGGCAAACGGCTATTTGTGGCTCAGCGAGGATTTGACTCATGCTGGGGGTGGGGAGGATGTGCAGGGGAGACAAGGACGTGTGATTCACAGAATGTGACCAGACTCAGGTGGCACGAGGACAGAGCCTATCTTGCCACCTCCAGTCAGCCGTCAGCCACCTGTACGGAGGGAGCAGGCGGCTGGGGGTCCGGCGTCTCCCCCCGCCCCACCGCGCACCTCCTGAGCTTGCAGGCCTGGCTCCCCAACGCGGCGCCTGGCTGGGCCTACAGGGGCTGCAGCAGTAGGTCCGCATCTGGACAGCCAGCCTTGCTGAGCCTCAGTTTGCTGGATGGGCCTGGCGGGGGTCCCATTCCCACTGTGCCTGACTACTGGGGAGTGTGCTGGGAGGCAGGAGGCACCCAGACCCCAGGAGGCACACCGTCTATGTCCGTGAGCAGGGCTGTTGGCCCCGGGCCTGGGGGAGAGTGGCTGGCAGATGCTCTGTGTCCCCAGCCTGCACCCTTTGCTTTGCTCTGGGGAGGCCTCAGCCGGTTCCTCTTGCTCACAGCTGTCCTAGACTTGCCCAGCTCTCTAGACTGCTGGGAAGCTCACAGTGACCCCGGTGTGTTGGCGCCTTGGAGAGCCAGGAGCCTCAGCCACCAGGAGAACCGAGGTGGCGATCCGTCGGCCACTGCAGTTTGCCAACTCCATCTGCCCACAGATGGGAAACGGAGGTGCAGAGAGGAGAGTGGGTGAGCCTGCGTGGAGCGTGGGTTCCGGCCCCGGGAACAGAGCCAGGAGTATAGGAGAAGGCACCACGGGCTGGGTGGGTAGAGGTGCTGGTGCCCGAGGTGGGGACCCGGCGACGTGGGCGGGGAGGCAGCCCAGCTCTGGGTCGGGGCCACCCCCTCCCCACACTCTCTTCCTGCTTCCTGGAAGAAGCGGCTGCTCCAGCACCAGGCCCTTCTGCGAGAGCCATGAATTATGCACGGAAGCCACAGGCCTGGGCAGGCCCCTCATAAGTGAGCTTTAATAATTCATACAGAGAGGAGCCAGGGCAAGGGACGGCCTGCTGGGCCAGCCCGGCAGCTGCTGCACGTCCACACTCAGCCCTCCACCGCCCGGCCCACTGCCTGCTCCTGTGGCCTCCTTGCTCAGGCTGGGGCAGGGACGTGGGGAGGACGCCCAGCCCTGGGAGGGCCATCCATTCAGCCGAGGGCGGCCCTTCCAGGCTCACAGCCAGGGTGCGGTCTGGTGGAATACTAGCTGAAACCACAACCCCCAGGTGCAGATCAGTAGCTGCTTGGGGGTTCCATTTAACATGGGGGGCAAGGTGGACTCAGCAAGCAGCTGATGTGTGTGCAGAGACAGGAGGAGGCGAGGGAGGGCCCCGTGGTCGCCGAGGACGGCTGGTCTGGGCAGAGGGAGAGCATGTGCTGGCCTGTGAGGGGTGCGGGCGTTTATTCACTGCAGGGCAGAGGCCGGACCTCTGAGGAGCAAGGTCAGGGAGGCCTTGGGGGTACAGCTCTGGGTGGACCCTGCCTTTCTTCTGGGGCTGTGGGCCACAGCATGGTGTTGACGGGGCCACTGGCCTTGTGGGGTGGGCAGAGCGGGAAGCTGGGAGGGAGGGCAGAAGCTGAAGACCTGTGAACTGGCCCCTGCACTTGTCCTGGGAGAGGTGATAGAGGTGGTGGGCAGCGGGCAGATTCGGGCACAGTGAGAAGGTGGTCCCAACAGGGTGTGCTGACAGATGGGGTGTGGGCGTGAGAGACCAGGCTCTGGGTTTCTGGGCCTGAGCAGAGCGTCAGCCAATCAGGGGGAGGCGGTGGGTTGGGGCAGGAGCAGTGAGGACCCAGAGGGAGGCCAGGGTCTCAGCTTGGACACAGTCAGTTTGAGGGGCCTGGCCCATCAGGCATCCAGTGGCCATGCCACGCTGGCCACTGGGCATTCCCACTGCACCCTGAGAGCAGGTGCCGTCCTGACAAGCTCAGTAGCTAGGTGACATTGGGCATGCTGCTCTGTTGCTCTGAGCCTCAGTTTCCCTTTCTGGGGATCAGGGATGGTGGTCTGATGTGTGAAGGTGCATTCAGGTGCTGCAGGGAGGGCTTTGGCCTGTCAGCTGTGATGCCTGCGGACAGGTGCAGGCCCTAGGCAGGAAAGGCCCAAGTGGACCCCTTGAGAACTGGGCCCTCAGATGGGCTGTGGAGGCCTCAGGCCACACCTGCCTGGGCAGAGAGGGAAACTGAGACCTGGAGAAGCCAAATCAGAGCTGAGTGTGGGCCACAGAGCGGGGCCTGGCGCTCTGGCCGAGCCCTCCAGCCTGGCCGGGGGCCCTGGTCCCCGCCTCTGCCACAGAGCAGCATCTCCCTTACGCGCACACCGTCTGTGCCTCTGCCCCTTGGTGTGTCCGCCACCCTCTCCTTGGGTGCTGGCCATCCCCCTCAGGGGCTTCTTGCTGCTGCTGGGAAGCCCCAGACCAGGTGTGGTGTGCCGGGCCCCGCTGAGAAACCCTGTGGTCGGGGCTGTGACAAACCCTTGCGGGGTGAGTTCCCTGAGGCCCAGAGCGCTGGAAGGATGTGCCCAAGGCCACACAGAGCTCACCTGGAGGAACCAGAGGTCAGGCTCTGGGGTCTTCCCTGGTGTCCTAACTGCTGGGCACCTTCCTCCCCTCAGCGGCTTCCCTGGCTTGAGGCCGTGCCTCCTCCAGGCGGTCCCCCCTGACTACTGGCATCCCTTGGGCCCTCCGTCCTGCATGGACAGGGACTGAGGCCGAGTGCTGTGAGCCTGGGCACCCTCCACCCTGTCTGGGCCTGGAGGGTGCTGGGCTCGCCCTCCTGGAGTTACTGCCCCCTGGCTCCAGGTCAGTCCTCTCTCTGTCCTCCCCCCCACCGGGCTGTTGAGAGTACATGCCGCCTGGCACCGGTGCTCTAACCGTTAGTCTGGCGGGGCGGGGTGGCCGGGCCTGCTGCTGCGCAGCCGAGGGCCACCTGGAAGGAGAGGCATTTTCCCTGGCAAAGAAAGGGCGGGCAGCCCCTGCACTCAGTAACCTCACACTAAGGAGCAGCATTTGGGCAGGACCCCAAGACACCGGCCATCAAGGCAGATGGATCAGACGAACTCGCGCCCCCAGGGTCCAAGGCTAGCATGTGGTGAGGCGCTCCGCCTGCCCTTCCTGTGCGTGACAGCGGGCTAGAGGGGCCGCCTCCCAGGGCCTGTGCTGCTTCCACCGGGGCTCCCTGGCCGGATCACAGCGAGCTGCTGGTGCCCGTCACCTGGCCTGGCCCCCGAGCTTTGGGCAGCGTGAGGCCGGTGCTCCCTGGCCTCCGTGGCCAGGCATTGGCCGGGCCCAGATGGCCCTCAACAGTGAGTGGCCTTGGCTACACCTCTGCCCTCTGCAGGCCTGACGTCCTTGGGAGCCTCTGAGCCGTTGGGGTTGGGGGCCGTCCTGGGCTGCGAGCCTGAGAGGTGCCCAGAACCAGGAGTCGTCCCTCCTGGGGGACAAGCGGGAAGGGTGTTCTGCGCCCGGGAGGCCCTGCCCTTCCCGAGGGGTCTCCCCCATGCCAGGGTGTCTGAGGCTGGGTGGGCACTGCTTCCCACCTGCTCCTCCTGGGTGCTGGGAGGCGGGCCAGGTACAAGCTTTATTCGCATTTTTCAGATGGGAAACTGAGGCCCAGAGGGCACGTCTGGTCCAGGGCTTGTGGGGGCTGGCTGGATCTGGGCTGCCGGTCTGGGTAGAGAGGGGCACTCCCCCGAGTGCTCAGGGAGGACTTCCGGAGGGAGGGGCTCCGGACATGCCTGGATCCCGGCTGCAGCCTTGAGCTTTTTGCCTTTTGTAGCCAGGCTGTGGCCTGGGTGAGGGGCAGCACGGCGCTGCATTGGCGGCCGGCCGCAGCTGCTCTCTGGGCTCTGGTGGCTGTGGGGGACGGACTCTCTCTCCAGGCTGGAACTGGGCAGTGGCCGCCTGCTCGCCGTCGGTGACCCTCTCCTGAGGGCAGGAGCAGCCTGCACGGAGGCCCCCTAGCTGGGCTTTCGTGGGCTCTCAATGTCTCCTCTCTGGTGCCTCCCCTCTTCCCCGTCAGAAGACTGCCTTCCAGTGGGAGGTGGCAGGCCAGCTGAAGTATAATCAGAATAATTAAGTAGCTCTTTATTTTAAATTGTTGCCTCCCCAGAGCGGGGAGAATTGGCCAGCCTGTCACAGGAGAAGCAGGAGCCCCGTGGGCCCCACCGCTGCCCAGCTCGGTTCCTCGGCAGCAAGGCCCCCCCCACCCTCGCCCGCACCCCGGCCCAGCTGCCACCCCTCCAGCTTCCCCTGCAGTCTGCCCCCAGCATCCCACCACGACGCTGCCCTGCTGAGCGGAGGGGGGCTGTAGGCTGCTTGTAGGCCCCCAGTGGATCCAGACTTGTCTGGATGGGCTGCCTGGTGGAGGCGGCCAGCATCAGGCCTCCATGGGAGTGCTGAGAACGCCTTCCTGAGAAGAGGCTGGTGCCTGAGGCCCTTGCCCCTCCCAGCCTTGGTCTTAGGGGGCCCTCGGGGCTGCTGGGAACCGGCCCTCCCCATCCTCCCTGGCTGCTCCGCGGGGTCCCGCTGCCCACATCCACCCCTGCCCTCTGAGGGTGAGCCTGCAGTGTCACCTGTCTCTGGTTTTTTGATTTGTTTAATTATAGATGAGTTTTCTGCATAATTTATTCCAAAAGCCTGGATTATACTGTACAATTAAATCACATTCTGATCAACAGCTTCACGTATAAAATTAACAACTGGCAAGAGTTTAATCTATGCCACTGCCTGCTTGCAGGCCCTTTCCCCTCCCCTCCCCTCTCCCCCTGCCGGCCCTCCCCCCCCTCCTCCTGCCCCCCGGGTGGGGCCCCCACCTGAATGCTCTGTAGGTCAGACCCAGGGCCTCCCAGCCTTCTAGCAGGGGTCTCCATGGTTCTGTCTGCTAAAAGGGGTCCTCAGCCCCAGCTCCTCGCCCCACACGAGACTGGCCTCCCCTGCAGGCTCCTCTTAGCTCCGAACTGTGCCCTGGGGACCAAGTCCTCCTGCCACACAGCCCTCAGCCTGTCCATCCTGGGACACACGCCTTTCCCTGTGCCCGCACCGGGCCCCTCTCAGCCTGGGAGCAGCGGGTTGAGGGAACCATGAGAGGACCCCTTTCCCCCCCTCAGTGCCCTCTCCCCAAGGGAGAGGGCACTCGGGAGGTTTCCTGGGCACTGGGCCCTGGGACCGCTCCATCATTCTACCCATCAAGATTGCCATGAGGATTGGCCGTTAAAGCTATTCAGCCAGTCACTGTGACCTGTGTACAGGTGAGAAGGCTGAGGGTCTAAGGGGCCAGACTATGGCGGTCACACAGCTGGCAGAGCAGCTAGCCCCGGGGCTCCCCAGCGGCTGTGCCTCCCTGGCATCAGGGCTGGTGGACCAGGTCTGGCTTCTCTGAGCACACAGCCCCACCCCCTCCTTGCCAGGGCCTCAGTTCCTGGTTTGTGAAATGAGGGCACAGTGCCTGCGCCTCCCAGGTTCAGGCACGTTGGAGGCCATGGTGATGCGGGGCTCTGTCCTCCTGCCCGCCGGCTGCAGCCCCTGGCAGCACGTGCCTCCTGGCAGCCACTCTCTCCTCAGTCTTGCTAATTTGGCACTTAGAGGCACTTGGAGATAAGCAGTGTCATCTGAATGAAGAGCATGGAAAATCACAGGGATGGGGTGAGCCAGCAGGTGGGGAGGATGACCCCTTGGCGACACTGTCTGACCAGGGGCCTGGGCTGATGGGAGCCCAGGCAGGATTTGGTCAGTGTGCTTTTGGCCCAGTGGGACCATGGGCCCTGATGCGCCCCCCAGAGCTTAGTGTGCCCTACTGCTAGAGCGGAAGGCTGGTCTTGGCTTGGTGGGTGCGGGGCAGGACCCCTGCAGGTGTAGTCGGCTCCTGGCCTCCGCCGTCTCCTGTGTCACCCCCTGGAGCCAGCCCAGCACACCAGCCAGACCCTGGAGCCCACAAAGTCATATCTCTGCGATGATGAAATGACGTATCTATCATGCTCTTTTGACGGTTGGACACAGGCATTGCCTTCCTAATTGGGCTTGGTGTCAGCGAATGCTCAGAGGAACATGCTTTTCCCGGCATCGTGCTGGTGAGCAGTGCGGTGGGGCCTGGGGCCTGCCCGTCAGGCAGGTCAGGACGCCAGCCAAGGACGGGGCATGAGTGGGCCGGTCCCTGCAGCCACAGCAGAGTCTGCAGCTGCTCAGCCTGGGGTGAGAGTAGGGGGATTGGACTTTGTCCTGGAATTTCGTTCTTCCAAAATTTTTTTAGTATTGAAATAGCCTTTTTATTATTATTATTTTTTATTTGGGTGTCATTCATGTACAATCACTTGAGCAGCATGGTCACTAGACCCCCCCATCATCATCAGGTCCTCCCACACCCCATGACAGCCCCTGCCCATCAGTGCAGTGAGAGGCCGTGGAGTCCCGCTTGTCTGCTGTGGCCGGACCGCCTCCCGTGAAGCAGCCTTTTTAGATGAAATGATGGTGATTAATAATAATAATGTGTTGTCTCAGCAAAATAAAACCTTGGCGTCTGTGTCTGCTCTCCCAATTAAGTTCCTTCCACTTATCTGTGAAATCCTAGAACTGAGACCCGTCACCCTGGGTGGAATCAGTGGTGTGCTGGTAAATGTTTACAGTTTGCTCTCTTGGGGGAAAAAGTGTGATTTGTAGCATATGCTGATGCCCATGGTGTAAATATTCTCACTCTGGCCAATCTCAAGCTCCCTGGGGGATGGCACTGAATGCATTTGCTGAATGCATCGGCTTCGGATTCACCACTTCCTGGGTGGGCGACCTCGGGCAGGTCACTTAAAGCCCCTGCATCTCAGTTTCCTCATCTGTAAATGGGGGGGGAGGATAACGTTTGCTTTTTTGTGAGGACTGAAGAGAGAGTACGGGATGTGCGCTGTGTAAAGGGGGTGCCCCTGAGCATATGAGCCCCAGGAAGAGTTACGATGGGCATTCTCAGCCAGCAAGTGGCTGGGGTCAAGGCCAGGGCACAGCTCACAGTTCCCCTTGGAGATCATCTCCTTGGCCTCACTCATTCATATGCCTAGCTGGACGCAGAACTGTGTGGAAGCCCGTCTCAACATTAGCTCCCTGGGCTCCCTCCCAGGAGCACAGAACAGCCACCTGCCCCACTGTCTGTCAGCAACCAGGGCCAAGTGATCCGCACCTGGTAGACGGGAGCCGGGGGCCAAGCAGGCTCTCCATTCTCTGCCGGGCTTTGCCCTCCCCTGGCTGGTGGCTGAGGCCCGATCGCTCTCACAGCCTGGCCTCCACCCGGGCTTGGGGTTAGCTTTTTCCCTGCAGTGGGGAGCGGAGGAGGGCTTCAGGCTGTGGCTCAGCCCGCAACAAGCCGAAGCTAATACCTCTTTCTTTTGATGCTGAGTTTTTTTTCCATTACGGTCCTGACATACAGCTTGGCAAATTGCAATTAGTGAGCGGCCCGCCTCCTGCTCTGAGTTCCCATGCCAACCGACCTGGGCACACACAGTGGCACGGGCCCAGCTCCCCAGCCACAGGCCTGGAGACGGATATGAGGCAGGGACTGGGGTAGAGACTCGAGCCCTTCTGACCCAGGTGCTAGAAGAGTCCTGGCCCCAAGTGGCAAGGCAAGGCAAGCGCGGGAGCAGGTCCCGGCAGGTGCTGGGGCCAGGTGCAATGCCTCGGACACTATGGCCTCTGAGGCTGGGGGCTGGCATCAGCCCACTCCTACCCTGCCCTGTGGGCTCTCCTCTACTCCCGGCTTATTTAAATCTTTGTGGAAATTCTCCTGTGCGCTCCCTGGGAGGCCTTGCTCTGCAGCTGGTGGGAGGGCAGCTGAGATGTCTTTCCGGATGCACTGGTCATGCCAGAGCACGCTGTGGGCAGTGTGGAGAGGTGCACTGGTTGGCCCCTGGCAAGGACCAGTGTGATTTTGCTCACCTGCTCTGGCACACCTGGAGGGGGTCACAGGTCAGAGCTGGGGCCGGGCCACTCCGCGGATCAGTCCTTGTTCATGGGTATGGCTGAGAATACAGGCCCTGGGACCACCGGGCCATGGTGTCCACTCACCAGGGTCCCTGTGCAGCGCCTTTGACCCGCCTGTTCCCATGTGCCCTCTGCATACCCTGCAAGGCCTCCGAGTGTCCCCACATTCTGGACGGGGAGACGGAGATGCGGATGGGTCAGAACAAGCTCGGGGCAGCACTGTGAACAGCTCTGTTCAGTTTGGCCTGGGGAAGGTCTCACAGGGCTTGCCAGGTGCCCAGAGGGGCGGGATGGTCTGAACCAGACCTGTAGTTGGGCAGTGCAGTGAGGTGCCTAGTGTTGAGCTCAGAAGTGTACGTTGGCTGACCCTGGGCAGTGAGGGCCATGGGAGCCAGGGCGCTCCACGTGCACTTCTCGGATGAGACCCCGAGGGGCCGGGCCTGACCCCGAATGCAGTGATGGCAGCACCTCCTCATGTTCCCTGCTTCCCCAGGCCCCAGAAGCCTCGGGGGCAGGAGCTGCCCCGGCTACTCCTGTCCACGCCCCCCTGAGTCCCCACGTTCAGAGCAGCAGCATCAAGAGCCCGCTCTCCGCGGTGGGAAGCCGTCTGCCTGCAGGCTTCTGGGAGCTGCTGGGCCCTCGGGCGCTGAAACTACCACCCTCTGCCCCCTGCCGTCCAGCCGTGTGCCAGGACAGGCCAATGTGCCAGCCCTGAAAAGGGCTGTCGGGTGCACACTGGCTGCTAGCCTCTGTCTCCTCTGGGGAGAACTGGGTTCTGAAGGGCGGCTGGGGCGGGCTGTTGAAGCCTTCCTGACGCCTCTCTTCTCGCCATGCAGGATGCAGCACTGGGCCCGGCGCCTGGAGCAGGAGGTGGATGGCGTGATGCGCATCTTTGGGGGCGTCCAGCAGCTCCGGGAGGTAAGCCTGCAGCCCTTGCTTCCCTTCAGGGACTGTCTTTGGGTGGGAATGGGAAGAGGGCTTCAGAAATAAGGAGAGAGGAAAGCCTGGCCTTGTGGAGGTCTGTGGGGAAGGTGCGGGGCAGGTGGGAAAATAGCTGGAAAGCAGCAATGCTGCAGGGCCCGGCGCACCCTCCCGAGGGGCCACTGGAAGCGGCACCTGGCCGGCGCTGTCAAGGTGTCAGGCACTCCAGGTTTGCAGGGGGTGAGTTCTGTGTTGGGTGGGAGCCCAGGCCCCGGCAGGGCTGTGGGGGCAGGGGTGCACAGAAGCCGGAGGGACAGCCCTCCGTAGGTGGGCTGGCTGGGCCAAACCAGCCCACAGAGCAGTGCTGTCTGCTTAGAGAGACAGTTAACTCTGGGCTTGGCCAGATAAGGGATCAAGGCGGGGGGTGGGTGGGGGTGGTGGTGATTGATTCGGTGAGAGTGATCATATTCATCCTGGGAGATTATGTTAATGTTTGAAATACTGATGCATCTGTCACCCGGAGGGCTGCAGACTGTCCCTGTCGGGCTCCCACACCGTCGTTCCTGCTGTGGAAATGCCGAGCCCTTGAAGTGGTTGGGTGGGACTCCCGGCACTTGCTAGACGTCCAGGAGCTCGCCATGGGCATGTGGGCTGGGACAGGCGACCGGAACTGGGCAGGGGCTGACGGGGATCCTCTGCCGGTGGCTGTCCCAGGAACAACGGGGAAATGCAATTGCCGTGGTGGGTCAGCTGAGAGTCCAGGCCCGGGGCTTGGTGAAGGGGGGCCTCCGGGTGCCTGCTGCCCCCTCAGTCAGGGCCGGGGCAGCAGACATGACTGTGGGGCAGCTACCACGGGGTGTTGTCGTCCATCCTTCCCATGCTTGGCTTGCAGCAGGTGTCCGGGAAACGGGTGGCAGTGAGTTGTAGACACTGGCCGTGCATGTGGGACCTCTGGCACAGGGTGGGGTTGATAGGGGCTCACAGGGCAGTAACAGGCAGGGAGGCAGAGTCTAGGCATGGAGGTCTGAGCTGCCAAGTTGCTCAGTGTCTTCCCTGGGGCCCAGCCTCTCCGAACCTCCCTTCCTTGGTGGCTGGGCTTGGATGGCAGTGACCCCCATCCACCCCCTTCTGTGAACTCTGTGACTCAGCCGCACTGAGGCCGGCAGAGCTTTCCAGAGAAGGCTGCTCCGGAACCGAATTCAGTTATGCTCGGGAGCAACACACAGTGTTCACCGGGTGCTAAGCAGGTGCTGCCGAGCATGGCCCTTTGGTTGACGAAGAAATGATAGCTCCCTGGAATGTGTGGCATGTGCCTTTGCAAGTGTCGTATCAGGACAGAAGCTGTACCCCAGAGGAGTTAACCACTCACCTCCAGTCGAGAATGTGCCATGCTTTGAATCCTCAGCTCGAGGACATTGTTTATTTTACAGTCACAGGCAACTCAGATCCTGAGGGTTTGCCAACGAGAGTGACGTGCACGTTCTGTGCCTGAGACTGGGCTCTGGCTGGACCACCAGCCTCCCAGATGGAGAGGGCTGGAGACGGAAGCCTGCCTCAGCGTGCCCCCTGGGGGCTCCCAGGCAACTCCTCAGCCCTCTCTGACCCTCACTCTTGGTTCATGGCGTGGCTGGGACATCTGGCTGGAGGATGACGGTGTGCGAGTGGCAGTGGACAGGCTGGCGCACAGACACCTCCTTTTCTAGGAACCAGTGTGGCGCTCCCTCAGTGACCACTTCCCCTGCGTGGATGTGTTTCCCCTTCCTTCTGATGGGAGTTGAGTAATTCCAGACATTTTGATCGGTGGCCATGTCTTTCCGCACCCTCACCTGCCCGGCAGTAGCCCATGCGATATGGCGGCTAAGGCAGGGCTGGGCTTGGACTTTGGGCTCCGTGCTCTGGCTCCAGCGCACTGCCTCCTCTGGCTGTGCCCCCCTGGGTGGATGGGCAGGAGGAGCGTGGGGCAGTGGGCAGCGGGCTGGAGCAGGGTCTGTGTGTGGTGTGGCTTGGCCACATGGCAGGTGGGCAGAGAGGTGCTGACCTGGCATCTCCCACCAGTGGCTCTGTCCTGCTCCGTTTTTTCTCAGCTGCTCCCACAGCCTCCTACTTCTCGCTGACAGCTCTGGGGCTGCTTCTTGGCACTGGGCACTGGCGAGGTGGGTGGTAGGGGAGCAGGCGAGGAGCTCTGGAGGCAAAGTACAGCCCTGTGGAAGCAGGAGGGCCCAGGCGGTCGGCTCCCCGCCCCGCGGCCCACACAGACCCTGGCTGGACCACCTGGCTCTCCTTCAGGTGCGCACGAGGGGCCCGTGCCCAGCCCGGGCCGGCTGCGGGAGCTCCCACTGACTCTGGCCTCCCCAAGCTGATTCTGAGCTGCCCCCAAAGCCCTTGCAGCTGGGCTGACCCTGGCGTCCAGGCCCTTTGCCTTCTTCCCTCCCAAGGCCTCTGCTGCTCCTGCCAGGTCCTCAGGATGCTCCACCCCCAGGAGCTGGGGGCCACAGGAGCTGGCAGCTGGGAGAGTTCAGAAACTGCCTACAGCAGCATTTGGGGGCGTGTTCCTTGTCTTGGCACTTCCTTCCAGCCTCACCACAACCCCATGGGGGCACAGCTGTGGTCCATTTACAGGTCAGAAATCATGGAACACCTAGGCGGGGTGTGTGCCAACGCCCAGATGCCCCCGAGCCCTGCCCCCTGGGCGCGTCAGCCCCACCGTCCCCCAGCCCTGGCCTGCTCCTGCCATGAACAGGCCACAGAAGTGTGGACCCTACGCAGCCTGCCTCTCCCCCACCAGCGCCCTATTGTCCCCATCCTGGGGGGAGAGCACAGAGCATATGCTAGGGCTTGGCACTCATTTGCATAATGAAGCTGATGAGGATGAATAATTCATCAGGTGCTTGGGGGTGCTGGGGAGGATATGGAGTCCACCAGTCTCCCCGCTCCAAAGCCCAGGTCACTCTTATGGGGACTGCTGGGGTCCTGCCCCTCTGACTGGGGGGTCCAGGGGAGGAGGGGAAGGAGTGTGAGGACCTTGAGGGACAGTAGAGCAGGAGGGTTACATACAGTCAGGCACTGGAGGGGCCATCGGCATGCCGGCCCTGAGACGGGCCCTGACCTGGGTGGGAGCCCTCCTTGGAGGGTCTGTCTCGAAAGAAGGGTGTGAGAAGACCCTGTGTCAGGGATGAGCAGAGACCTGGGTGGTCGTGTCCGGGAAGGCTGGAGCTGGGTCTGGACCTGCAGGAGCCCTTCTCGGGCCACATCAGTATCTGTGCCTCCCGCTGGTCAGGGCAGAACCGGCTTAGAGCCCTGCCCACAACCCAGCATTGGTGGCCTTTGCCAGCTGCGTGCTGCTCGCTGCCCCTGTGGCCGTCACACAGAAGGCGAACCGGGGTCCCAGCCAGTCCCATCCTGGAGCTCGGATGGCCAGCCCTGAGTGGTGGTGTCACTGGGCACAGGGATCAGGGCAGAGGTGCAGGACCCCAGGGCTCAGAGACCCCAGCCCCCAGCCGCCCACTCCCCTCCCCACTGCTTCCCTGGATAGTCATGGTGATCAGGCCCAGGGCTTCTCTGTGTCCCTGCATCTGTGAGTAGCCAGGGCACAGCACCATAGTCCCTGCCCATCTGCCCCGGGCCATCCCTGCACCCTGTCTGCGCAATGCTCCCTGGGAATGTGTAACTGATATTTGCAAAGTGCCACGTCTGGAGCTGGCTCCTGGCAAGGACCCGAGTCTGGCCACATGGAGGACCCCTTTCCTGAGGGCTCGGGAAGGTGAGGATGGCCCCTCCCTCATGCCTTTGAGACAGGCATCTCCCTGACCCACCCCGCTGAAGCCATGCACACTCGCACACTGGCTTGAGAGGGCTGGCCATGGTTGGCCCCCATTTGGGCATCCTGGGCGGGGCAGCAGGGTCTGAGGGCACAGGGGTGCACAGGACCCCAGGGCTGCTGGGCAAGAGAGGAGGAAGAAAGGCAGGCTGGGGAGGTGCCAGGGCATAGAAGCCCACCGTTGGTCCTGCTGTCGAGCCCTGTGCTTTGCATGCACCCTGGCAGACAGGCCTGCAGCTCCTCCCGGGCGGGCCCCGCTCACGCCGTCCCGGCTGATGTGCCCAGAGCCAGGTGAGGGGTGTTGCCTGGAAGGAGGCCTCAGAGCCACAGTCCTGGGCTCCATGCCTGCTCCCGTGTGGCCCCACCCGCCCTTGGAGGCCCACGGTGCCCTCCTCTCTGGCATCGTCTCAGGGTGTGGGATGGTGGGGGCACGGTGTGAAACATGCTGCTGGGTAGGGATTGCTGCAGCTCGCCTCCCTGAAAACCCACATATATTATTCTTTAATGGAAAGTTAATTGTCTTATTATTCCCTCCATATGGTCCTCTTGCTCAGCACCCAGCAGGGATGCGTGGGGCTGAGGGGGGCTCCCGGGAGGGCGACTGAACGTGCCGAGGTTGAGCATAATTGGATACACAGAGGCAGATGCGGAGGAGCCTGGCCCAAGCCCCGCCGGGGCCGCCTCTTTGCCCCCCAGCCCAGCCGGCTCCCCACCTCTTTCCTTCCTGGCCCTGGCCGGGTGGCCTTGTCCAGCAGCCCCCCCCCCCAAGGTCTCTCTCCCGAGCACTGTGTGGGAGGCAGGGTTGGAGGGGTGGCGGCCCTCCCGCCCCCTCCACACACATACTCCCTTGTTGCCTGCGGGAGAAAATTCCATTTTTGAGAAGCTTTTCAAAAGCCGTTTCATCTGTGGTAGGAGCTCTGGCAGGGCCTGCTGACTGGCGTGTGTCCCCTACACTCTTGCACAATACTCCCCGCCTCAGAGGGTATGGGGGGGCTGGTGCAGGAGGAGGGTGCCCAAGACACCCGGCAGGGGGCCCTGGCTCGTGGGGCCCCGCCTTCTGTGGCAACCCCGGGGCTACAGCTGGCCATCCCTGTGCCCTGTGCCCTTCTCCACCTGCCCCCCAGGCCCCTCCTCCTCCGGCTCCCTGGGGTGTGAGGGCGTTAGGGTAAACCAGCTGTAGGGCGCCGTGGCAGGAAGGTCCGCAGAGGGGCATGACTAGGTGGTCACATCCAGGCGATCCAGAGCCCTTTGCCCTGGAGACTTATGGGGCGAGGCTGAGGTACGGAGCCCTGCTGGGGGCTGCTGGGTTTCTGGGGTGGCCTCAGCAGGGAGCCCCTGTCAGGTCCCTGTGGGGGCTGTGGGTGTGGAGGGGCAGGTCTGTGGGGGAGGTCGTCTGGCTAGGGTCAGCCGACCTGGCTGCTGGTACAGGCATGGGACAGGGCACCAGCTTCCGGCCTGTGCCGCAGGTCCTAGCGGGGCCGCATCCAAGGCCCGTTCCCAGAGGACGGAGCAGAGAGAGAGGTCGCCAAGCACCCCAAGAGGCAGGCCTCCAGTTCCTTGGCCAGGACATGGGCTGTGCCTTCTCAAAGCGGGAGCTGCCGGAAGCCCTACAGGTGCGGCAGACCTGGCATCTGAAGCCGGGGCCTCTGCCATGGTGTCCGCAGCACAGAATGGTGGATGGTGGTGGGAAACGAAGCGGGCAGTGGTGGCAGGGCTGGGCTTTCCGCGCTGGGGCCTGGGCACGTGTCTGAGCCTTGGTCCCCCATCTGAAATGGGGACCTGAGCATCCTATCCTTGTGTGAGCCGCAAGGATCCCAGGGAACACGGGCAAGCAAAGGCTGCAGAGTCCTGCCAGTGTGGGGGTGCCTCTGTGCCCCCTGCCACTGCCAGCTGCCAGCCTGTCCGGGAGCCAGTCACGGGCTGAGGGGGTCAGAGTGCAGCTGAAGTTGGGAAATCGGGTCCCTCTTCCCTGCCATCTTAGTCCCTTCGGGCTGCTCCAAGAGACCACCACAGAAAGGGATGGGGCCGCTTGTAAGCAGCACACATTTACTTCTCTTGGCTCCAGAGGCTGGAAGTCCGGGATCAGGGTGCCAGCAGACCTGGCGTCTGGTGAGAGCCCTGTTCCTGGTGCAGACAGATGTCCTCTTGCTGTGTCCCCGCGTGCTGGGAGGGACGAATGGTCTCTCTGGGCTCTCCTTCATGAGGATGCTGTTCCCGTTCACAAGGGCTCTGTCCTCATGGCTAATCACCTCCCAAAGGGCTCACCTCCGAATACCACCACATTGGGGCTTAGGTTTCAACACATGAGTTTCGGAGGGACACACAAATTCAGTCTGTGGCACCTGCTGACCATGACATTTCAGGGAGAGGCACAACGTCCACAGCGCTTGAAGAAACAGGGCCCATGGGCCAGGAACCCAGGGAGCCAGCGGCAGAGGCAGCCCTGGGGAGGAGGTGGGCAGAGGGTAAGGAGGGGCCCCTTTACCCTGAGTCTGTTTCTCAAGTTAGTCAGCAGGTCGGCAGTTTGTCCCCTGGCCCCAGGGGCTCAGATAGGGCACGGGGCTTGGCTGGCAGCAGAGCTGGGGTGTAGGAAGCCGCTCATCTCTGGGCCAGCCCCAGGTATGGGCACTTGTGGTGGGGAGGTTAGGGGGCCAGAAAAGGTCGGGGCCAAGGCCACTGAGGACCAGGGTTCTTGAGGGAGGCAGCTCCCGGGCTCTCTGGGGGGGTTCCTTGGCTTCCGGCTGGGCCCTCAGGTTAAGAAAGGGTCAGTCTCAGGCATGATCAGAACCTTGCGGGGCAGGCAGGCGCCTGCTCTCTGCAAGTTCTGGCCGAGAACACACGGCTTTGCTGCAGGTCCCTTCCCTGAAATGCGTGCCCCTCACTCCCTCCATCTTGGGAATCTGGGATGTTTGTCAAACTTTCCTAAGGCAAAGCAGTCCCTACAGCAAGACTGTTCTGATGGACACCCTGGCCGTCCTCCGGGGTCCCCGGGGAGGCTGGCCCAGCAGCAGGTCAGCTAGCAGTCAGTGCCCATGGGGACCCAGGGCCTGTGGATTGAGGAGAGGCTGTCTGCCTCCTCCCCGGCCTCTGGGGAGTGCCTGGCCGCCTGTCCATGGTCGGGGCTGTCTGGGTGGTGAAGGGTGGAGATGGGGGACCGGAGATGTGGCCAAATGGGTCCACGTCGGGCCTCCCGGGACGGCTGACCCAGTCCGCCTTCCTCCCCTCTCCTCCGCCCATCCATCGCTGGATCCGTGGCAGCCACGGGGATGCTGGCCTGAGATCTGTGGAGCCCCAAGCATTTGGCAGAGGCAGAGGAGTAATTGGTTCTGACAAACCACTGCTGGCCCCCAGGGCAGCATGAGAAACATTTGCGGGCCTGTCCTCCCTCCACCTCCTTCTCCGAGGGAGGCTCCCCTCTCCCTGTGAGTGGCGATGGAGCGTTTGGAGAGGCTTACAGGGCCGCAAACCTCCCGTCTTTCCCATCCCTCTCTCTCAGCCCTGGGACCTGGAGGCTCTGCAGGGGGGCTGGCCAGCTCCTGGGGTGGGGGGGCACTGAGGCAGGAGGTGGATCCCAGGCCGTGTGGGAACCAAGTGCTAGCCCCCAGGGCTTGAGGATGCAAGCTGGGAGGATGTGCAGCCTGCGTGGAGAAGGTCGCACACTTACATAGGGTGCACCAGTACCATGGGCCTGCAGGGTGCAGACACGCACGTGTGCACCCACAGGGCCGGCTTGGGGTGGGTGCTCAGCCAGGAGCTTATCAGTGGATGGATAAGCAAAGGGGTGGGCATCTGAGGACTGAGAAGAGAGAGCTAGGGCCTGACTCTGTCCCACAGGACCCTGGGAGCCAATCCAGCCCCATGCAGGGAAGCCGAGGCCAAATGCATCAAGGGGCCAGATGCCCCAGGGGAGGTGGGCTTGCATGGGGTCTGCCAGGCTTGGCCCCACCTAGGGGGTCCTTGACTGCTCTTTGTGAGGAAGTGGAGGACATGGGGGCTGTGGGAAAGGGCCCAGGAGAAACCAGCTGCACGGCATGCTGGCAACCGGGCTGGGGCCTGGGAGGCTGGGCTGTTCCCAGAGAGACCCGAAGCCCTGGCCAGGGTGTGTGGGCTGGTCAGGGGAGTGGGGGGCCAGCATGTGCCTTCCAGCCCCCTCCAGGCTCCTCAGCTTCTCCCTCCTAGTCCCTGTGCCCCTCGCCCCTCCAGGCCTCTCCCCAGGTTTAAGCCCAGCCTATGGCTCCCTCCCCCAGGGAGCTCTTCCAGGTCAGTGCCGAGGCCAGTGGTGTCTGATGGTGCCCACTGCCTTCTGCCTTTGCATCCTTCCGGCCCATGCAGAAGGCAGGAGCTGCCAGGAACCCTGGGTGTGGGCCCACCACACTGGCCTCCCCATCATATGGGCAGGCAGGGCCTAGAGGGCAGCTAGGCCCTGGAGATCCTTGGTCCCCAACTCACCAGGAGACATGATCTCTGACCTGGGGAGGCCTGTGTGAGGCTTGTGGGATTTGGCCGATCACGTGTGGAAGAAAGAAGAGAAAAATGTGACGTTGCGTGTGGGGATGTGCATGTGTGTGTGCTTGTAGCAGAGACCATCACAACCTGTGTGTACTGCAAGGGGGTGACAGGTGAGCACATGCGTGTCTGGAGGAGGAGTGGTCCATCCTGCACGAAACACTGTGTGTGGTGTGACAGGCTTGTGTGTGTCTGTGTGTGAGCATGTGTCCCTGTGTACACTCCCTGGGGGTGTGGCAGGCACACATGGGCACGCATGTGTGTATGGCTGACTGTGGTTCTGCATGTGGTGTGGGTGTGTGGGCAGGCACGCTTATGGGGCAGGGCGGGGCCGTGAGGAGGTAGGTGCCGGGAGCCCTGTGTCACCTGGGCAGGTGGGAACTACTCACCTGGCTAATTAGGGAAGCTGTGAAACCTCAGCTGTGGGGGAGGAGTGTGCACGCATGCGCACACACACACAACCATATCCCTATGCAGGCATACGTCCCCCTGAGCCACTCTGCCTGACACTACACTCAGCAGCCTGCATGGGGACAAGATGCCAGGCAGTCGTGGACCTGTGTCCTGTCACCCATGTGTCCGTGCCCCGGGGGGGTGCCCCTCATGCCCGTGTGTCTGCACCCCGGGTGGGTGCCCCTTGCAGAGGATGGGTTTGCTCCCAGTGTGGAGAACAGAGGCCTTGGCAGGCAGTCACAGAGACCTTGTCCCCATTTTGCAGATGAGGGAGTTTGGCTGGTGAGGGTCCCTGGGCAGAAGTCTCGCTTCCAGGTTCTGGGCGCCCTGGGTTTGGGGGAGCAGCCCTCCCTGCCCTGGGCTGGAGTCCAGTGAAGTGTTCCCTTGCGTGGGGGCAGTGGGTGCCTGTGGGCTTAGAGCAGAGCTCTAGTTGGGGGTGACTTCCCACTAATGGCCCTGGCCCTGTCACCAGGCAGCCTGGGGCCCAGTCCCCCCCACTCCGCCTGCCGAGCACCGCCCCCTCCTGTCCCTAGGAAGTGTGGCCCGCACACACCCAGCCGCCGCAACCCTGGGGTCTCCCTGTTGGCTGAGTGTAGCTGGCCCTGTTCTGAGTCCTCCCTCGGAGCAGCCCCAGGTCTCACCCTGTGCCAGCTTGGCAAGCGGGCCTCGGCCCGAGCAGCCCCACACGGAGCCCAGGGCTTTCTGCGCCGGAGCCCGGGAGCCCCGTCGGGCAGCAGCCACTCGCCTCCTGATCAGGTGTCGACAGAGGAGCCTTCATTATGCTCCATCTGCGGGCGTGCAATAAATTGGTGTGCAGTGAATTTATTCTTTTTAAAGAGGGACTCTCACACTGGGGAAAACTTTTAAAAAGCACATTTATATAAAAAGCAATTACTGTGCCAGTAATTTTTATGTATTCTCCCCCTTCCACTGCTGCCTTTGTGACTGAACGTGACCGCCTCCCGGGCAGCTGCAGCCTAGCTCCCCAGCCTCCTGGCTACGCTCCCCGCCGCTGGAGTGCCTCCTCCTCCGAGAAGAGCCCTACGCAGGGCCCGGCCCAGGAGGGCAGTGGACTCCAGAGCTCCCAGCTCGGCGCCCTGGACATTTCCTGCCGCTCTGGTCTCTGTCCCAGGGTTGCCCCCCTTCCAGGCTGGCACGGCCCTTCTCAGCCCCTCAGCAGCAGCTGGGCAGTCAGTCGCCTTCCGCCGGTCCATAGCGGTGAGGTGTTGGTGCAGGAGCAGGTAGTTCCCCGCCCCCCAGGAGCCTCTAACGGGCACCCTGCTTCCCCAGCCATTACTGCTGTCACACTCGATGCATTATGTAAATTGTCTCCGTTGCTAAGTGGTGGAGGAGCTGCTCAGGGGGAACGGAGGCCTGAAGGCTCCTGGGGGGGGACGACAGGAGACTGGCCCCAGAAACTCACTTCTCCACATCAGGGAGGATCGGGCTGCCTCTCAGCTCAGCAGGACCCCTGGGGTTCACCCGGTCACAGCTCAGCTTTGTGAGGGCGGTGGCTGTGCGCTGCAGCGTATGGTGAAGCCTCATTGGGCAGGGCTGTCCGACCGGCTTCCGGGTAGGACGCGTGCCCCTCTGCTGCCCCAGTTTCCCCAACAGCATATTCCCCCACGGAGCCTCCTCAAAGACCCTTGGCAAAGCTGGAAAAGGTTGTGCCCACCATGGGGCTGAGTGACCCGCCACCCACCCTGGGGACCCTGTCTGTCCCTCTGCAGTGAGCCCTGTGAGCTTGGGCGGTAGGAGAGTGAATTTTAGAGCAGCACCACACCCCGGGGCACCAGCCAGCTCTTGGTCCCTGAGGTCTGGGACCTCGCTGAATCACATAGGGGAGTGAGGGCCTGGGCTTGGGCAAGGCCTGGGTGGTGGAGGGGGCTCTCCAGGGGACTCGCCTGGCTTTCCATGTTCCCGTTGGAGACACAAGGCTGGTGGAGGAACCCAGCCCATCCAGGGGTCTGGGTCTAGCAGCCGAGACCTCTGGGCTTTTTCTAAACTGAGCTGGACTCTCACCTGAGCATGTTGTTCGTGTGCGGCTTGGGCCCGACCTCACACCTGCCCCCCTTCCCTCTCTGGGACCGAGGGGCCCCTGGCAGGACGTCTGTCCATGTGAGGAGGACACTGGGTGAGGAGCTGCAGGTTTGCATGTTTCCTGAAAAATTACACGAGGACTTTGGCTGCCAAGGAGGGTGTGAGAGTTGGCAGACGTTTATAGCACACTTCCCACCGGGGCAAGGCTGCCCGTGGGTCTGGGTGAGATGCACCACCTCATCCCGGTGCAGGTTTAATCAGAGGCTGGTGCCAGGGTCGTAAGGGCATCCGTGGCTGCACAGACCCCATGGGGGACCTGGAGCTTCCTCCTCCTCTGGCACTGTGCCCTGGTGCCCCTGGGTGGGTGGCATTTTCTCTGAGACCCTTCGACCTGCTTTCTGATTACCCCCAACTGTTGGGAAGTGTAGGCGTGGGGACGGGGAGTCACCGAGACTAGGGGTTACCAGTGCCGCCTAAGGAGCCTGATGTGTGCTCTCAGCTGATCAGGGAATTTAAACCTCAAACTGTCTTCATTTGCAGTGAGAGTGAACAGAGGTGACGGCCCCACGGCTGAAGTCAAGCGGGTCCCCTGTCCCTGACTTCAACACCACTCATTCTCCCTCTGCCCCTGCCCCCTTCTCCTTTTCCTGTTTTTTCCTTCCTCCTACATTTCAAGGTGGATTCTTGCAGTTGGGGTTTTCAAAGCAGTGCTGTGCCCGGTGTAGAGTCGTGGCTCTGCCAGGCGTGTGGTGTTAGTACTGCAGCCCCGCCTCTCCATTTCCAGGTCCCCAGAGGACGTCACTTTGTCTCCGCAGAGCTCCACGTGGCTGAATGACATGCTCACGTCATTGCTTCCTGGTTGTCCAGTTCTAGGCTTTATCCACGGACGCCCACGGGCAGAGAGGGGACTTAGCCCCCCACCCCATGGTCAGGTCAGGACTTGGTGTTGACGGTGTCCTGACCATGCAGGTGCCCTTCGGAACTGTAACTCGTAGAACACAGTTTTGGGTATGATTTTTATGTATTTTTTTCTGCAGATAACAACTGTCTGGTGTTTATTTGCTTAGTTTTCTGTGAACCTTATACTAATTCTGCCCCAGAACTCCGCACCCTTCGGTCTGACCTCCATACATGCAGATGCAGCGGGGTTCTGTCAGATATGCCTGCCGGGGCCGTCCTGCCTGGAACCTCCCCTTTGCTCCTGTGAACACAGCCTGCCCTCCCAGCTGCAGCCAGACCTCACCCCTCTTCTGGGTTAGAGCACCTCTTTCTTGGATACCGTGGACTCCTCTTCCTTGGTTTCTGGTTCACTCCCCCGTTTGGGGAGAGCACATTTTGTATGGTCTTCCTGAGGAAAGATACATGGGAGGCAGACTTTCTGTCTCAGGAAGCCTGCCCTCTCCCCCACGGAGAAAAATTCAGATGGGTGTGAAAGTCCAGAGCTGAAAGTTTATCTCGGAATTCCTCCAGGAGCACTCCACTCCTTCTGGCTTCCTGAGTTACTATGGAGAGGTCCATAGTCACTCGCATTCCCAGCCCCATCGTACATGACCTGATATTTATCTCTGGAAACTTGTAAATTTTCTGCCTGTGTCTGGTGTATAGAAATCCTACCCTGACTATCTGATTGTGGTTTATTTTCACTCCTTACCACTCAGTGAACACTTTTAAACCAGATACTTGTATCCTTCTGTTCTGTGAAGTTTTCTTGAATGATTTCTTTGGCTATTTCCTCCCCTCTGTTTTCTCTGTTCTCTTTCTCGTCTAGAACCTTTTCTTGTTATACCTTTTCTCTCCAGTTTTCCATCTCTGTCTTTCTATCCAGGAAATTTCTCAGTCTTCTTACTCTTGCGTCAGGTTTTACACTGTCACCGTGTGTTCCAACACCAGGATCTCCTGTCGGTCCTTTTTAACCACAGCATCTTGCCTCTCTGTTACCATGGCTGGCTGTGAGCTCTCTGAGTATGATAGTACAGCTTCTTTAAAAAGAAAGAAACCTTTTTATATCAAAAGCATTTGACATTTCCCTGTAAAATTGACCTCTGACTTCTAAAGGATGGCCTTGGGAACAGAAATCCCCTAACCCTTCACCCAGCTCCCTCTGAAGTTGCCGTCTTGCAGAGCCATAGTACAGCTCTGTTGACATCGCTACATCCCTATGACCAAAGGAAAGTTGCATGTGGATTTCACTGGTTTTTGCACTAATGCCCTTTTTCTTCCCCAGGATCCCACCTGGGATCCCACGTTACACTGAGTCTTCACGTCTTTGCAGTCTTCTCCAATCTGTGGGTTCCACCTCTCTCCTTGTTTTTCATGACCTTCACACTTTTTCAAAAGTGTCGGTCAGTTGTTTTGTTTAATGTCCCTCTATCTGTGTCTGCCTGATGTTTTCCTGAGTAGGCTGAGGGCATACATTTTTAGGAAGAACACCTCGGCAATGGTGGGTCCTTCCCAGGGCATTGTGTTGGGGGTGCGTGATGTCAGCAGGCTTGTTTCTGGGGATGGTGACTTTACTTGGTTGAGATGTCGTCTGCCTGGTTCCTCCACGTGTGGGTATCTTGACAGAATGCCCTCCTGGGCTGTGGCTGTTCCCCAGAGATGGGCCTCTCAGCCTCCCATTTGCCTTCAACCTTCTGCCAGCAGGGGTGAGCCTTCCAGTCTGCCGCGTCAGTCACCCACAGCCCGCCTGCCCGCAGCTTCTCGAATGTTGCTCTGGTGCCTCCACCACATCCTCTCTGCAGTTCTGAGTGACCCTTCCCTGTGTTTTCAGGAGTTGTAGAAAGTGAACGCTCCATCCAGTGGGGCCTTCCCTCTCGTGTGGAGTCGGACCTTCACTGTTTGGTGAAATCCATGCAGGGCTCTGGCCAGGGAGTGGATGGGAGGAGGTTCTCTGGCTAGCTTCCCTGTCACCACCCCAGAGCCCCTCCTGAGCCCTGGGGACCCCTGCCTACTCCTAGGGCTCCAGAGAACACAGTTTGAGAACTGCTGGCCTGTGCCCAGGAGTGTGTCAGGCCCAGGGCTTGGCGTGGGGATACGGCCGGGAACAGAAGAGGGGGCTTCAGGAGCAGGCAGAGAGGCTCCCTGAAGTCAGGTGCCCCCACCAGCCTCATGTGGGCAGGAAGCAGCCCTGGCTGCCTGGCTAACATGGCCATCAGCGGGGAAGACCTTTGCTGATAAAGTTCCATTAATACCCCCACCGGTGCTTCATTTGTACTCAGGTAGGGTTATTCAGATGGTGGGTACCAGCAGGGGGCGTTGCTTGGGCTCCATGACTAGGGCAGAGCATTACCCTAATCCTGGCCTGTGGCTGGGGCTCATACCTTCCCTTTGGGGCAGCTCCCAAACACTGCCTGCCCTGTGTGAGTCGGGGTCCTGCCTTCGAGGCCCTGGCATCTGCCTGGGGTGCCCCCCTCAGTCCCCACGTCAGCCTGCTGTGGTCAGGCTCCTTCGGAAACTGGGGGAGTGGGGACTCTAGGGAGTCAGACCAATGGAAGCCCTTCACAAATCAGTGTGCGAAGGAGGCCTTGGTTCCACCATCCCTGATGGCATTTCGGGCGGTTGGGCAAGCTGGACACGCCTCCAGAGCCCGGTTTGTTGTTTCACTCCTTGGCTATGCTCTGGGGAGGGCTGGGGAAGGGCACAGAAGGCCCTTCTGAACCCAAAGGGACAGCATTGTTGGAGCGCATGGGCTGGCCTGGCTGTCACCTCTGCAGGGTGGCCTCGGGCGCATGACCTTCCCCTCCCTGTCCTTGAGTTTTCTCCTGTAAAACCAGCAGTTGGGACGGGACACAGCCCAGGCTGCCGGCTTGGGGCAGGTCGGCACAGAGAAAGGTCAGGAGGACAAAGGCAAAGAGGTCGGACTGCAGGGGGGAGGTAGGGAGTATGTGGGCCAGCCAGGAGGGCAGCAGGGTCCCTGGTAGGTCATCAGCCCCTCAGGCCATCTGAGCCAATCTCTGCAGAGCTCAAAGCTCAGAGAAACGAGAGACAGGCTCTGAGCCACACAGCAAGCAGGTGACAGAGCTGGGGCCAGAACGCACATGTCCAGCCCCAAGGCCAGTGGATAAAAATGGCAAAATCACAGTGTCACTCTGGACACAGTGGCCAAGACACATGTGAGTGACAGACCCACTCAGCCGTGCTGGGGGTGGCCCATCCCCTGAGCGTGTGAGCCTCCCCACCCCCTGTCCTCGCAGCCTGTGCTCCTTCCTGCCCTGGGCAGCTTCAGTTTCTTGAGAGCCAAGCACAGAGACTCAGCGTAGGTAATACTTAAAAGCCACCAGCCCTCTTTCTGCAGAGGCTGGGTCCCCCCACACTGGTGCACAGCCCGGCCAGTGACAGGGCCTGAGCTGAATCCTTCACCATCATTCCTAGCCTTGGGAGAAGGACTCCACCGCTCGTGCCTCAGTTTCCTCGTCTGCAGAGCAGGGATAACACCACCTGTCCTGCTCCCACTTAGGGTGTCACAAGGTCTAAAGGACACATCAGGCATGTAACCTGGTCGGGGCTGCAGATCGGAGGCCTCCTGGGTGATGGGCTAGGTTGTGTGTGTATGGAGTGGGGGTGTTGCAGGATGGTGCCCATGGGTCGGGCAGAAGTCGGCGGTGCTTGGCACTGAGGATGGGCCTGTGGGTGGGGCAGAGCATGGTGATCTGGCAGGGGCAGCGTGTGGCCCGGGTGTCTGTTTTGCTGATCGCTCCTTTTGCTTTCAAGGAGATTAAACTATTTTTAGTCTGCGCCACTGCTGGTGAGATGCTGGAGGAAGCCTTTCCATTGCCGAGGTTTTCTGAAGCTGCCAAGTGTGGTCTTTGGCTGGATTCTGGGAGCCTCCCCGAGCGGGTGGGAGGGGACGTCACCGCTTGGGGGCTCTGGGGACAGGCTGGTGTACAGTTGCTCCCCGAGGTCCTAGCTGTGCATCCCTAGACCGCAGAGACTCATAATCTGATGCACTGATGTTTGTAACTCTCTGCTTTAAAAAAGTAATTTATTTTCTAATTATTCCTTGTCTTGCATAACCGTGCATCGCCGAAGTGTCGCTATTTAAAATATTTATCTCTCCACGCCGCAGGAGCAGCTCTGGAGCATGGAGGGGGAAGAAATAAAAGTCTGCGTGCTGGTCGCAGGCATATTACTTTGACTCGTCCTGGTGGCTTTGACGTCTCCCTGTAAATACATTTATTTTTCATTAGAGTGTCTCTGAGCTTGTGGCCCCCAGAGCTGGAGTGATTATGCTGTTTATCTGTGAGACAGGAGATCGGGAGGTGCTCCGGGACGAGCACCGCTAAATGCATCCTGTGCTTCTGTGTGCCAGGGTGTGCGTGTGCAGTGCGTGAGCAGGCTGGGCTGACAGCTCTGGGGGGGCCACGTGGCCAGGGACTTGGGCCGCTTGAGGCAATGGGGAAACTGAGGCCCAGAGAGAATCAGCCTCCCTAGCAAAGGGACGGCGTGCCTGTAGCCCTTTCTGTCCCAGGGGCTGGTGCCTTTCTCTACATACAGCTCAGCAGGCTTGAGTTTGGGGTCGGGAATCCCTAGTGGCTTCAAGAGGCACGCGTGTCCCAGACACTCGAGCGGAGGGCCCATGGGCTCCCAGGACGCAGGACGGACTGTCTCTTCCTCCTCCTCTACCCCTCCCGTGGCTGTGGGGTCCTCCTGTCCTTGCAGAGGATATGGACACCTGGGGCTGGAACAGTGCCCCTCCTCGGGCCACCGGGTGGAGCGGGGACCGGGCCTGGCTTCTCCCACACTAACAGGCTCTTTTCTAATCCAAAAAAATTTTTTAAGCTCACTGAGTCTAATAGAGAGTCTTTTGCTGAATTTTAAAATACCTTATTTTTTCCAGTCTCTAAACTACTAATCTCCCAGGCTGAGGGATTCTGGGACAAAGGTGAGGCCTCGAAGTGGAAATCTGTAAAATTAGCTTTGGCGGTATTAGTGTTTGCAGTTGGAGATTGAAAAATTGCTTACCCAGGGTCTGATTGGCGGCCGCGCTCTCCTCTGACGAGAGGCAAGAACTCAGCGCAGAGACACGGGAGGGCGGCCCTGGGGCGGCTGAGAGACCATGTCCGCAGGGCCTGGGTGGGGGCGCCTGCCGGGGCAGTGTGTCTTCAGTGCCCGGCTTCTGCAGAGCTACACGGCAGGTGCCAAGTAAATGCCATGGAGCCCAGGGTTCCCTCCTTTCCCTTCCTGGGGCCTCCTGGTTCCCTGACCCCCACCCCAGTGCCCCCACAACTGGTGGGGAGCAGACAGGCTGCTGAAGCTGCCTGGGGGGCCCGGCCCTGGGGCCCGGGGGTGCGCCCACCCTGTGGCGCATCAGGCCTCTTGTGCGCTTGATTGCGTCTGATTGGCTGCAGCTGAATTCAGCAGAAGCTATTATTTGCCCATGATGAGCCAATCAGATGGCCTCATTGGCCATTCAGAGCAGGCGCTCAGCGGGGGATGGGAGCCAGCGAGGGAGGGTCAGGTGGCAGGGGGCTAGCCTGGCTGCACAGACCGCCCCCTTGCCCCCAGGGGCCTCCCCCAGCCTGTGCCCTCACTGGGCTCTCTTCCCGCAACACGCTCCCTCTCACAACCGCCTGCCTGAACCCCTCAGGCCTCCTCCAGGGAGTCCTTTCCACTTCCAGGCCAGGGCGAGCTGCCCCTCCAAGCACCCAGAGCCCATGGCCTGACCATCTCTCTTGTGTGCCAGGAGTCACGGAAGTCTGGGGATGCTCGTCCAGGAGGTTCATGTAAACCCTGATAGGACCCTGGACATGCCGGTTCTCTAGAACTTTGGTTTCTTCACCCATAAAAGGGCCTAATAATTGGACCTCCCTGAAGGGCTGGGGCCGGTGGGGGCCCTGGAGGTGGGCGAGGGGGTAGGGGGCAGGATGTGGAGGTGGGCCTGGGGTCTGGAGGTCCAGCAGCCACCATGGCAGGGCTTCCTTATGCATCTGTAGGCTGGCCTGCGGTTTGAATTGGTGGGGCTGGACAGCCTGGGCTGTCTGTCTTAGACCATGCTCCTGGGGCTGGCCTGGGTGGGCGAGTGGGCCACAGTGCAGCTGAGTTGAGGTCTCAGTGGCCCCAGGGGAGCTCTGGGGCAGGGACGGCTCTTTAGAGTCACCCTGTTGAGGCCTTTGTGCCCCGCACCACTCAGCTGCTGCCGGGCAGGGGCACACCCCTCCGTCAGGAGAATGAGTGCCGGTCCTGAGGGGGCCCCAGCAGCCCCCGTCCTGAGTCGAGTCACTTGGACCCCCTGCCTCCTACAGCAGCTTCCCCACCTGGGAACTCTGTTGCTCCAGAATTCTGGTTGGTCCCTTTGCAAGTGCACGAGGAGGCTGGGGGTGGCCTCCGCATGGGGTCCGCACGTGGCACACCCCTCCACAACTGCCACCACCCAGCCCGCCCTCCCCTCACCCTGACCCCCTCAGCCTGCCCTTGCTCTCCCTTCATTAAAACTAGGCAGGAGCACCAAGAGATGCCCCAGGGGGCCACTGGGTGTCCCACATATTTTCCCTGTCCAGCACCTCCTGACAATGAGAATCAATGACCTTTTTGTGACAGCAGCTTTCTTGGCCCGAGGAGCCTGAAGCGACCAGCCCACAGCTGAAGCTTAAAGGCCAGGGGGCCTCTCGCTTGTGAAAATATTCCCTCTCTGGGTACCAGGACCTGTAGATTCCCCAGAACCTAAAATCGAAGCGGGAGACTGGGAGTGATGGGGCGAGACCACTTGTCTGCCTCTCGCTCCCTGACCTATGTATTCTGGCTGCTTGGGAACCCAGCACTTGTGCTGCTCCTGAATGTAAGTGTGCACGGTGTCCTGCGGGAGGGTGCCCTGTTCTTGCTGGGCGTCAGCCCTGGCCTGGAGGCCTTGCGCAGCTTCTGAAGGACATTCCATCCAAGAGACTTGAAAACCTGTCCACAAAGAACCTTGTACACAGGTGTTCATAGCAACGTGATTGGTAATATTTCTTAAGAGTGGAAACCGCCCAAATGTCTATCGGGTGATGAGTGAATGAATGAACGGTGTGGTCCACCCACAGAGTGGAATATTATTCAGTGATAAAAAGGAATGAAGTCCCGATCCGCAATACAACACGGGTGATCCTTGAGGACGTTATGTGAAGTGAAGAAGCCATACTCAAAAGGTTGCCTATTATACAGTTCAATTTATATGAAGTGTTCAGAACACAAATTTCTAGCCACAGAAAGTAGATGAGTGACAGCCAGAGGCTTGAGGGAGGCAGGAATAGGTGCAGGGGTTTCTTGTGGCGGGGGGATGAAAGTGTTCTAAAATTAGAGTGGTGGTCGCATGACTTCATGAATAGGCGAGTGGCTGTTGAATATCTTAAAAAAGAGACTTTTGTGGTCCATGAATTCTATCTCAGTAAAACTGTCATTACATGAAAAAAGTCATTTCAGCACCCTGTCAGATGGGTGGCTTCAGGGTGGGGAGGTGAGTGATGAGGCCTGAGGGTCCTCTGTTCATATGGAGCCAAAGCACTTTACCTGCTGTAAAGTGGGTTCCTCAAACCCACAAGACCCACGTGTGTGGGCCAAACACTTGGTAGGCCCTTGAATGGCCAGTGCCGCGTGTAGGGCAGCTCATGTGTGGATGCAGGCAGGGCGCCTCACTGCCCGTGTGGAGGTCGGAAAGGTCAAAAGTACTCACTCTGCCCCCAGCTGCGGTGGCTGATGTCCTCAGGAAACCGTGCCGTGTTCAGGGCTCGGGGTCGGGCTCCGTGGCTGGCAGGTCCGGCATTTAGCACCCATAGCCGGATCGGCCCTGGTCCTGGGCCACATCGCCTGGAATGTGCGATGGAGCAGTGTCCTAGGCTGGCCTACGGGGCACGGCCCCTGCGGCGTTTCTCTGCTCTGTGTGCCCTGCTCGCCAGCACAGTCTTCCTTGCGCGGGCAGACGATGTCCTCGGGGCCCTCCTGTGGGACCTGGGCATGGCGGGTTCTGGCCTTTCTGGAGGAATGTACCGTGCGGTCCGGGCCTTGATCCCTCTCTCTGCTGTTCTCTGGGAGTTCAGGCATTTCTCTTTCTCTTACGCTGGCCTGTGCTTTCCCCAGGCTTCTCTGTGTCCTGGGGTCCTTGCCGGGGTGCTGGGTCCTGGGTGATGGGGCAGTGTTCATGACCTCCCTCATATCCAGCCAATCTTACCCATCATCCACACAGCAACCTCAGAATCCAGTCCTGACCGTTGGCTAGACCCGTAGGACCTTCAAGATACGGTCCTTTTCCCTTAGCAGGCCCAGCACTTCTGGGGGTGGTTATTTTGTTTTGATCCTGGGAGGTCGTGGTGGGGCGGGCATGTTGTTTGTAACACGGAGGCTTCTTCATCCTCTTTAAGCAAAGGGGGTTGGTAGCCTTCAGTGAGGAGGGGCAGTCACTTCCATGGACCCAGGAGTTTGGGGGACCTGGGGTTTCAGCGTTCTGGAATGCAGTGAGCAGATGCCGCCATCCCACGACCCGGGGCTCACTCCTGGACTGTTCCACCCACACACAGGTAGTGTTGCAGTTGACGATGGGTGAGGACGCCACTGATGGTGCCGTATCGTGGGCCAGGATGGCCGGGGCCCCACTGACCATGTGCCCACAGGACAGCGCCCTGGGCCGCTCCTGCTCCCACCTGGCTGGGTGGTACCCTGTGGTCAGGCTGAGATGGAGGTGTGCATGCGGTTGTCTCCCGGGGGAATCTTGGGGACACACCTGTGGGGGTGGGGGATGTGGGGCTGGGCAGTGGGAGCTCTGGCTGCGATGCCACCCCTAGTCCACAGACGCCGGGCCTTTGTACTCCTCTGCCACACGGGTGTCACCCGGAGCATGAGTGAGCTGCTCCCCTCTGCTGGGGCTGCAGGCTGGGCAGGACTCAGCTGAGAGCAGGTGCCATCCTGGCTCCTGGGGGAATGCGGACCTCAACCGGGAGGGGGGTCTGGGTGGTGCCACAGCTCAGATCCAGGGTCTGGCTGTGCCTCTTACCGGCTGAGACCTCAAGCAGGTCTCTGAGCCTGGTGTCCAACCTGTAAAATGGGGCTTTGCCAAGCCCCACCTCCCGGGACTGTTTGGGGTGGGGTCTGAGGGTGATCAGAGAGGCTGCACCCCTGCTGGGCAGGGCCGTGCTCCAGTCAGCACCTGGGGGCCTCCAAGCCCCAGAGCCAGGAGGCTCCCCGTCCTCTCCCTCCGCAAGGAATCCAAGGCCCCAGGCAGCCCAGGATGAAGAAATGGGGAGACTTGGACTAAGGGCGCACTGTCAGCAAAACCCCCTGGCGATGAGTAAGATGAACTCAGAGCTCGGTCGGGGTCGGGGTAAAAGCAGCGCCTCTCTGGAGGGGCAAACTGTGGGTGTTGCTCGGCTGCTCAGTGGATAATAAATTGAGGGACCGTGGATGAAGGCCAGGTTGGGGGTAGACTCCAGGATGACTGGTCACAAGTGACCAGATAGGCCCTCCGGCGTCTGGGCCTAGGGACAGGCTGATGGTGGTGATGCGGTGCGGCAGCTGGAGGAGGACAGGGGGCCCTCGCAGACGCCGTGTGGCCTCCGGGGCGGGTGGTTCTGGGCACACCATGGATGACCCCACTTCTGAGGGCCCTCCCGTGTGAAGACAGCTCAGAGGCCAGTCCCTTGTCAGAGACCCTGGGTCATGTTGGCCAAGAACACCTGTGATGTTGGTCCGCTTGGTGGCGTGGTCGGCCTGACCTTGGGGCAGGCGCCTTGGGGTGCGGCCATGGGCGGGGAGGCGGTGGCCGGCAGGTGGGAGGGGAGGGCTGGGATGGGCATGCGCGTGGCGGGCTTGTCTTTTAAATGATCATCAGCCTTGGTGTCCCAACAGCCTCTTTCACTTTGTAAAAGCCTTTTCTTCAGAAAAATAAAAGAAGATTGGAGGCAAGCACAATATTGGCTGTGGTGGCTGCTAATTTGGCACTGATGTCGCCTCCGCCTTTCTCTTCCTGATGCCAAGTGCGCTTCCCTGGCGCTGGTGGGCGGGCGGGTGATGGGGGTGCAGGGCGGGCTCCCTGAGCCTCTTAAGATGCGAGATTCATTTCCTTAAACACACATTGTCTCACTGCAATTTCACGTCTGAGCAGTTCTGACGAGGCCTGAGGGCCCCTGGGAGAGAGCGGGCGGGTTCTGTTGGCTTGGGGTTGGGGTGGCTGGGGGGCTTGGGGCTGTTCAGACAGGCCCGCAGCGGGCCTGGGCCAGTGCTGCCCTGCATGGCAGGCAGCTCTCCAAGGTGGTCTGCTGTCCTCTGGAGAAAGAAACTCAAACCCTGCCCCTCTTTGGATGCCCCTGGAGGAACATAGTCCCCTGGAGGTGGGGGCTCATCGAGGATCCTGGGCTCTCAGCTCAGAAAGGATGCTTCAGGCCATGAGGCCCAACCCCCACCAGAGAGGCCTGGTGGAGCCCCAGGGCCTGCTTACACTGACCCCCTTCTGTGATGGGGGTGCATCACCTCTGGAGGCCACAGAGGCTTATATTTGGGCCCCCTGGACCCCTACTCAACATGTCCTTACTTCCGTGGCAGGTCCCTTGCATGGCCCTCATGAGCCCAGCACCCACAGTCCTGTAGTCGTGTGACATGGCCTGTCCTGCTCAGCCCCCGGGGCATGGCCCCTGCCCCCGCCTCAGAGTCTCGGGGCTGGGCTGGGCACCGCAAAGGTGTCAAGTCAGGGCCGAGCCTACAGGTCACTGTGGGGGAGGCGGCCCCTCAGCTCTCCCTGGCAGCCTCTCATCTATCCCCTCGAGGAGGGGAGACCTGCTCATTTGTCAGCCCATTAGCTGGGCACGAGCAGCATATGGACTCAGTTTCCGCTGCCTCTTCCTCCCTGCCTGGGAGAGCATCCTCTGGGCCATGGGGCTGCGGGTCAGCGTGCAACATCTCGCCCCAAGGCCGAGCTCCTGGGGGAGGCAGCTGAGGGCCGGCGCCCTGGGCTTCTCCGGCAGCCGTGCAGCAGAGTTAACCACAGATCCCTCTGCACTGTGGGCTGAGGAGAGCCCTGCGGATGGGAAACTGGGCTTTATTTAGTGTTCAGAGAACAGTCATTTTTCTTCACCCGCTACCAGCATTATCAGTTGCATTTGTGGTGTTTCAAGACCCCATGGTGTGCAGGTGGGGCGGACGGCAAGAAGCACCCTGCCGAAGGGCTCCACGTGCACAGGAGGGAATCTGTGTCCCGGAGGCATACTGTGTGCTGCACTTGAGCAGAGGGACGGGGGACTTGGGACTACACTTGGAAGGGTGCAGCCCTCCTCATTCACAGCGAGCCTTCCCCCTACGTGCACACGTGAGCCTGGGCAACATGCACATGCCTGGGACACGTGTGGGCGCTCATGGCACACACAGGACCAGCACCACCCTCCCTGTGCACACACAGCCGCCATACAGTACACAGGGTGCCTCCCAACATATATGTACAGGCACGCTCAGCTCCTGCCTCGCCTGGATTTGTGGCAGGAGATAAATGTGCAGTTTAGCAACCTAGCCTGCTAGCACTGTAAACTCGGGGCCTGATGGATAGGCTTTGTGGCCTGTTGGTACTTCACAGGAGGGGTTTCCTGGCCAGCTTGGCCAGCCAGCCCTCCAGGGCAGAGCACAGGTGGGCCCAGCTGGAAAGGGGTCTGTGCAGGGACCGCGTGTGCCCGGGAGGGGCCAAGGGGCAGGGTGCTACCCTGGGGCCTTGGCCTGGGGCATGTCCAGTGGTCCCTGGTCAGGGCAGCTAGACTGAGTCATGGCAGGGCATTTGGGAGGCCAGGCTGAGGGTACGCTCAGAGACCCTCAGGAACCAGGACTGGCTAGGCTGACCCAGGCCTCTTTCCCCAGCCCTCCCTGCAGGCCGCAGGAAAGGGGCCGACTGGAGTCCATCCCCGGTTCCTTCTGTGCGCCCTCCCCGCCCCCGCCCTGGGCCCAGAGGCCCTGCTGGGGTTGGGGGGGATTCTGCTTGGGCCCCTGTGAGGATCAACCAGTAGGCCCAGCCATGTGGGTGGGCCGCAGCTTCCCTGGCCTCTCCCTGCAGAGGAAGCAGGGCTACCTTATGTAATTGGGGCAATTTGTTCCGCTCTTGTCCTCCAGCATCACCACCCTCACTGCCTTCCCACTCAGGGAGCCCTTGACAGAGCTAGAAGCCCAGGCATCCCTCCCTCCTGCTGGAGGTCGCAGAGCAGAGGACGCGGAAGCTAGAGCACTGTCGTCGCTGAGAGCCGATGGGTGCCTTCGGAGGGACAAGGGCATGGTGCGGGGACACAGGCTCCTGCCCCCCCCCCCCGCCTGCCAGATGACCCGAACGGTTCTCAGAGAGTTCACACCACCAGGCCACCCCTGAGGTCCTAGGCGGGGTGGGGACTGCCTCTGTCCTGCCAGCGACCCCCTGCTTTCTCCACAGCCCCTCGTAGCTAGCTGCTCACTCACTTCCTCCGTTCTTGCTGGCCCCCGCCAGGTGGGTGCGCTCTCCTGGCCCATCCATTCACACCCCCCCTTCTGGAAAATCTCCTCTGACCTCCCTAGTGCAGGAGGAGGTGCCAGTGGCCAGAGCCAGGTCTCCCCGCCCCGCGGCTCACCCACCCTCTTGGGCCCGCCTGCCACCTGTGCCCTGAGGTCCCGGGCCCCCAGCCCTGCCCGCAGCAGCACCTCCTTGGGCCGTGGCCCCCACTGGGCCCAGCTCGGTCTGTTGTCCCCCAGTCCCACCGGCAGGCAGGTTGGGCAAATGACAGGTGGGCCACGGGCCTGGTGGTCTTTGGGTGACAGTGGGGCTGCTGAGCTGAGGGACGGTTCAGTCGGCACCTGTGTCGTCTGAGTGGCTGGGCCTGGACAGGTGAATCTGGGCCTTACTGCCCTGAAGGGGCGGCACTTTCCGGCGCCTTGGAGAGATGGGGTCTCCAGGGACATTCAAAGCAGGCTGAGGTCTGCGAACACCTGTCTCACGGGTCCCCACTGACCTTCGTTGCCCCAGGGCAGGGGGCCACGGACTAGGCTGAGGAGTGGTCCTGGCTTCCCAGAGGTGGGGGCCTGGGCACGGTGGGGGCCGAAGAGGGTCGCAGGATCCCCTGGAACAGAGGCCAGCTGCTGGGAGGTGGGGGTGGGGGTCTAGCCCCGGAATCCCAGCTGCGCTGGTTCCTCTCTGCCCCAATGGCCTTGTCTGCAAAGTGGAGCTGACAGCAGGCTTGTGAGGGCCGATACCACAAGGACCAGTGTGGGGGCTCGCTCGGGTCCTGGTCCTAGAGGCTGTTCCTGTGGCAGGCTTCACCCCAGCAGGCAGCCCCAGACTGGGGGTGGTGAGGAGCTGGCCCCTTGGGGAGGGAGCCAGGTGCAGTGTCCACCTGCCCTGGGCGCAGCATACTTGTGTTGAAGGTCACAGTTGTTCAGACGAAAGGCCCTGGCAGCGTTCACGGGGGCTGGGGGCAGGGATAGTGGGTCCCGTGTGCAGGTTTCCTCTCATGGCAAACACTGTGCATGCATGCAGGGAAAGTAAATGTGGGCCCTGGGGTCCTCGTATTCTTGGAGAGAGAACCTGGAACCAGGGTGCCCAGCATTGTCCTGTGCCCCCTGGTGCCGTGAGGGGGACCAAGGTGCAGAGAGGGGCCAGGGCTGCTCATGAGCAGCCCTTGTGTGGTGGCCACCCAGACTTTGTTGGGTCCAGACGTGGAAGCCTCCCCATGTAGAAAATGGGAGGTGGGTCCCCTCTGGATGCGTGTCCTCAGGGCCTGCGTGTCCCTGCAAGACCAGTCCTCTGTGTGTCTTCAGTGGGTGGGAGGCTCCGGGTCTCCATCCTGTGTGTGTTTGTTTATTCTTCCACTTTAGTCTACAGAAGATTTAGGGGCACTTACAGGGATACATAAAATTTGAGAAGAGCCTATAAATTGGAAGCTGGAGAAAAATAAACGGAACAGTAGGGGAAGGACGGGCATGGAGTGGGGCTGCTTGTCCCACTCTCACTCTGAGAAGCACCAGTGGGGCTCCATACCTCTGCGCATCAGCCCCTGACAGCAGGCGTGGTGCTTGGGAGGAGGAGGGAGCCCAGCCCTGCAGAGGCGGCTGTGGGTCAGGCCCAGCACCTGCACTGTCTGGAGCCTCTCCAGCAGGGGGACTTGGGGCCAGGAAAGCTCACTGCCTAACACCTTGCAGGGGCAGCACTCTATGCTCCCTCTGGAGGGGGACGGAGACCGCAGAGCCTGCCCAGGCCTGGGCTGTGGGCTCCCTGGGCCTTGGGTGTGCATGTGGGGCCTTGGGGTCTGTGTGAGCCCCCTGTACATGCAATGTATGCACAGGTGTGGGCAGGACCTGGGGTGACCTTGCTCCTCTCCTGCCCACCAAATGGGCTCTTGATACCGTGGGAGGCCACAGCTACTTGCTGGCTTACCTCCATCTCTCTCTTCCCCATGCCTGACATGCCAAGTCTCGGGTCTCAGAGCAGCCAGCCCGAGGGCCCCTCGTGAGGGGTGCCGTCAATTATTAGTGACGTCTTCAGCATCAAGTCTCTGCAGAAAGGGCAGTCCTCCGGCCTGCGAGGCCTAGGCGTTGGGCTGTGCAGGGCAGTGTGGGAAAGCTCCCAGGGGCAGCCCAGGAAGGAGGCCCATGAGAAGCCAGCAGCACCTTGCATTTGACCATTCATCTTTGAGGAAGGCCCTGGAAGGCCTGGCCGGCAGCCCAGGGCGGTGTGGCTCTGAGGTGGGCTTGCGCCGAGCCACGCTGCTGGTAAAGAGCAGGACCAGGGTACAGGCCGTGACGTGTTCACCATGCTCAGCTCTACTGCAGGGAACCCCGGGCGAAGCTGTCCTCTCTGTACAGGGTCTGACCTCCTGGCGCCTCGGCGTCCTCATCTGATGGTAAGCCAGCCAGCTGCCGGGTCCCTGCTGACGCCCGTCACAGGGTGAAGGAAGCCTGCCTGGGGACCGTGTGGGCAAGGCCCCTCCGGGGTCCGTGAGACCTGCCCAGGCCCTGGGACGGTCACCCCCGCTCCCCAGGCTGTCGGTGCTGGGGGCACGGCAGGGACAGGGGTGAGGAAGCACCCTGGGCCCTTTGCTGCCTGGCCTCCAGCACTGTACCCAGGCCTGGCCTCACACCGTCTCATGATGGTGTTTGTGGGTGCTGCCAGCTCTGGGCTGGTAATGGTGATGAGGTCTCGTCCCAGCTGGAGCTGGGAAATGGGGAGGAAGCCCCTTGCCCGCCCCGCCAGCGCCCTGAGAGAGGAGGAGAGGCAGCAGACGGGCCTTACAGGGGCCTAGAGGGTGACGGGGCTGAGGAGGCCAGGGGCAGGCTGGTGCCTAGGCCCTGGGGCTCTGCTCGGGCTTCTGTGTGGGGCAGGGGGCCTGGTGACGGCCCCCTGACTCACTGCTGGGGGTCCCCAGCCAGTTTCCCCACCACCTTGGTTTCTTCAGCTGTAAAATGAGGACGACAGCCACACCCGCCTTTTGGGGTTGTCGTGGCAGCTGGGGGTTGCGCTCTGAGCCCTGTGTGGCCTCGCAGTGGGGAGGGCCCTGGCGTTACCATCATCGGCTTTCTGGTTGGGAGGCGGAGGAGTGCGGGGGGAGGAAGGTGGGGCCCGCCGGGTGGGGACGCTGCGGGGAGCTGAGCCGGAGGGGGTGGCAAGGGGCCGATGCCGCACAAGCAGTCTGTTTCCCGTAAACATGGGCGCCCCCACCCACCGGCCGCCGCCCAGCGACTTCTGTGAGTTTGGAGCGTGTGGGTGTGTTTACTCACACTCCCCCATGCCAGCTGGTGTGCTGGGCACAGCTTCCCTCCCAGCTGCCTCGACAGCCGGCGGCTCCCAGCTCAGGGAGGGGGGCCCACGGGGGAGCGGGAGTCACCTCGGGTTCAAATCCCGTGCTCCCGATACCATCCTGGACCAAACTGAGAGCACGGGGCCGAGAGCTACCATGGCTGGCGTCCACGTGGCCGAGCCATGGCACAGCTCCAAAACTATCCAGGGACCCATGCCTTGAATTTAGGCCACAGGTAGCCCTTTAGTGGGGTCTGCACCCCCCCGGCCCAGCTGCCTTCTCAGTACGTGCTTCTCACTGGGGCATGGACAGCACCCAGGCGCCTCAGTGCACTGCACATTGATGGGTGCACACTACAGGTGGGTGCACTTGCAGAGCCACGGTGCCCACAGGCCCTGGGATGCTGGGGCTCGTGTCTCAGATCCTCTGCTCTGAGGACATCTGTCTGAGCTCGGCAGCAGCCGCTGCATCTCCCCACAAGGTCAGGGCTGGGAAGGAGTCTCAGGGCACTGCACCGCCTACCACCAGGCCCGGAGCAGGCACCTTGCACTCAAGGGGGCTTGGAGGAAGGGGCTCAGGCCGAGGGCTTCTGAGGCAGCACTGACTTGTGACTTTGAGCTGGGCCATGGGTGGGGGGACCTGGCCCTGAAGTATTTGCATTTGAGGGCTGCAGGGGTGTGCCTGGCCCCAGCCCCACAGACGTGGCCATCTGGCCTTGTCACCTCTGTGGTAGGAGACCCCGTCAGATTCCTCTCTCACCTCTCACCTGTTCCCAGAGTGCCCCCTTGCCCACTCATGGGGCCAGAACCCAGGGGAAATAGAGTCCCCAGCTGTGGGCTTCACACAGGCACACGGCCACAGGAGTGCTGTTATCCAGCACCCCACTCCTGCGCAGAGTGGCTGTGGGAGAATCTCTCCTCGGCCTCCCGGTAGCTGGGCTCGCGCACCTCCTGTGATGGGGAGGGAGCTCGCTGTCCATCCGGGCAGCTCCCAGGGTTTGAGAGCCCTGAGTGGGAGAAAGCTCCGGTTTCCTGAGCCGCAATGTGCCGCTCTCCTTAGAGGCGCCACCAGGAACCCAGGTCCTGCATCCGGAGCCTTGGGAACAGGGCTGTCACGCTCGGAGCTGGGGGTGGGGACCTTGGCCCTCCAGGAGTGCTCTCGCCTCATACAGCCTTTCCCTGGAGGCCCCCATCCCAGTCAGATCTGGAATAATGGACAGATACTCAGGATTTCCGGGGTTTAAAGGCAGTTTAGAAATGCGCGTCTGCTTAGAGGAGCCAAGCCAGGCTACGTCCAGGAATGGGCCGCGGATGGAGCTCCTCTGTGGGACGGTTGGGTTTGCAAAAATGGGTCCGTAAGAGGACAGGTGTGGGGAGGTGGGGTCCGACGGGCCTCACTTGGCTGCCAGGGTTTGGTTTGTTGTTCTGTGCTGGGCTTTGAGTCTTCTGAAAAACGAGAGACTGAGTCTTCGTGACGTGGGTTTTACAGCGCAGCGAGGCAGCGTCGTTTCCCATTCTCTGCAGCAAGCACACTTTTCACACTAATTGCATAATTAGACATAATGTACTAATTGCAGTAATGGATGAGAGTCAGCTAAACTTTAACTTTAAAACAGGGAGGCGTTGCTGGGGTGGTAGCAGGAGCCTCATGGCCCTGAGTCTTTCCGAAGGAAATCTGCCGCTGGGAGCACCCGCAGCCTCCCGGGTGGGGGGGCCAGGGGACCTCAGGGCCCCCCAGGCCTTCTCGCCGGCCACCGAGGCCACAGCCCTGCGTTCCCCACACCTCCGCTACTGGGGTGTCTACCTCCCTACCCTCAGTTTCCTCTGTGCCACCTGCCGGCCCCCGTGCTCCTGCCTCTGGCAGGCTGGTAACTGTCCCTCGGCCCAGCCTTTGCGCCTGCCAGTACTCCTGCCCAGACTCCCTTATCCCCCGCCTGCCCCAAGTCTGGCAGCCTCCTCCTTAGCCGTTCAGACTGCCCAGATGGCCCCTGCCCTGGAAAGCCTTCCCAGACTTCCTGGACCACCTGCCTGCTGCACCCAGGCAGGCAGCCCCCCTCCCAGGCATCTCCTGCACCCGTCTCCCCATTGCCACCCCTTGGCTGTTAGTCTAATGGACACCTGTCCTCTCTGGACGGCAAGTCCCAGGAGGGAGGCACATGGTCTGGTCCATCTCTGCTGCCCTGGGCTCAGAGGGCCCAACGCGAGCCTGTGGCGTGCATGTGGAGTGCCCCGGTGGGGCAGAAGGACATGGGAAGGAAACGGGGTTAAGACTGGGCCCCCTCCCCAAGAGGGCCATCCATGCCTTACCTGCTCCTGGAATCCAGGCCGGCCCCCCTCCCTGCTCCTGGGCTGCCCGTGTCCACGGTGGCCCCTGCAGTACCACACTAATGCCCTGGGTAGGGGTCTGTGTCCCCCTCCGAACAGAGGGTCATCCAGAAAACCTCTACTCGATAGTCACCACCGATGGGACAACAGGCATGTGACCACGTGCAGCCGACGACCTGTGGAGCCACCCACCGCCGGCTGGCAGCAGTGTGGTGTGGCCGCTGGGCAGCACCGCAGCACGCACCATGTGCTCACCACCCCTGCCCATGAGCCCGTGTGTGCTCCAGGGCCTGGTGGCCCCGGCCTGCCCTGGCGAGTCCTGTGCTAGGCAGGCCACACGCAGTCCAGGGCTGTGCGTCTGGGTACAGCCTGGTCAGGGTTCTCTGTCCCGCTGGGGGGCAGCCCCTTTTTGCCCTCAGGGCCTAGGCTGCAGCGCTTGAGGCCGGTTGGACGTGGGGGGAGAACCCGGAGGTGCAGCCTGTCTGGGATGAGTCCTGAGTGCCCTCGTGGGAGGGGCTGGTGGACGCCTGGCTGCCCCATCCATTCAAGGTGATGAGCGTTCTCAGGACCCTCAAGTTTCCCCACAGAGGCAGGAGACGGGGCAGCAGCCCGGCAGGGGTGAGGCAGGCGTCCAGGCCCCAGCTTTGCCCTGCCCGAGCGGATCAGTGCCATCCTCCAGCCCCTCCTCCCTCTGGCTCAGCTCAGGGAGACTGAGCGCCATGAGCCCCCTGCCCTCCCTGCCGAGGCTCCCCTGTCCCTGGCTGATGTGTACCCCATTCCAGCAGCTGGTCCTGTCTCCCGCCCCAGGCCCTTCGGCCACCGCAGTGTGTGCCAGCAGCCCACCTCAGGAGGCCTGGCCACTGTCCCTCGGCCAGGGCTGCTGTCCCCTAGGGCGTGTTGGCAGGAGGGCTGGGCAGTTAAGACCCTCACAGGTGGCTTCTTTTGAGAGCAGGGACCAGACACAAAGATGTGGCTGGAAAACAGCAAATCTCTGGGGGTCTTATCGAGAGGCTTGGCTCCACCAACACCTTCTGTGCCCCGGCAGGGGCAGGGTGGGATGCTGGAGCATCTGCCGAGCCCTCAGCTGCGCCTGGGCCTTAAGGAGCAGCCAGCAGCAGGGCCCGGCCTGGGTCACATCTTTCTCGTTCCATTTTCTTTCTGATCTAATTTTCCAGAGACGACAGCCTGTTCACCTTCGCGGCAGAGAGGAGCCTCTCGCGTGCACCCGGCTCTGCTCCCAGTAGGGGTGGTCGTCGGTTGGGGGCTTCTGTCCGTCCTCCCCTCCGCCCCCCAGACCTCAGGCCTCCGGCAGCACCTCGGGTCTGGCCCATCCTTCATGCCCCTGTGCCTTACTGTGCGCCTCCCCTTCACGTGTGGGGTAATTACACGGAGCGCAGCTGGGACGTGGCCAGACAGACACGGCTGGAGCTCTGCCGTGTCCTCGGTGGGCCGTCTGCTATCTGTGGGCCATCAGAAGGGCTGCCCCTCAGGGGTAGTTGGAGATCAGTGAGGTCCTGCGTGAGAAGCTCCTGCCCTGGGGGGCTGTTCCCGGGGCCTCTTCCTCTCCTTTCCCCCCACTGCCTCTCCCTGGGCAGGTTGGGTGCTGGCCCAGGCCCAGGCCCCACTGCCGCTGGCTCTCTGGGACTTTGCAAAATGCCCCTGCATTTGGGGACACTTTGGGGGTCATTGGCCCTGGGCCTTTTGTCTCCTGTGGTGGGTGTCTGTGGGCCACGGACCTCAGAGCCCAACCTCTTCTCCGTCAGGACACTGGGGAGCTGTGGGGTCGAGGCTGGCTCTGTCTGGCCTTGCAAGTGTCTGGGCTTCCTGTCCAAGGTCACCAGTCCTCCAGGGGACCTCTGGACTTGCCTCTTTGTGTGCTCCCAGGGCAGCAGGAGGCTGGGCAGAGGGGCTGGGGCCCCTGAGAAGGCCTTGGTCCCTGCCAGCCCAGGAAACCCCTGGGCCGAGAGGCCGGCCAGATGAGTGCTCAGCGCTAGAGTCCCGAGAGCGAGAGAGGGCCGGGGGCGGGGGCGGAAGGGGGCGAGGGGAAACGGAGGCGCAGGCCTTGATAATGGGAGGGGAAGAGGACCCTGGTGAGCAGAGGCCAGAGGTATATGGTGCAGAATGAGAGGTGTCCCACCACCCCTGCCCTCCCTGCTCCGCAGGTGCCCTGCTAGCGTCCCATGCCCCCCACATGCCCACCTGGCCCGGCAGCCTGCCTCCGCCCCACTACCACTCGCCATCTCCCTGCAGGTGAAGCCTGCCTCTTGCGCCCATCCCAGCTGGCCTGGAGCTGCAACGGCCTGCAGACTGCCAGCCGCCTGCTCCTCCGTCCCTGCCGTGCAGGCGAGCCACGCTGGGAGCTGTGGGGTTTTTCCAGTTAGCTTGCTGGGCCAAGGGCACTAGCGGGCGTGCAGTCCACTGTGTCAGTGGAGGCCTGCACCTAGTGTGCCCTGGTCTGTCTGGTGCTTCCAAGCTGGCCCTAGGGCCGGAGCTGGAGGCTGGGGCTCCAGGGGAGCCCATCCTGGGCTCATCTGGGCTTCCCGTTTGGCCTGCAGGTGGAAAGCACCTCCCAGACCACATCAGTGGAGGTGACCCATCTTCTCGGCTGGGGCCATATGCTGGGCTATGCCATGCTGATCTCCCTGGGACTCAGGGCCCACCCCAGGGATGGGGCAGCTGGTCCAGGGCAATGCTGAGGGGTGAGGCCCTTGGGACAGAAGGCTGAGGGCTGCTGCATCCAAGGGGCTCACTGGGGACTGCAAGACAAGGCTTGGCTGGTGGCTTGGCCAGCCCCTACAGTCCTGAAATCCTGCCCCCATCCTTCAGAAACTCCTTCCAGCCCATGTCCCCATCCTCCCCTTGGAGAGGGTTTAGGTAGGCAGGGAAGGGCAGTGGGACTCTGACGGGCTGTAGGCCTCTGATGGTAGCATCAGTGGAGGGTCGTGGGGTGGACATGGGACAGGAGGGAAGCATGCAGCCCAGGCTCTAAGGGGTGGCACGGCTGCAGGCAGAAGCAGAGGAGGGAGACGGGGTCCAACTGGCTCCAGCTCTGCTCTTGAACATGGAACTGGTGGGTGCACTTGCCAGGGGCCACTGCACACAAGCCGGTGCTTGGGGAGAGTTGGAGGGGGCTGGCTATGGCTGTGCCCTCTCAGTGGTGTCCCCACGTCTAGCTCTCCTGCGGTCACTGCCGGGCCCCACGCTGAGGTCCTGGAGACAGGGACAGGCTAGCTGGGGAAGGGCTGCCCAGGAGACCTGGGAGGAGAGGTGGGCTGGAGGCAGGCAGACCCCTAGAGGGCTGGAGTCTGTGGCTTTGGGTCGTAAATGTGCAGATCTAGCAGGGCAGGGGCAGGGACTCCTGCAGAATTCTGCTGATCCGAAACACAAGCAGCAGCCACAGTAGCGTGTGTGGTTCGCAGCCCTCACTGCCCCAGAGTCCAGGACTGCCGTTCTCTTGTTTAACAAAGTGATGCTGAGGTTTAGGGATGAGGAGGTGACCTTGGCAAGCCTCGTGCCAGCGTTCAGGGCCCCGGGGTGAGATCCACTCCTCCACCCCGTGCCCTGGCCCAGTCACCACGCCAGGCTGCAAGGGGGTCCCTGGACCTGGTTGGGGGTACCCCTGGGTCCCCGAGGAGAGCTGCCCAAGGGTCCAGCCTCAGTATGAGATGCTCTGCTGAGGACACCCTGATGGGCACCCGGGAATGACGTTGACGGGGAGTCAGATGAGGAACTTCATCCCGTCCAGAAGCCAGGCAGCTGTGCCCCCTACTGGTGTCAGCTGGGCCCGGGTGCGCCCAGCAGAGGACACGGGACTGTAACACACACAGGTGTGGCCCACGGTCCAGAGGGTATGTGGTTAATGTCCCCAACCCTGCGGGTGAGGGGTCAGGGAGGGCAGGGCCCCTGGCTTTGCCACCCACAGTCGTGTGGCCTTGTCCTGTCCTCTCTTGTTTCTGAGCCTCAGTTTCCCCTAGCAGTGGGCCCTGGGCTCCAGGTTTCCTGCATTTCCCAGTGATCCCCCAGGCTCTGACCCTCCTTGGCCTCTGTCTTCCCCCCGGGCCTCTGTTGTGAGGCAGGGCCCAGGGAGCCCAGGGAATGGCAGCCTGCTGCCCCCCAGGGGCCTCCGGCCTCTCAGCCTTGCATCCGGGCCTCGCACCTCGCCCTCTAATGCCACTGCTCTGTGGGAAGGAGCGACTTCACCACAGATTATTTTGTTCTAAGAGAAGGACAAAAAGAAACGAGAAGCCAGGAGAGATGGGGGGTGGTGCAGAGGGACTTGCTGAGTGGCTACCTATGACGCTTTAACCCTCGGGCTGCCGGGCTGGGGGGGACAGCTGGGGGGCTCTGGAGGCCCGGGCCTCCTCCCCTCCTGATGCCAGGTCTTATCTTCCCGGGCTGCCGTCACAGCCGACCTTATCTCTCCTGCCTGTCTGCTCATCAGCTGCCTCTCCCACCCCTGTCTCCTCCTCCCTCCGCTCGGTTTCCACACCCCTCTCCTCTGCACAGCCGTATGGCACCACTCAACTGTGACCTGGCGCAGGAGCCATTTCCCGGGGTCACCTGGATGGACACACTGACCCCATCGGCTCAGAGACCTATGCAGGGGCGTATGGTTCACACACATGGACGCTTACACACATGGGCACACCCAAGACCCCAGCCACAGAGAGGCTCGCAAAGACCTGCCTGTGTGACTCACATGCAAGCCTCAGGCTTCATGTAAGGCCCTAATCCCACCCCCCGACCTGCATGCACGCACACAGATGGATGTGTGCCGAGCCGTCACACACGCTCACACGCAGAAGCAGACTGTCAGATTTACAACCCCGCATGCGCACATGCACAGGCCCCCCCCAGGGAGGAGGGGGCAGATGTGTTAGCACATTCCTCTTTTCCTCTGGTGTCTGCCCCCATCTTCTGGGTCCTGAATGGCAGAGGAGCCCCAGGGCGCCCAGAGCTCCCACGGGTTTCTGTAAATGCCCTGGGGCAGTGCCAGCAGAAGGGGATGCAGATAACTGAGCCATGTGCTGGGTGGCTGTGTGTGGGTGTGTGTACTTTGTGTGTCTTCGTGTTGGCAGTGCGGGCTCCTTGGCCCCATCCCCCTGACGCCCTGCCTCCTGTGCACCCACCCTGAGCTGGTCAGGGGGTGCTGCTCACGGCCCCTGGAGGAGGAAGCCGTGACGACCACCCCACCAGCCACAGCCAGCCCAAGCTGGGAGCCCGGCTGGGCACCCCCCTCCTGCCCTCCCTGCTGTCCCAGTGGCCAAAGCCAGGGGGGGCAGGGGGGGGCTGAGGCCTGTGCCCCGCAGAAAAGACATCCTGGGCTGTGGCCTGGGAACCCCACATCCACCCTGCCTTCCCCTTCTTTCCAGATCTACAAGGACAACCGGAATCTGTTCCAAGTGCAGGAGAGCGAGCCTCAGCAGCTGGTGGAGAAGGTTGCAGGGGACATTGAGAGCCTGCTGGACAGGAAGGTGCAGGCCCTGAAGGTAGGTGCTGCTGCCAGGCTGAGGGCCGGCCAGGTGGAGTGGCGCTGCACGGGGGGATGACTCACAACCTGCCCTCTGAGGTCAGGCTGTGCCCACGTGGACTGTGGGAGCTGGGCAGGAGCAGGATGGTTTGTGCAGAGGCACAAGGTGGGCCAGGCAGGGCCTCCTGTTCGGCGGCTCTGGCTGTGGGTGTGCCCTGGGTGAGCAGCTGGCCAGGGTGTGACCTGCTATGGCTGGGAGGTGGGCCTAAGGCTCTGCTGGTGAGGGAGCCTGGAGGAGCCGAGGGCCCCATGGAGGTGGCTATGGCCGTGGGATGCTGGGCTGAATGTTTCTCTGCTCTCTCTGGGCCTCGGTCTCCCCTGTCCTCAGAGAGGCTGCCTATCAGCTCCCAAGCTCTGCGATGTTCTGCTGCAGGTGCATGAAGCCTGCAGACCCCTCGGGAGAGCGGGTTGGGAGGGGCTTCTGAAGCTGCAGGGTGGCCCAAGGTTGTTCAGTAAATGAGGGAGGGAGTCCAAGCTGTCCCTGGGTCAGAGGCGCACCACCACTCTGGCCTGTGTCAAAAGGAGGGTCCGGTCTACAGGAAGGGACTGGACCTGCGGCCGCACGGGTACTGGAAAGCCCTGTGCTGAGCAGAAAGGCCAGCCACAGAGCGCCCCCTGTCATGTGACCCCGTTTCTGCGAGCCACCCAGAGTGGAAATGGGAAGAACACTGGGGTGGGATGACTACTGATGGACTCAACGCCCCTTTTCTGATGAAGATATTCTAAAATTAGACGGGGGAGATGGTTGCACACTCTTAATATGCTACAAAACCACTGGGTTGTACACTTTATGGGGGCAAATTTTATGGTACGTGAATTATATCTCAATGAGACTATTTTATAAAAAATGATGATCAAGTCCACACAAGCCAGGCCCAGCTCAGGGCAGGGGCAGCCACTTGGCCTAAACCCCTGGCATGGCCAGGCCCTGGGAGAGGACGTGGACCCCTTCCCTACGAGCAGGGCCCTGCTGTGCCCCTGGGGTCGTGGGATGGGGAGGCTGGCATCCTGGGCCCAGAGGAGGCGGACCCCGAGGGCTGCCACCCGTGTGGACCCAGGGCAGGGGCCGGCCCAGCCTGACTGGAGGGGTCCTCCGGGCACAGGGGAGGCGGCTGGGGGAAGGAACTCTCATGGGGAGGAGGCGGAGCCAGCCTTCAGCTGGCGTGGCAGTCCCTGTGGCGTCTAGCAGGGTCCCTGATTGTAGAACCATGCCCACCCTGCCTCTCCCACAGCTGGGCTGGCCCAGACGCCCTCCTGTTGTCTCTTTCTGTCTCTGTCCCTCTCTCCCCTCATCTGCCCATGACTTTCTCGCCCCATTCACAAACTGCAGGCTGCCAGCCCTGAATCTGTGTGGAAACCAGCCGATCAGTTTGGGAAGGGGACCCTGAAGGCCTTCAGGTCTGCTGCCCACCCTGTGTTAGGCCCAGTCACCTAGCGGGGGCTGCTGAATGGTGATGGTCACAAATGCCCGGCCTGCCCTCCATAATGGCACCCAGGGCCCAGCCCCCTGCCCTTTGCTCCTGGCACCTCCCCTGCTGGACCCTGTCCGGTGAAGCAGGGCAGGCACCTGTCCCCTTCCCACTGTATCTGCAGCCTAGCCCATGGCCGGCACTCGGCAGGCTCTAGACATAAATGTCCAATGGAAGGATGATGGAGAGGCAGTCTGATCGGGCGCTGGGTGTGCTCGGGGTCTGTCCCGTGCCACCCTCACAGCAACCCTAGGCGGGAGGTGCCATCCTCACAGCAACCCTAGGCGGGAGGTGCCATCCTCACAGCAACCCTAGGCGGGGGGCCCGCCTCGCAGGGGGGGCTTGGCGGCTCAGACGTGCCCTACACCAGGCCGTGATGTGGCAGAGGCAGGATTTGAACCCAGGTCACTGACCGTAAGCGAAGCCCTTGACCCCTGCCTACTCTAGAGGGGCACACAGAGCCCACAGCTCTTCCTCCGGGCCAGTGGCCGCCCCTGCGGTGCCCCGCCCTGCGCAGCTCCTGCCCGCAAGGCGCTGCTCCTGAGTGTGTCCCCGAGGGAAGGACCACCCTTCCCCCATCTTGGCCCTAATTGTTTAGGGGGAGCTTTGGTCTTAATTATGTTTTAAATTTGCTTTTAATCAAGTTCTGGCCCTTGTCTCCTTTCCCACATTTGTTTGCAGCCTGAGTGCATGTGGAGGGAGGGATGTAGGGGCTGGACCCCCCCACTCCATTGTTCCTCTCTCCCTGGACCCCATCCAATAATCCAATCTAAATCCCCTCGCTCTGGTCTGGAATTTTAATTGGGGTTTGCAAAGAGGGATGAGAGGCACACAGGACGGAAGTTCATTGTCTCATCTAATCAGGGACAATCAGATGTTTGTAATGAGTTTCTCCAAGTGGCACAGGGTGATTTATGGGGCCGAGAGTCAGGCAGGGTCCGGCCAGAGGCCTCCAGCACTGGCAACCAGCATCCCAAGTCCAGGAACCTCCCCTCCTCCCCGCTGGGGCCTTGACACACGGTCCCTTTCAGAGAGGCCCCCCACCCCCACATCGGCATTTACCAGAGGCCTGTGTGTGCCAGCCGGGCTGGGGATGCAGCAGGGAGAACAGCCCTGGCCTGCCCCCGAGATGCTCTCAGGCCGTCCCCACCCAGTCTTACCCCTCTGAAATAGGGCCACTTTCCCAGCTCTGGGAGCTGTCGTTTATAGAGGCCACATTGAAAACAGTGTCCCCGAAGGCCATGCCCCCCCAGCACCTCTGCTGTGTGGGAGGAGCACCGCCTTGGTGACGTGAACAGTGACCCCAGAGCGGGGCATCCCAGCCTCCTCTGGGGCACAAGGCCAAGGGCCCTGTGGCTGCTTCCTGGAGGATGGGAAGCCCAGGACAGAGCATGTTCCTGGGGGACGTCAGTGTGGTGGCTTGAAGCCTGCTCTCTGGGAGACCCTTTCACCTGCAACCTCAAGCTGGAGGCGGTGGGGAGGCCTGGCTGGACATCCAGGGCCTCAAGACCCTGGCCCTCAAGCTCTGCCCTCCATACTGTGCCTGTGACACCCTGCTCCTCCGAGACGCCCCTTTGTCCCCAGGGCCAAGACCTTTCCTGCTGCTGTGCCTCGCACCCTTGCTGTCACGCTGTGTCTGGCCCTGCCTGCACGCTGGAGTCTCCTGAGCTGTCAAATCGTGATGCCCAGGCCCCACCCAGACTGAGTACATCAGATTCTCCAGGGCTGGGGCTGGGCTCCAGTACTGTTCCACGTTCCACAGATAATTCTGTATAGATTCAAAGCTCAGGACATTCTCCTACATGGCAGAAATAACTCCTTCCCACGGCTGCTGGCCTCTTTCTCAGTGCCTACCAAGTACCCAGCCTAAGATGAGCCGGAACACTCCAGATCTCTTCAAATTCTCGCTATTAGCCAAGGGTTACTCCTCTGATCCCCATGTTACATTTGAGGAAACTGAGTGCAGAGGGGTTCAGCCACTGGTCCCAGGTCTCACACCAAAACCAGGCTTTAGATCCGGGCAGTTGGGCTGCAAGCCGCACAAGCTGTTGCCGACGCTGCCCCTCGTTAGTGGCCACGTGGCGTTTGCTTTCCACAGGGGCCAGGCTGAGGGAAGAGGTGATGGGCTCTGGCCCTCTGGCAGGGGCTTGCCCTGGGATGACCTGGTGACCTGGGCAAGGCCCTGTCCCCACAGTTTCTTCCTTGGCAGTGGAGACAAGGCCCTGAGCACCCCGAGCCCACCCCGCGAGGCCCAGACAGACGAACCAGGGGAGGCGCCGCTGCGGCCCTCGTTCCAGGGGCTCCGGGGGCAGTGTTCACACCATCAGGTCCTCTCTGAGGAGCAAACATCATTTAGGGAGTAAGATCAAAAGTCCTGCACACAGCAGCCCTGCTTTTGCTGCTAATGGGCACTTAGCCCAGTTAGAAGTGCTGGTGGCAGTGTAGCCAGGTGTGCTCGGGACTGGGCTCTGGGCTGGGTGCTCCGAGGAGCAGGGGGAATGGGCACCTCCCCCGTGTCCGGAGGGAGAGCATTCTGCTGGCCCCACTTACTGGCTTGCTTTCTGAGGCCTCTCGGTGTGGCCTTGCTGTCCCAGCAGGATAATGCTCAGTGGTGAGGCTGCTCTGTGCATCATAGGCGCCGGTGCCAGTAGGAGCCATTCTCCCAGATGCAGCAACCAAAAATGTTGCAACAATTCAAACGTTGCCAGGTGTCCCCTGGGGGCAACCCCCAAAGCCCGACGGGTTGAGAACACTGATCTAATGGGACAGAGAGATACAGCCATGGTGAATGGAAGCCCCATAAGCAGGGGGGAATGGGGGCCTCAGAGAGGTGCAGCGAAACAGGGCAGCTGGAGGCAGAGCGAGCTCTTCAGTTCTCCAGGGTGGTAGTGAGCTCGGGGCTGCCTGGAGGAGGCAGCAAGGATTTCAGGGCAATTCAGCACTGCAGTAGCTGGCGGCCGGTTCAGAGCCAGGCCGCTGATGCCTGGTTGATGGGGGTCGGACAAGCAGACCAGGCCATGGGGGTCTCCTCCTGCCCGGCCTGGCCCAGAGTAGGAGCCCTACAAACACCTGCAGAACAGGTGCCAGGGCTGTGCTCCGGGTTCTGGCTGGAGGGCAGGCTCTGAGGCCCGTCTCCCGACCGGGGAAGCTTGAGAAGGCGCAGGACAATGGGCAGGCCAGGATTCTGTAGCATCAGCGCCTCCGCCCACCCTTCTCTGGCAATTAAAGGTGTTTATGTGGGGCCGGAGGTGGCTTCTGCCTCCCCTCCACTGTGAACGTTAAGCGATCTTGACCCTTCCACTTCCCTGCTCTTGAAAGGAGCTGCAGACACGTGGAGCCAATTAGGCGCATGCGTGGGCGCCAAGGGCCCGCTCAGCCTTTCCTGCCTGATTGCGGCGTTTATGGCTGATTATTCTCCTTCACCCAAACAGCACTGCCACTTCCCGGCAAGGTGCCGCTGCTGCCCGGGGGTGATGGCCCAGGGATGGGGCGCCCAGTGAGTGGATGGCCTCTGTTGAGCACCTGTTGCTTGGGAGCCCTTTGGAGACCTCCACCTAGTAGGGAAGCAAGGAAAAAGGATGGGGCCTGGGGCTGGCAGCACAGAGGTAGAGGTGGCCACTCGGGAACAGCGCTCAGCGGCCTCCCTGGTGGCGGCAGCCCGAGCGCATTTGGGAGGGCAGGTGAACGCTGTCCACTCCCCAGACACTTGAGGGTCCTGGGAGTTGGTGTGAGCCTGGGGCAAAAACAACAGCTGCCGGACAAGTGTGTGGGGACGGCCACCCCTGCCTGCACCCCCGCTGGACGGCCGAGAGCCCGAGACCCTGCGAAGCCCTCCCGGCTGAACTGGCAGGGCAGGGGGATAGCCTCCGTGGGAACAAAGAGGGAGACAGTGCAGGGGTGATAGGTCGAAGGACCCTCAGGGAAACACCACGTCCTGCTGTTGGTCCCGTGCTGAGCTAGAGGCAGCCGGTCGAGGGCCTGGCTCGGCCTGTCAGGCCACAGGAAAGGCTGAGCTGTGGGTTCAGGCCTGGGCCTGGTCCCTGGGGTTGCCCTCTCCTGGTGGCTCCTCCAAGGTCAAGGGCCTCAGGAAGGATCAGAAGAGCTGTGCTCATTCTTCGGCATCCACTGGCCAGAGGAAGGGGCAGAGGACTGGGGGGTGATACCCTGAGGCCCGCAGAGCCTGGCGGACCAGCCTTACACCCCACTCCGCCCTTCCTGCATGCTCTCCCTAGTGCTGAAGGTCACAGGGGCCGAATGCAGCCACAGGGCAGGCCAGGAGGTCGCTCAGCACCCTGCTTGTCCTGACCCACACCAGCCGCCTCCTTTGGGGACACCTTGGCCAGGGTACCCCAGGAAGTGGTGCCAGCCTCTCTTGCCTAGTGGCCCTGCTTGCGACTCCCAGTGTGTCTCTGGCAGGGCCATGCAGTCTCCTTGTCATCCACTCGCTCACTTAGTCATTCAGCAAACCTTCTCCAGTGCCCCCAGCCTGACCTTAGGTACAGAGCCTGTCTCCACTTACACTGGGGCAGAACTCCCATATCGTAGGTGAGGAAACAGGCTGAAACATGCCAGCCCCGGCCACTGCCGGCTGTACAGGCACAATCCCCCTGCTCAGCCCGCTCCTGAGCCCATGGGCCTGCCCCTCCCACAGCTCTCGCGACTGGGAGGAAGCAGAGCCACGCTGGCTTGGGCAAGGACAGAGTCCGGGTGGAAAAGGAATAGGTGAGGGTCTGCCAGGCAGGGGGCAGAGCACAGGCCAGGGCCTGTGGCTGAGGGACACAGACAGGTGGGGAGGGTAGCTGGTGAAAGGCCTGCCGACCTAGCAGCCATCCCCCTGCATTCCCTTTTTAGTACCCCTGCACCCACCACAGGATGGGGAATCTAGGGCATGGGGGCGGGGTTGGCCACAGAGAAAACTCTCCCTGGGCCTGAGGGGGACACAGCAGACTCCAGTCCCCGGAGAGCCAGCACTGATGGAGGACCCTTGCCTGGGGTCCTAGCTGGCAATGGGGAGGCAGGTGCTGGGAGGTGGAGAAGGGCCTGGAGGCGCCGCAGGGACACACCAGTCTAATTCAGGATCCGAGAAGTGAGAAACTTAATTGAGTTCTAATAGCCTCTGGCCCTTTGCTCTGAAGTCCTCTCTTGCGAAGGCTGGGGGAGGCTGGTGTGCATCTAAGGCAGATCGAGCCAGTGGCCCAGCTCGTCCTGTCCTCCAGGGCCCCAGACTTCAAGGAAGCAGGCAAGCTGCCGCGTCCTAGCATGCAGAGCAGCCGCTGTGGGACAGGCAGTTTCAAGAAGTCAGCCTGGAGGAGGTGACCGCTCAGCTGAGCCCGAAGGCGGGTGGCATTTCCAAGGGTGGAGAAAGGGAAGAAGGAAGGACAAGTGCTGGCCTAGCGTTGGCTCAGGCTGTCCGCCTGGTGAGGGCTGTGGGCTGGGAGGGAGCCCAGCCAGCAGGTGCATCCAGGCCTCACTGTTGCCCCCGAGGGGAGGGAGGATGGGGAGGTGACAAAGGCAGGGGCTGGGCCCACCACCTGGGTGCTGGGGGAGCCTCCCCTGGGACAGCAGGCGTTTGCCCGAGAAGTGAGCCGGCCTGCGGGTGCTGGCGGGGGCCCAGGGCAGGAGCCATACCGGCCCTCTGAGGCCCCTCATGGGTCTTCTCCAAGCCCACTTGAAGGCTGGGCCAGACCCAGGTGCCACAGGGGCCCTGGTGGGGGCCTCCGAGGCCTTCCTGGAGCAGGCCGGCTCAGGACGTCACGGGGTCCTTCAGCCTCCGTTTCCTGAGCACCGAGCACCTGCTGTGTGCAAGTGCCCTTAGGTGCCAGGTCCAGAGGCAGCAGGAGAAAGGAGAAGGCCTGTGGGGCCCCTCCCTTGGGAGCACAGGCTACCCAGGGTGACGGTGGTGGGGCCCATGCCCCAGAGTGCAGTGTGGAGCCAGGTGCTCGTCAGCACTAGACTGGCCCTGGGGAGCTGGGGCAGGGAGGGCTACTGGAGGGCCTTCACACCGTGGCGTGCACGGCTGTGCCCAGGGGCTGAGACCTGGCCCAGGGACCACAGCCCGCACAGTCCTGGCCTTACACAGCCCCCAGAAGAACCTCTGGCCGTGAGTCCTCATCAGGAAGATGGGACGTGGCACATGGGTCAGTGGCGGGGCCCAGCGCGACAAGGTGGCCAAGAACAAAGGGCCTCTGCTCAACCCGAGAGCGTCACCCAGCCCTGGCAAATCCCATGTGCCCTGGGCCTCAGTTTCCCTGCCGGTGAGGGGCAGCCTCACAGACCTGACCTCAGAGTTTACTCCCAGGCCTTGGGGACACCAGTTCAGGCAGGGATGCTCAGGGAGGGATCACATGGGTGGACCCCTGGAGGAGACTGCTCTGTGCCCCACTAGCTCCACCTAGCGCACAGACCAGCCCTCCCTTCTCTGGCCCCCTGGTTAGGGCCTGTCCCCACCCCTGCCTCTGTAGGCCACGCTGCCCGGGCTGCTCGGTGCTCCCTGCCTCACGGCACAGGCCACAGGCCCTGTTTGAGAGGCTGCTCACAGCCAGAGGCCCTTCACCCCAGCCTTCCCGTGTTGGCCTGCTCCGGGCCTCTGCAGCACGTGTCCTGTGTCAACACCAGCTGGAGCCCAATTACGGAGAGAGCTGAGTGTGCGGCACCTTCGCCAGCCTCCCGGGTACCTGGTGTCCAGCCTTCCCTGTGTGGTTGGGGTCGGTGGGCTGAGTGGGCAGCTCCCTGCCTATGACCGCGCCCCCCGCATTCATCCACAGGACCACCAGGCCTGGGCCAGGCAGGTGTGTAGATCTGCAGGCAGGGAGCAGGACTTAGGAAGGACCAGTGCAGCTGCCTCCTGGCACAGGTCAGGGGGACTTCCTGGCAGAGGCAGCATCAGGTCTTTGAAGGCTAACTTGGCAGCGGCCCCACTCCTTTGAGCAGATGGACCACACCCAGCCCCCTCCTGCGTTCCCAGGTGTCAGATCCAGCAGTGTCCGAGGAAAGGGGCCTGAGCGGTCAGCAGATGGATGGATGGACAGACAGGCAGGGTCAGAGTGGACCTCAGAGCTCCAGAGGGCGCCCGGAGGGGCCTGAGCCTGGCAGGCTGACACCAGTGCACAAGCTGTGCGCCTGGGCCGCGGGTGGACGGCATGCCCTGGGAGGGCACCAGTGGGCAGCTTTGGCTGGTGACTGGTGGCCGTCAGAGACAGCTGGGGACAGAGGCCCAGAGGGAGAACCCGCCTCTCCTCCAAGGCGGTCCACCACTTGGCGATCAGGGCAGCTGGCAACATGGTGGAGCTGGGCCTTTAAAAGCTGTTTACTCCCCCCCGCTTCTTCAGTAAGCTTTCCAGAAGTAAGCCTTTGCGAGTGATTCACCCAGGACACAGGGCCTCTGGGTATGGACCAGGCAACTGGCTGGAGAGGAGGAAGGGCCAGGGAGGCCCCAGCGGCCGTGGCCTGGGCTGGCAGGCCCCTTCCTCAGAGCCTCAGCCTCCCCACGTGTAAAGTGGGGGATAAGGGCCCACCTGGCGGGACTGCCGGAGGGTTGTCCGATCTGAGCCTTGTCTGGCTCGTGGACGTGCTTGGCCACACGGTCGTCACTGTCCCCAGGAGGGCATCGGGCCGTGGGGAAGATCCCCGCCACCTGACCTCACTGTGGGATTTCATGGGACAGTCCCAGTTCCTGGGAACCACAGAGGGGAAGCACTGGGACTGAGGCTGGAGGGCGGAAGGGAGTTTGCCCCTCAGAGGGCAGGGAACAGCATTCCGAGAAAGGGAACAGCATGGAGGGGCCCTGAGGGTGTGGGCAGAGTCCAGTGTGGCTGCTGAATTAGATTGGGAGTGGGGGCACGTCTGAACCCCGTGAGTTCTGGACTGGGGAAGGAGCGGGGCCCACAGGGGCATGTAGGGGGAGAGTGACTGGAGCACGGGAGGCAGCAGGGAGGACAGCTCCTGGTGCTGAAGAGGAGGGTGGGTGCGGGTGGCACTTGTGGGGACAGAGGGTCTTGGGCAGGAACAGGCTGTGGAGCGAGAAGGCCGAGCCCCCCGGGAATCAGTGGCGGTGGCCAGCACATGGCAGCGCTCCCTGCTGGCCCCTCCTGCCTTCCTCCGATGTCTGCCGCCCCTGCAGTGGGAGCTCACAGGGGGTGGGGCTGCCCTTCCACCTGGACGTGCTCCCCTCCCAGTGGCCCTGTTTCAAGTCAGTTACGCATTCCTGCCTGGAGTTCTGAAGAGCCTAAAGCCTTTCTGAGCTTGCATCTTGGACCATTGGCTCTGGGTATTGGGGGACCCCAAGGCCCTGTTGGGGAGCTGGTTTTTAGACTGATGAGCTTTGGGATCCCAGAGCAGCTTCCTGCACACCTGTAGTGCCGAGGGCTGAGGGTGGGGCCACAGGGCACCCTCTGCTGGTCCTGGGCAGACGTGTGTTCCCCCTTGGGGGCGTGGGCCCTGCCGCAGGGCCAGCAGATAAATCATGGGCACTTAATCAGAGAACGTGGCCCTATCTGTGTCTGGCCGACAGCAGCATTGACAGCCCAGCTGACGACGTGGCTGTGAGGGACCGCCACCACCGCGTAAGCCCCAGCCCCATATGCAAGCCTGCACAGAGTCATGGGAGAGTGCACGAGTCCCTCCTCCTCGGCCCGTATGGATGATGGGGTGTCGTGCATGTGTGTGTGCGTCCTCCTGTCCATGCTTGTTTCCCTGGGTGGTGACTCCCACACAGCCCAGGCTGATCTGGGCGACCTTGGCCAGGACGAGGGGCAGCTGCTTCCATGGCCTGTGGCCCAGACGGAAGTGCCAGGCTCCACAATCTCCCGCAATAACAGCGAGCCTCCCCCACCAGCCACGTGCGTACCTGGGCCTCCTTGTATCAAATATTCTTCTGTTAATCTCATCTCCCTCTGTGACTGCCATGTAATTAGCTCATTTTGCAAAATATTGCATCTGTCATATTTTCTCTGGCTTTTTCCTTTTCCCATGAAAGGGTAGGAGGGGAGTGGGTTGAGGAAGATTTCTGAGCCTGAGGTCACCCCATGGGGCCCCCCCGGCCCCCACCCCTGCACACAGGGCCCCCCATGCACAGACCCCACCCCCACCCCATACAAATGCCAGACTCAGGGCCTGGTGAGCACATGGAGGTCAGTGGGCAAGGGCCTGAGGGTACCAGGGCCTTCCCCGTTGCAGGAGGACAGAGCCCTGCCCTGGGAGCTCCCACACACACCTGCTCACGCTCAGGAGCTGCCCAGGCCCACGCTGGGCCAATCAAGCCCCTGAGTGGCGTTCCCATGGCGGACACGTGTGTGCAGGCAAGCTGGGGCTAATAAGCAGGGGCATGGGGGCCGCACTCTGCAGCACTCACGGCCGTGTGCGGAGGAGCCGAGCCGCCGTCGGGGGTGCCGCAAGTACTTGGTCAATGGGAACACCTGTGATCCTCCTTACCCCCCCTCTGCCGCCCCCACCCACTGACAAGGTCCCCCTGGTCCCCAACCAGGGTCTGGTCCGGCTCTGAGCTGGGGGCTGCTATGCACTGCGGACCGGCACATGTGAAGCCCCCCCAGTGGGGTCCCACGCTGCCCAGGCCTTGGCCCTGACCAAGCACAGCAGCTGCCGCCCGGGTACTGGCTGTCCTCGCCCTGGTGGGGGCAGGAACACCTGCCCCGAGGTGGGGCCAGGCAGGCGGCAGCACGGGAGGTCAGGCTGCTTTAGCGCCAGAATTTGGTGCTGCTCTGGCCCGGCCGGCACTGCTGAGACCCCTGCCCTGCCACCCATTCCCCAGATGGAAAGCCAGAGCCTCCGCAGCGGTGGCCAGAGAGGCTGCTGGGATTGGCCTGGGGCCCGGCTGGCATGGCCTACTTTCCCTCACCACCCCACACTGTCTTACTGCCTTCTCTTTTCTCCCTGGGGACGTGAATTCACTTAAACTTTTAATTAAAAACATTCCCCTTTCTCCCCTCAAGATTTGCTTCCCTGTGATTTTCCTGTTAGATGGAGAGATGGAGGGAAGTGGGGAGGCAGGAAGGAGTAGCGGTCAGGCCTTCCTGGGTCTCCATGGGGCCAGGGACCAGGGCCTGGGCCGGAGGGCGCTGCCGACCACCCCTGCCCTGGGCTGCCTCTTTGCTGCCACCAGCTTCCTAGCTGCCGGGGGAGGCATTTCCGAGGGCTCCAACACTGGGTGTCACTGCCAGATTTGAGGAGTGGTGCCAGCTCCAAGGGCCCTGCATGCTGCACGGCGTCCCACATAACCGCTGGAGAGCACCGTGGCACAAGCCCATCTGCACCGAGTGGGAGGGGCTTGCTTCCCTGTGGGCCGGCTGTTGGCTCCAGTAGCCTTGGGGCCAGCCCCCAGCTCGCTGGTCACGGGCTGGGGAAGTGTGCCTCCGGGGAGCCTCAGGCCGGCTTGGCGTCAGGGGCTCAAGGTCACCAGCTGGGTCATCGATGTAGAATTCCCGACTCAACTCAGCCCACAAGGTTGGGGCCTGGCTTACGAGATTGGGGTCCAGACGTGTTGGGGGCACAGATCCTCGACATCAGGGAACCCTAACAGCTTCACTCCCCATCGCCTGCCCCTGCCTCTGCCTCTGGAGGGAGCTGCAGCTGCGTCCTCGTGCTCCCGTTTCAGAGCTGGAGCCCACCCCGTGTGAGGAAGGGCTGTGTCACACCCTGGTGGCTCCCCCTCTGGAGAACTGAGGCTCAGACTTCCCTGTCCAGGAGGCCTCCTGACCCAGGGGCCAGGGACTGTCCCCTCTCCTCTCTCCCATCACTTCCCCACTCCTCCACAGGCCAGGCAGCTCCATCTTAGGGCTGCCGGGCCCAGCTCAGGGAGACCCCACAAACTCACAGCCGCACGCAGGCAAGTCACCATGTCCTGCCGTGTTAGACCTTTCCCACCCCTGGGGCACAGGCCCCCAGAGGCTCAGGCATTCAAGACACATCCAGGCCTGAGCCCCAGGGAGGAGCAGAGACGCCACCTGCCAGACCCCACCCAGTTCTCCAGCTCCAATGTGCAGCCATGGGTGAGCCTCGGCCCGTGCACACCCACGTGTGCGTATCTGTGTGCCAGGCAGACACATGTGCACGTGCTCATTCCTGCCTGGAAACCCCTAGTGCTGTCCTCCCTCTGTGTTCTCCACAGCACTGCATACAGGGCAGCCCAGGAGGAAGCTCTCTTTTACAGGTTAGAACTTGAGTCCAGAAAGGGAGAGGGCTGGCCCAAGACACTCGAGCACCCAGCTGGGACCCCAGTGTCCCAAGATTCCCTGTGTCTGACGTGGCCCCACTGCTTGTGTGTAGGTCTCCCCGTCCTGCTCCAGCAGAGGGCTGGGACTTTCAGAGTACTCCCGTTCCTATCTGCTATCCCCTAGCCCACAGCAGGGAGTTCAGCAGGCATATCAAGGGTGCCCTGTGTGGAGCCTCTGAGCTCCCAGTCTAAACAGTGCCCTGGGCGGCCTCAGGCTGGAAGGTGGCCTTCAGGAGAAAGAAAGGTCTTAGCCGAGCTTCTGTGCCAGCCCCAGAACTCCGGGCTCAGTCCTCCTGCCTTCCTAGGGATCTCTGCCCTCCTACCCACCCCTCGGGCCCTGTCTCCTATCCTCTTGCCCCTCCACAACCCCCCAACACCCCCGGGGGCATTTGCATTTGTTTCAGCAGCTCCCGATGTTCCCAGCTGGGAAGCTCTCTGGGTAGGCCACGTCCTCAGGGTGCATGTCCTGGGGTGGGGCCCAGAGGGAATCAGACCCCACTGTGACCTCAAGAGAGGCTGGCCCTAGGTAGCCAGCTTGTGAACTAGCCTGGTGCCTGCCCCACGGTCACCATGCTGTGAGAGGCCATGCGGGAAGAGACCCAAGTGCAGCTGGGCTGGGCCCCAGGAGGCGTGGAACAGTTGCCAGGAGAGGGGGTGTTATGTGCAGAGCACAGGGCCGAGAGGCTATCTTAATACGCAGACATGTGTCGAGCCCCGCCTCATGCATTTGGGTCTGTGCAGCCAGATGTTCATTCACTCATTCATTATTCACCAAATAGTGACCAAGAGCTGGGCTCTAGCGTCGCTGGGATGGAAGGAGCATTGTTTATACCCAGAGAATGAGTGGTCTGCTGGGAAATAGTGGGATGGGTGATAAAGTTCTTGGTGGGGACACATGGCCGTGAAGTGGGGTAGGATGGGGACATACAGAGGGCCTGGCCGGGACTGGGGCCCCTTTCAAAGGAAGCACAGTGTCTTCATTTGTCAGTGTTCCGTGCTGGTCTTCAGAGGCCCTTGTGGCTTAGAAGGCCGTTGGCTGCCCAAGTCGACACCCTTCATTGTATAGACGGACTCAGAGACCAGAGGCCCAGAACTCAGCCTCCAGGATCCTGTTGCCGGGCTAATGGTTGCACTGGATGAAGCAAGGTTGGTCCATAGGCAGACCCAACCCCGGACTCACACAGGATGTGGCCTCTGCACAGCACCTCCTGCAGCCCAGAGATGGAATTGCAGGCCCAGAAGGCTGCATTTCAGGCAGAGCCAGCGAGCGCTGCCTGGGCCCCTCAGAGGAGGTCTGTGCCTTTTGCATGCTGGAGGGGCACTTGGGGACCTCGGGTGTTTCACTGAGCCTCAGTTTCCCACCACAGAATGGCAGCATCATGACTCCTGGCCTGCCAACCACGCTGGACGGCTGTGAGGTCAGGCAGCGCTGGCTCCCATGACCAGAGCCCTCCGGTAGGCCTTGCTGCCAGGGGCGGGGGGCTGTAGGGCTGCCCACCAGAGCAGTGGCAGGGCAATGGTCGGCTTCCCCTCCTCCTCAGTGGCTCTCAAGCCATCCGTCACTTGCCGATTCTCTTCATTTCTAACTAAAATGATTTGTTAATTTGAGTGAGTGATGGCCACTCATCTGAGCCCCTTTGCAGGCCCAGGAACAGCTTGTGGGCTCCCAGAGCCCCGTGCCGCCGGCCTGGCACAGACTTGGAGGGGTTATTTTCAATTTAAATGTGAATTGAATGAGGAGAAAAATGTTTCTCTTGGCAATTCCATAGGAGCTCACTCTTCTGACAGATGTTGGAGTTTATTATCCCATCGGGCTGACGTTTTGTGGAGCAGAATTGCTAATTATTTCAGAGGCCCGGCCACAGCCTAGGAGAGGAGGGAGGTGGTGTGTGTGGCCTTGGAGGGCCTCTGCCGACAGGCACCTCACCTCTCCACTCCCCTTCTGGAATCTGGGGACTCGTGGGGACAGGCGCTGCTGGGCACTTGGATCCTGCTCCCTGGGGTCCCCTGGAGGAGGTGGTGGGGCTGTTCTTGCCAGCACCGCTCTGACCCTGTGGTGAGGACTCTGGAAGGTCACCTGGGGGTCTTGGATGACTGTGTGTGTAGTGGGCCCCTGGAGGGTGGATGGGAAAAGGCTTGGGAGAGGCGGGTTTCTTCCCACTGCGGGAGGCGCAAGTCAGTGGTGTAAGGACCACGCCTGGCAGGGGCCACGCTCTCTGGTGTATGGCTGGGTGTCTGTGTGACCGTGGGCACTGTGCGGGTGCTGGGGGGTGTATGACCGTGTGCCGTGTTTGCAGGTCCCAGGCCACCTGGTGTGACCGCGTGTGTCTGTGGATGAGATGTCAGTGGTGGAGCTGCTCGGGCCTTTGAGGTGTGGCTCACATCCATTTCTATCCTGAGTCCCTGCAATGCCTTTGAGGGAGGCCTTGGAGGACAGGTGGCCAGAGGGCCCCAGATCCCAGGAAGGGTGGGCCAAGGCTGTCCAGGGTGCCGCTCAGCCACGTGGGGGTGCCCAGTTCTCGGGCTCTGTGGCGAGTGGACTGTGAGCTGGGTCTCCTGGTGGAGATGTGTCCCTGGCAGCCAGACCCCTGGCCTCCCTGTCCATCCAGGTCAGCGATTGAAACCTCCCCTGGGGCAACTTAGAACAGGGGGGCAGGGCTCCCAAGTTCCTGCAGGACTGGTTCTCAAGGCCTCCTGACTCCACGCAGCCCACATCTGTCCAGCTTGCCTCTGACGTGGAGGGGACAGTTCCTCTCACAGAGTCCCCTGAAAGCCACCTCTGCTGGGACCCCCCCCACCAGCCACTGCCACCCTCCGTCACCCACCTCTCCTTCCTGAGCCCTGAGGTCCCCAGTCTGGCCACTTTGGGTGCAGCACTTCACTCCCCACCCCAGCCTCCACTCCGCTGTCTGCCCCACCAGCTCCGGGCCCAAGAAGCTCATCTCCCTAGGTCTGACACAAAGGCGGCGGCAGCTGGCCAGGATTTTATAACCCTTATTAACACTGCTGGATTCCCTGGGGTCTGGCTCTAGACTCCCGATGCAGGGTGAGACCAGCAGAGCACAAGGTGGGGAGGGTCCATCCTCGTGTCAGGTCAGGGGAGATGGCATCTCAGTGCATAGCAGCTGGGCCCAGAGGTGGCACGGAGCCCCTTGGCCTCAGTCTCCCCTGGCCCCTGGCAGCCATCCTTGTGGGGGCCACTGGGGAGCTGGGTTACCAGCCTCCCCCAGGCTGAGCCCCTGCCGGGCATCTCTGATTGACCATGTGTCCCCGGGAACCAAGCCCTCTCTCTCCTCCAGATAAAACTCCACCATGACATCCTTCCATTAAATAGGGCATGTTCAGAGGAGAAAATTGCTACTATTTTCCCCTTTTACTTCACTGTCATCAAAAATTGATCCTATATTGCATCCTTATTTCAAAGAATGAGCTAAAAAAATAAAATGAAAATTCTCACTCCTCAGAGCAGCAGCTGCATCGAGCTCCCCATTCCCCTCACCCCAACCCCACCCCCCCAAAAAGACAGAGAATCCTGGCTGTGAGGGCGGGGTGTGAGGAGGGCAGGGCCATGGCTGTGCCGGCAGAAGGGGATTTCGTATTTCGATCCTGTGGAACATGGTAGAAAATGGGGTAATTGGGGAGGTTAATTTGGATCTAAATGGAGCGATTCGTTATCTCAATAAGATGAGTCTCATTTTCCAGGGAGACGGCTGTGCCTGCCAGATGCCGGCCGGCCTGCTGGTGGGCCGCTGGTTCGGAGCAGGGCCCCTCCCGCCCGCAGTCGGTCTAGCCTCAGGGAACAGTCAGCCCTGCCCACCTTGGGCGGTGGGGGCAGAAACTGGTACAGGCCAGGAGAAACTGAAGCCAGGGAGAGAGAGGAACAGGCCTGACACCCCGCAGAGCACGCCTGTCCAGTGACCCTTCCGGGAGGTCTGGAAGCCTCTTTGAGGAGGAGCGAATGGGCAAGATGGGCATACAGGTTAATACGGTATATTCCCCAGTTCATTCAGCAAAGCATCGAGCAGGTCTTCACAAAAACACGTGGAGTAAAACAGATTATGAATAAAAAGGTTGAGACAGAAGAGCCAGGGGAAGCAGCTTCAGGACCAGGCATTTGGTCTAGTTGAGCCTCCAACTTGACTCTGAGCCTCCTGGTAGCCAAAGGAAAAAGAGACACCCAGTGCTTTTTGTTATAACCACAGGAGACAAGACATTAGGTCAAACCCCATGGAAGCCAAGTCATGCTTCCCATGGAGTGGTACTCGGGGTGACTTTATGATGGTACCCCTCACCCCTTCCACGGTTCCTAGGGGCAGGGTCTGGGGGCTGGCACCCGGGCTCCAGTGTGAGCCTGAACATGCCCCGCCCCCCAGGCCTCAGCGCTGCATCTGATCCTCACCTGAGGTTACAGGCAGGGGCTGCCAGCAGTGCCAGGAGAGCCAGCCATGCTGGGACAGGCCTGGGCTTGCAGCTAGACAGACTGAGGGTGGGTCCTGGTTCCCCCTCCTGCTAACACCGGGTCTTGGGGCACTCACTATGTTGTTCTGAGCCTGCTCCCGAAGAGGGCCAGGAGTGCCAGCTTGCCCACCACAGTTGCCCTGGGCACGTCTGGACCGTAGGCCACAGAAGTGATACTGGCAGTTCCGAAGACACTGGGCGGCTGGTTTGGGATTGGGTGCAGGATGTCCTTGTCCTGTGTGTCTGGCCGGGGGGAGCAAGGCCGGCCCCTCCCTCACTGTGAGCTCCAGGAGAGCGGCCGGGCCGATGCCTCCTGCATCTCTGCCACTCAGCACAGGCCGGAACATGTTTGTGAAGGGGCCAAGAAGGGGGGTCCTGGAGCCGCCGTTCACTCACTCCACCCTGTGGGGTTGGGATAAGAGAACAGTTCTCACAGGTTGGGGGGCGGGCTAGGAGAGTGGCAAACAATGGACAAGTCGGGGGGACCACAGGAGGGGCCGCTAGGCGCAAACAGGGCAGGTGGTGGCCACCAGGGCCCGTTCAGCTGGGCACAAGGGGCAGGCAGCGGGCTCCTGGGTCCAGAGGCCCCCCACACCCACCCCACCTGTGCCTCACAAGGTGAGCCAGGACACGAGGTGAGGACCCCCAGTGAGTGTGCCCGACCATGGCAGCATGCATGACCCATGCACACGTGTGCTCCCATGGGCACACGTGCACACATGTTCACATGCGTATTTCTTACCTCTGCACTTGTGCCCTGTGCTCACATGTGTTCGCATCCAAATGAGCGTGCACACGTATCCTCCTCTAGACACCAAGCTGCCCCCTCTCCTGCCTGGCATACCTCCCACAATGGGGGTCCCCGAGGCCCTGGGCACAGGGCTCCCACTGCCTGCCTTCCCTGTGGAGGAGTTCCTTGGGGGGCTTTGGGGGCAGGGGAGCAACCCAGGGCTCTGGAGTGCTCGGGCGGGGAAGCCCCCATGGCCAGGGCCCAAGCCTGGGGATGGGCCAGCAGGCACAGTGGTGTCTGAGAATCAGTGGATGGAGGCCTTGAGTGCCCCCGTCAGTGGAGGCGGCGTTGATTCTGAGGCCCAGAGACCCTCCCTGCCCCCAGAGGGCACCCGCCTCTGGGGTTCCAGGAGGAGAGCAGACCCACGGTGTGAGCAGGTTCCACGCTGAGACTCTCTGCTCACCCCACCGCTTGCTAGGCTTTGGGGTTCCCCCTGTGAAATGGAGTGAGGACGGCTCACAGGTTCTGCCTTGATGGGAGAAGGAGGGCCCTGGGGCCTAGCTAGCCTGCCCAGGCCTTGGTGGGCCCTCCAGTGGCGCAGGTCTGGCCCTGACCTCCCGTCCTGCCAGGCCCTTCCCTCAGGCAAGTGATATGTAGGCCGAGCAGAGCACAGCTGCCTCAGAGGGTCACTAGGCCCAGCGCTGGTGACCCCTGGTGCCTCCTCTGGTCTCAGCCTGGGGAGGGGACAGGAGCTCTGAGGCCACCTGGGGTGACAAATGTGGGGTCACGCAGTGGAGCTGAGCTGAGCTCAGGCCCCCCCGGGTCCCTGCTGCCCCCTGGACCATTCCCCAGCCCGTGGTGTCCCCGTCCCATGCTCCCTGGTCTGCAGCCAGCCGAAGGCCTGCTTCCTCCTCAGAGGCGGCTCAGGGTATCTGGTGGGCAATCAGTGAGCAGGGGCGGGGGTTGAACAGCCCCAGGGACGCCCCCACCTGCTCGCAGAGGGCTGTGACTGCAGACAGACCGAGTAACTGGGTGCCTCTGCCTCATCTCACAGTGGGCCACCCTGGGCCTGCTTTCAGCCACTGCTCCAGGGATTCACACGTGGGGCTGGGCAGCAGGGCTGGGCGGCTGCCCCCGGCGGGTCTGTCTGAAGCAGCAGTGCCAGTGTCGGGTCTGACAAGCACAGTTACAGGCCCAGGGACCCCTTGCTCACCCTGCTTCAGGGACAGCCTTTACTCGGAGCCCTGCCTGCTCACCTGGCCGCGGGTTTCTCCTGAAAAAGCCCCTGCCCCTCCTCCGGCGCCAGCCCTTCGGCAGCGCTGGGGTCTGCAGCGCCCACTCCTGGGTGACTCCGGCTCCCCGGCTGGCCCTTCCTGACATGCCTCGGCACCTCCGGGTGCTGTGCGGCCAGCATGTGGGTTTGTCTCTTCTCACTGACACAGCCAGGCTCCCTGAGTGGGTGCCGCCATTTCCCACTTCACAGGGGGGAAGACAGGCCATGGGAGCTGAGATGGCCCAGTCAGGATGGCTCTGAGCCCACTGGGGTCTGTGACTAGAGGGGTCTCCCCCACACCACGCCCACCTCAGAGGGCTGAGATCGCGGCCTGGCCAGCTGGGATGCAGGGGTCTCTTTGCTGGGAGATGGCGTGGTAGGAGCAGACTCCCAGGCCTGCATCCCAGGGGAGAGGGGCTGCAGCCTAAACGCAGGCTGGGGTGGCAGAGGCGCCCAAGGAGGCAGGCTTGTGCTGCGCGGCTGCCCGCCCGCCCTGCCCCGTGGCCGCTGTGGCTCTGCGCTGTCACTAGGCAGCTGTAAGGCCCAAGGGGGCCCCACCTGTTGTGAGGCAGCCGCGCAGCATGGGGTGGCACGGGGCCCAGGCAAAAGCAAGGCCACCTCCACTGCCCGCCCTCTTCTTGCTTGGCAGCCGCAGGCAGAAGCCATTAGCGCCCGGCAGCCCATCGTGTCCCGCAGCTCTGACAAACGCCTTAAATGTTGTGGCCGAGGCTCCAGCTGTCCCGCATCCCGCCGGCCGCCTCTACTCCTCGTGATCAGCACGTGTGGAGGCTGATGGCAGCAGCGGGATGCAGCCCTGTTCAGAGCAGCTTCTGCCCTGGGCGTTTCCACCTGGCAGCCAGGCTGTGCCCGCCCCACCTTCCTCCTCCAGGCCTTTATCTGCCCGCTGGCTCTGCCCAGGCCCCCCAGCATTGCCCCCAGGCCCTCCAGTGCCAGCTTTGTGTCCAGGTGGGGCCAGAGCTGGCGGGCAGCTACGGGGAGGGGTCTCGGCCCCCACACCCAGGGGAGTGACGGCTGAGCAGGCTCTCACTCCCGCCTCCCTGGGGGGCCCTACTCCATCTTGCTTCAGCCTCACCTCTTGGCTCTTGTGTCCCTGTCGCTGGAGTGGGAATAAGGATCAAGCTTCATGGGGCTTAGAGGCAATGTGTGTGAAGCAAGGTGTGTCCTGACATTCTGCGGAGGGGCTGGGAGCGCAGACACCTGTGAGTGGAGGGACGCCCCAGAGGGGTGGAGGCCCTGTCAGCTGCCCTGGCCCTGCCTGCCTGCCTCTCCCGCAGAGGCCCCCACCGGAGCCCCCTCTTCCCCTTCCCTGTCCGGAGTTTTGGTCTGCCCTTCCCTCTTCCCAGAAGCCCTCCCAGATCGACCTAACCCCACCGCTGTCCCGCAGGTTCAGGAGACCCTCAGGTGGGTCCTGAACGCTCCCCGCCTCCTCCGTCACACTGCCTCGGGAGGTGGGGCTATTGGGAGCCCCATTTTGGACCCATGTCAGATAGCTCTGGGCCCTGTCCCTTGGGGCGCTGTGGCCACTGATCGGCAGTAAACTGAGGCCACTCTGCCGGCTCTCCTGGGGGACAAGCACCAGTGTCCAGGCCAGACTGGGCGGCTGACAGGAGGCCACTGCTCACATTTTACAACTTCCCTAACCTTGAGGTGATGCTGGGTTGGGTGGTGGGCCCAGTGATGGGGTGGTGCTGATGAGGGGGGTCAGGGTCACTGGAGCTTGGGGGACTGTGGCAGAGTGACAGGAGTGGTGGTGGTAGCTGGGGGGACCGAGGTGATGACGGAGGGAGCACTGGTGACCTGGCCAGCCGGGCTGCCATGGAGGGTACCCGCGGACCGCGCACCAAGAAGCCTGTCCTGCTGGGGGCAGGGCCGCAGGGCTCGATGCTCTTTTATTTTGAACCCCCAGTGAGCACAGCCTTCTGGGTAATGAGATGCAAATTGGCGGAGAAGATAGCAGCCCAATGCCGCGGGCAGCTCCTGGAGTCAGGCTGATTGCGTCCGTGCCCATTTGCATGGCATTCGCGGCACACCTCCTCCGCACACCTCCTCCGGCAGGCTTGAGCGTTCATCAGAGGTCACCTGGATGGTTACCTGGGACAAGGGGTGGTGACCTGTGACCCAGACCCAGATCAGCGGCAGGGGCAGGGCCCTCAGTCCAGGCCTGCTGGGAAGGTCCAGGAGGTCTGTTTGGCCAGCACCATGCTGCCTTCTGAGCGCGTGTTGCAAAAGTGACAGCCAGGCCTCTGGCAGAGGGAGGTCTGAGCCCCGCAGGCCCAGGCCGTGCCCCTAACTGGCGCCGTTGCCTGAGAGGCTCTCCAGGCCTGGGCTCCCTGCCGTCCCTGTGCGGGGGCCCAGCATCACAGTCTTCTCGTTGAGGGTGATGGTCCTCAAGCCAGCAACTGCCTGTGTGTGCTCGGCGACAGGGCCAGGGCCAGGGCTCCACGTCAGGGTCACACGCTGCCCTCTGAGCAGGCCTGCCCTGTCGTCCCCATCACTCAAGGCCGCACCTGGGGTCTTCCTGGAGTGCCATCCGAGGTGGGTAGGAAGGCAGGCCCGCATGGACGCCCAAGCCCAGCCCTCAGGGCCGCCGCCCAGCCCTCTGCTCTCTGTCCGTGCTGCCGAAACGTGGGCCCAACCTGCCCTGCCCTGGGGTCTGCTGCAAGGTGGGCCAGGAACCCCTTCGCTGCCCTGCTTTCTGACCCCACGTTGCACCCCACATCCTCCTCCAGGACAGACGACAGTGGGACCAGGGGCTCCTTCCCTGCCCTGCACCCCAGCCTGGCCATTGTCCCCTCAGGCACATCCCATGCTTCCTGCCAGCCCCACCCCCTCACTGCCCCCCCCCCCGCCACATTGGGCCTAATCAGAGCTAATCAGAAAATTATGAGCTGCCTGATTACTGATTAGATTCCTAATGTTAATAGAGTCGAGAAGGGCCTGCTCAGGCTGTGTTTTAGGAAAAAGTGTAAAAATAACATCATGGGAAGAGAGTATGGGGCTGGGCGGGGCTTGGGCTCTGCTGTCCTCGTGGACAGACTCTGCTGCTCTAGTTGTGGGGGGCGTTCAGGTGGAAGTACATTTCATAGCAAGGGGTCCCCTAGCACCCCAAATGCTGCCAAGGAGGTTGCTGCCCCAGGCAGCCCTCACTGCAGAGGCCTCTGCCACGTCTGCACAGGCCAGGTGCACAATAGGTGCTCAGTAAGTATTGTGGACAGGAAGGAGGGAAGGTCACATAAACCCCTTCCCACTGGAACTGCCGCCCTCCTATGTCCTGCTTGAGCTATGTGCGGTGTGGAGGCATCTGAGAAGGCTTCTTAAAAGGGGTGTTGGGACAGGGCAGGGGGTGCCCACCTCCCGGCTGACCCGGCCAGGTGGGGGGTCCCATGCCCGCCACCCTCTGCCTCTCACCAGCAGGGCCCAGTGCCTTGTTCTTCCTGACCATTGCATCCCTGCCTGGCAGCAGCTGGGTGGGACTGGTGGGGGACAGTGTCACCAGGTCCACAGCGGGGATGGGGTCCTGCAAAGCAGATATCCCCAGTTCAGGCACCTGAGGCAGCTCCTTGAGCCCTCTGTGCGGGGCGCCCGATGAGGCCCACCATACCCGTGCCTTCCCTCTGCACCATCTAGGGTCCCTGCACCCTGTCACCAGCACCACCTCTGGCCTGGCCTCTGCTGCTCCATCCCAGGGACTCCTAGTCCTTTCAGCTGACAGGCCCCCGAGGGCGCCTCCTGATCCCCAGGGGAAGCCACATAGCTTGCTGCCCAGGTTCCGTGCCACGCCCATCCACCCGTGTGTCTCTGGAATGTGGCCTGAGGTGGGGAGAGGGGACACAGGACACACAGAAGAATGGCGGCCACCCTGCCTCCCTAGCCAGAGGTGGCCGCGGCTGGGACCTGGTCCTCTCACCTGGTGCTGTCAACATGCTTCTAAAGGATGGAAGAAGCTTTGGTGACAGGCAGAGGGAGAAAAGCTGACAGACTGGCAAATGCATGAGAAACTGCGCATGGCTCCCCAGGACAGGCGCGGGGGCGCGTGCTGGAGGCTGAGGGGTGCAGGCAAGGCTGCGGTTCTCATGGTGCAGACCCCCTGGGGCCATGCCAGGCAGGGCGGGCAGTGCCTTGGAAGCAGCCTCAGAGTCCACCGGCCCAGCCTGCGGCTCACACTCCTGGGGCTAAGGGGCCTCTGCAGGCTGGGCTCTGGGGCCACAGCCCAGACACGCACCTGACTCCGTACTGGGCCTGTTGGCATTTCCTCAGTGAGGAACCCCGCTCAGGTTCCGCACAGGGGCCCAGGAGCGGCGGCAGTGCCTGGCAGGCCTGGGCGAGAGCTCTCTTGGCACGGGGCTGTGCTCCCCTCCTGAAGCAGCCCAGCGCCAGAGTGGAACTCTCCCTGGGGGGGCTTCATGCTCCGCCCCTGACACGTGCTCTGTAAATGCAAGCTGGCTCCCTGGTTGTTCTGCCCAGCCACAGAGGCCCTCTGCTCGCCCCTTGCCCTGTTCACCGTGGACACGTTTGGCTTCTGTCCCATGACACCCTGGACCCACGCTTTCTGATTTGACTGTGGCTCCTGCTGGAGCCATGAAGCCATAACATCACCTTAGTGCCGGCCTCTCCTTTCCTTCCGGGAGGTGGTGTCTCAGAGCCTGTGGCCCCCGTGCTCCTGGTGTGAAAATGTCCACCTCGGGGTAGCATGCCAGGGATAGGCACGAGAGTGGGTTTTTATATCCTCTCATGTCAAAACACAGTCCCACGGCTGTCCCTGGATGCCCACCTGTGCTGGGAAATCCTGCCTGGTCTGAAATCGGAGCCTCTAGGGCACCAGGTCCCCCAGCCCTATCTCTGTCTTCATTACAAGCCCCCATCGCTGCTTCATGTTTTTCCTGGGAAATCAAACAGGCTGCTCCCTGCACGCAGGGCTGAAGGGGACACAGGGATCGATGACCAAGCCCAGGAGGCCCCCAGAGAGTGACAGGCCCAGCCTCGGGGCGGGTGCCCCTCCAGGCAGGAATGACAACTCAAATGGCTTTTTCCCTGTTACAAGTATTGTGACCTTTTTATTTTTAAGAGAAAAATCCATTTAACTAATTTTTTTATCCACTCGTGGAGGCTGCATGTGACTGGCAAGGGAAAAGGTCAGGGAGCCTATTGCTGCCAGCAATGGCGGGGCCCCACGTGGAGGCTCTCCCCACGGCGCCCTCCATGGCTGGACGTGACAGCTATGTCCCCTTCTGTTCGGGCTGCTGGAATTTTGGTCTGGGGTTTGCGTGTTTGTGTTTCATGGTCCCAGTGGTTGTTTAATCTCTACACCGGAAGCAGGATTAACAGAAAGGGTAGCTCGGATGCGTCACAGGATCGGGGCCAGGTGTGTCCTGCCAGGGTGAGAAACCTAGGAGGGGAGGGGTGGGGAGGGTGGAGGGCAAGGCCAGGTGTTGGCAGCCACTCGGCAGGAAGGCGTCTCTGCCACCTGCCATGCCTGAGTCATGATCCTGGTTGGCCGCTCTGGCCGTGCGGGTGCCCATCTCCTCACCCCTGGAACCCAGCCAAATGGGGCATCAGGACAGGACGCGCCCTCAGAAGGTCTTGGTGAGTGAGGGGCCTGTGAGCTCCGGGCACACCTGCATCATGGATGGTGACAGCGTGAGACGCCAGGGCAGCCACCGCACGTGTGCCAGGCACCATCCATCATACGAGTCTCTCCCCCAGGTCACAGCTTGGCTGGGGTCAGGACACACTGGGATGCCCCCGGTCCGTGACTGGATGTACTGCTTGGAGTGGACAGACGGGGAGTGCCCACTGAGGCCAGGGTAGCAGGGAGGAGGGCCCCCAGGGCCAGGAACCCCACCCCACCTGTGTGGCTGCCCCCCGTCGTCAGCCCCTGGGCTCTAGCTCCTCCTTGCTACGCTGCATGTTGCTTCATTATTATGCAGCTATTTTAATTATGCAGGTATGTTTTTAGACAGTTTTAAATATGTATATTATTTACTCATTAGACTATAACAGCTCTGGAAATGGGAAATCCATACTTAGGATCTATCAGTGCACAGTACAAGGCCCGCTGGTGCTAAGACAGCAGGGCTGGGCTGTGCCAGGCTGCCGGGCACCCTGCTGCTTACTGCCTGGGGTCTGCGCCCCTGACAGCAAGGTTGGGGTGGGCTCAGAGCAGCGTCTGGGAGGCCAGTTACTGATCCCCTGTCCTGAGGGAAGAGCAGAGGAGCCACTCTGGAGGAAAGATGGGGGATCTGAGCCCAACCAGCTAAACCCCACCTGGCTCGCCTGGTCCTTTCCTGCAACGTCCAGCAGTGCTGGGAGACCCGGGCTGGATGCCCTCTACCTCTCCATCCCCTGGAACCCAGGCAGTGGTACTCATTCTCTGAGCCTTACTTAGCCCCTGGCTTTTGACAGGAGGGGGACAGAGGACCCACCTCTCAGGCATCTTGCTGGGGTCAGGGGGCAGGGGGGGCAGATGCAGGCAGTCCTCACCTGTCACTAGATTAACTGCCAGTCAGTGAAGCCCTGGGCCAGGGCAGGTGCCAGGGCCGGTGGCTGATGTCGTCCGTCACTGTCCCCTCCCCCCACCTCAGTGCCCCCTCACAGCCCCTGCAGGCTCACCCTCCATGCCCAGACCTCTCCTGTAGTCCAAGGGTTCAGAGTCTTTCATCCTAAGCCACTCGGATCTCCTTGGAAGAGAAAGGAGCTGTAAGTAATGAAGAGCAAAGCACTGACATAGCCTTTCCCTTTAGGCCGCACAGAACAGATCCTGCTCGGTAGGCTGCTGCTCCCAGACCCTCTGGGCTGGGGGCTGGGGGCGGGGAGGAGGCAGAGGAGAAGCGGGGGCACCGGCCTGGGGAGGCAAACACCCTCAAAAAGGATGGAGGGCCCGGAGCCCCAGCCCGAGGAACGTTCTTTCCAGGCGCTGACCTCTGAGGGGTGCCCCCACGGCCCCAGGTCCCTTATCTCATGAAGGACTTCCCTTAGTGGGGGTCCAAAGCCTCTGTGGAGGGGCTGCTCATGGGGGGAGCTTTGTCCCCAGCCTGCATACCTCCAGTCCTGCTTTCTTGCCTTTTCCTCTAAGAGTAGTTTTGGGAGCTGAGGGAAATTGGTCATTAAGTGAAACTGATAATCGCCTCTCCAATGCACACTGTAACTCTGATGGACTCGGCCGTCAGGGGCCCTGCTCAGCCGCCTGACCACACAGTTCCCTCTGACGCCCTGGCTAGGACAGGAATGCTGTGGGCCAGGCGAACCACCGAGAGTAGCTTGTCAGCAGCCTGTCCCCCATGGGCAGCCATCACACCACCACCATTCCCCATGCCACAGGCTGTGATGAGGAAAAGAGTTCTGGAGAGCCCGGCATCACAGAGCTGGCCAGCCCAGCCCAGGCCTCTACCCAGGTCCAGAGACACCCTGCCCTTGATTTAGCCAGCGATCATTGTGCACCAACTGTGTGCCAGCAGCCAGTTACCGTAAACCCATGAGCTGCCAGAAATGGCCCCAGCATGCTCAGAGCTCAAGGGAGAAAGCAGGGCAGAGGGTTCCCTCCTGATGGGGCAGCTGGGGCCTGGCAGGGGTCAGGGAGTAGTAAAGAGACTAGGGTCTAAGCTAACACCTCAAGGGCGAGGGAACCAGCTCCAGGAGCCTGGGCCAGAGTCTGGGCACAGGAGGGCAGTGTGCAGGGAGCAGAGGCTGCACGTGGCCCGAGAGCAGCCCAGAGCTGCAGCAGAGAGGCCCAGGGAGCTGGACTGGGGTCAGGGGTGAGACTGCTGCACACAGGCAAGGCCCTCAAGAGCCGTGGCCTCACTTCTGCCCCTGCCCTGTTGGTGGGCTCCCCCTCCTCTGCTGGGGCTCCAGGCCACCAGGAGGACCCAGGAGCAGCGGAAGGATGAACTGGGGGCAGGTGGGGGCAGCTCTTCGGGCCCATACCTGGGCCTCCCCAAGCAGACCCAACTGTTGGGGGCTTGGTTGGAGGCCTAAGCCCAAGGCTCTGAGAGCCTGACATTGGGGAGGGAGCCCACGGGCTGGGCAAGGCCAAAAGAGGGCTTCAGAAGGGGTGACAGGCTGGTAGGGCTGTGAAGTGGGGCGCACATCCTCGGCAGAAAGAGTGGATCACGGGAAGGGCAGAGGTGGGCAAGTGCCTTGTGGGCTTCCAGCCAGTGGGAGAGGCCCCAGGGCCTGGCCCCTATGGGCGGCTCTGAGGGCAGAGCCCGGGGGCTGCCGGGAACCCCCACCCCCTCGGTGGGCACACTTCCTGTCTCTGGGTCACAGGCAGGAAACTGAGGAGGTTGGGAGGAGCCCCTTGCTCAAGAAAGGCGGGATTTGAACTCGGGCCAGCATTCCAAGGCCCCAGGGTCCCGGCTCTGGTTCACACCCGGGGCCCCTCAGGCATGGGGGTCGGGGGTCCCAGTCCCCCACCCTCAGCCACAGCCTGCGACTCCTGCCTCAGCCCCCTCAGCCCTTCCTTCTGCACCACAGCCCTGTGTATTCAGCAGTTTCTACACGTCCAGTGCCTGGGGATGGACTGATTGATCTGTAACACTGAAAAAATAATAATGGCTTGATCGTTACCGAGGATTAAAAGTAATCCTTTCGCAGCGGCTGTTGCGACTCTGTTATTCACGAGTCAGCGGGCTGACCCGGGCCTGCATGCCCACGGGACTCCGTGAATTCCAGGAGGCTGGGGCTGGGTCCCTTTCTGCTCAGCTAGGGGGTCGGAGGGCCTGCAGCCCAGTGTCCGGGGGCCTGGGGATCCCATGCTGAGCCCCGGTCTGGTTACTCCACACTCTGCCCCAGCCTTGTCCCCCGCAAAAAGCAGTGGCCTCAGTGGACCCCCACAGTGGCTCCAGGCCCACTGTGAGAAGTTCTGGGTCCCAGGAAGGTGGTGGGCCACCGGGTGAGGAAAAGGGACATGTGGTGTTTGCCTAAGGCCTCACACATCACACCCGGGCCAGGTGCCGGGCTGCACGGCGGGGCCCCGTTATCGGTGGTGACAGCATGGCTAACCATCCATTTTGCACTGTCCTGTCCTCTGAGAAGGGCACTGTGGGCCGTGAATCAGGGCCTCGCTCCTGCGGGATGGTGGTCAGGGTGGGGTGTTTGTGGTCTAGGCCAGTAGGAGGCCAGCATGGAAAGGAAGGGTCAGGAGTTGGGTGCAGGTGGGCCCTTGGGGGGTCTCAAGAAAGCTTTGCCTTTTATACTGGGAGCTGCTGAGGGTGTAGGGGCAGGAGGGGGATGTGGCCACAAGATCAGATCCGCATTTTGAAGACTCCAGGTGCTGTGCAGAGAATAGGTGACAATGACCAAGACAGACGCAGGAGCCCAAGGAGGGACAGAGCTGGGGCTGGGGGCCAGCAGGAGGGGACTCAAGTGCTATCAAGGATCGATGGGGCACAGCTCCAAGGTGGATGGGCTCATTCCAAGATGGGTTTGTGCGAATGCCCGTGGGCCTAAGGGTACCCCCCAGGAAGGTGTCCAGGAGCTCGGGAGGGTTCAGGATTGGAAGCAGGAGGCACCTGGAAGCAGAGAGGCCTATGGTCCCTGAGGTTGGTAGGTGTGTGGCCCCCAGGCAGGCTCTGCAGTAATAAGAGGGGTGGCAGGAGAGGGACTCACTCCAGGGGAAGTCCAGCCCTGTGACTCAAGGAGTGTGACCCCAGGTGCCTTCCTGCAGTCATGCCGGCATCACTGCTTGTGGCCTGCAGAGGCAGCAGGCCCAGTGGGAAGGGTGGCTCTGGACAGCCCCTCTGGCCACCGGGGTGGCGTCCTGCCCCGGAGTGGAGGCCGTGGCTCTGCAGAGTTCCACACCAGTGGGGAGGAAAAGCCCGTCTCTGTGTCCCAACTCACATCTTCCCTGAATGGGCAGCCGCCACGCTTTATTAGACTCTTCCCCTCTGGGGCCCACACGCCACCAGGCCTGGACTGATGGAAGGGGCGTGCGTCACCAGCCCCAAGAGGCAGGGGCCAGAATTCTGAGTAGGAGCAGAGGCGGGAGTGGGGGACGGCCCCTTGCCGAGCATGGTGGGCCCCATGGGTGTGCCCCCAGCCCTGGTCGTGGGCCGGGCGAGGCAAATGTGGCGAAGGCCAGCCTCAGGGCCAGTCTCACCGACTCACTGCATGGCCTCGGGCAGGTTGCTCACTGTCCCCATGCCTGTGCGTCCTTCTCTGAGGGGCACGTGTCAGGCACATGGAGAATGTGATGTGTTCCTGGTCTGGGCAGGGCTTCCTGCAGCTGGTGACCAGTTTGTGGTGACAATTGTCATTGTGTTTAACAGGACTCCACTGCACTCAGCTATACGGGGGCCACCTTTGGGGTCCCCAGGCTCTTGTAGCCCCAAGATCCGTGGAGACACACAATAAGGGCCCTGGAAGGGTGGCCAAGACCACTGCCTCCTCCAGGAAGCCCTCCCTGACATCCCAAGCTCCCAGGGGCTGAGCCTTCTAGAAGCACCTCAGCTGCTCCTCCCCCGTTGTTCTGCTGGGCTGTGTGTCTCCTCGCCTCTGGACTGAGGGAAAGGGCTGGCTCTGCCACATCTCCATGCATCGGGTGACAAGGTGTGGAACAGGACACACACCTGCACTCACAGGCCCAGGGGCCTCGAAGGAGGGGCCGCAGGACCAGCCCCCAAGGACGGGCCAGGCTGGTGTGGGCAGGCCTGCAGAGCCCTGCTGGGAGGCGCTCAGGAAGCCAGGACAGGGACAGTGGGGAGGGGCCCGCGGGCAGAGGTGGGCTGTGGCTCCTCCTGCGGGGCCCTGAGAAGGCTGGAGGCCACGGCGTCTGCGAGGCCCTCTGTGGCATGTGGCTGCCTTCCTCTCAGCACTGGGCGACACCAGTCTGTAAGGGGTAGAGAGTGGCGGCGGGCTCGGCTCCAGGGCCCGGGTCCTGCTATGACCTGGGCCCCTCCACGCTGGGGGCTGAGGTACAGGGAGTCCCACGGAGCTGTGGGTAAGGCCACACAGCCAGCCAGGTGTGGGAGTCCCCGCGCCCATCGGCCCAGCGAGGGATGGAGAAGGCTTTGGGCTCAGCCTCCAGCCTCACCCACCTGTGCTCTGTCCTTCAGAGATTGGCCGATGCTGCAGAGAACTTCCAGAAGGCCCATCGCTGGCAGGATAACATCAAGGTAAGAACTGTAGCGCCCACCCCTGCCCTAGGACCTGCCAACCCAGCAGGGGTGGGTCAGCGGGGTCGGGGCAGGGGTGCTGAGGGCTCTGGGGTGGAGCCGGAACCTTTGTCTGGCATTCAGCAAGCACTTAAGGCTCCTCTTGGCGCTGGGACCGGGGGTGCACACATGTCCCTGTCGTGCACCCCAGAGGCGCTGTGGCGACCCCCATGGCGGGCGGACAGGCCGTTCTAGAGTGATGCTCCTAAAATTGGCATCATGGTGGTTCAGGAGGTGCCCTGGGGCAGAGAAGCCCCTTGACTCCGGGACTTCTCAGACGTGATGCTCTGGCCCCCGAGAGGTGCCGGGGAAGGGCGCTCTGGCCCCACCGGGGCTTCCCCGAGCAGTAGCCTGTCCCCCCAGGAGGCCCTCGGGGTGGGGCCTGGAACCAGGCTGTCAGCTGCAGAAGCCTGCCCTCCCACTGGCAGAGCTCAGGAACCCGGGTGCCGGGGGGTGGAGGTCTGAACAGCAACAGTGAGGCTTCCTGAGGCTGGGGATGGGGGACGCCTGGATGTGGGGGAGGAAGGGAAGCCTCTGGACCCCAGTCTCAGGCCTGGCTGGCCCTCTCGAGGGCAGGCAGCAGGGGGGCTGGACACACCTGCCCCCTTTCTGCCAGGCCAGCATCTCAGAGGGTCACAGTCAGCCAGGAGACAGACCGCGTTCCTCCCAGACTCGGGGGAGGCCCAGAGCCACGGATGACGAGGCCCTCAGGGACCAGACCAGTGGGCAGGGCTCGCTGTGTCAAGCACAGCTGCACAGGCATCGGGCTGTTCCTCCTGGTGGTCTGTGTGCTGAACACAGGGAGAGGCACCAACAGCTGCCCCCTGAGCCCAGGGACCAATCCAGGTGGGGTGGGAGGCCCTTGGCGCTGCAGCTGTGGGCCTGGCACATCCCAGAGGCAGGCAGGGGCATACTCAACGCAGGACACAGGTGCAGAGAGGTCAGACCTACCCGAGGTACTATGGTGGCCAAGGAGTCTTGGGGGAGTCTGGCAGGTGGCCGCCCCAACGCCCCAACTTGACCTGAGGTGCTCCCAGCTCTGGGTGTGACCACAGGGCCGCCGGGCCCTGCCCTAGCCCATTGCTCAGCACACCCACCCCACAGCCATCAGTCTGGCCATGTGTCCTGCTGGGGCATCTGCAGCAGGTGGGGCTGTACCACCCTCCCCTCCAGCTGTAGGGACACGGCCCTCCTCCCCCAGCACCCCTGGGGCTGCCTCTGGCTGCCAGGCTGAGTCATCAGTGCTAATGAGAGGCCGCACGGCCCACCTGCCTGGGCGGGGAGCTGGCAGCAGCTGCAGGCAGGACTGGGCCGGGGGCCATGGGGAGCTGAGGCTGGGACGGGTGGGTGTTTGTCCCTTGCAGCACAGTAGCCACCCCTGAAGCCATGTCCTTCACTGTGACCTTCAGGTGACAGCCATGTTCCTCCCCAACACTTAGGAGAGGCCTAACTGTTCACTCCTGGGGCCCCTCTTTCTGGCCCCGGCCCTGGGAGTGGCCCCCACTGCCCCCCAACCTCCTCTGCAGGGGGCCCAGCCAGTGTCCCAGGGGGCTGGCCTCTCTGCCCCCTCGGGCCCCCGCGAGCCAGAAGCAGCTTGCCCCAGCGCTGCCTACCACTTGCCCACGTGCCCAGCAGGTGCCCTGTGGACGGAGTGGCAGGAAGAGCTGGGCTGGGGCTTTTTACCTCAGAGACGGGGAGGATGGCCTCCAGAGGAGACACCCGAGCCGTGAGGCTAGACTGAGCCCACTGAGCATGGTCAGTAGGCATGGCCTCCTGTGTCCACAGCACACAGTAGGTCTGTATGCTGCCCACATCCACACACACCCCACCATGGACACCAGCCCAGGCACTTGTGGGACCCTGGGGCCTGCAGGGTGAGAGCAAAGACTAGGGAGCAAAGGCGGGAGCCTGGAGGTGAGGCCCCTGCTCCCTCTCAGGCCCAGGCCATGACGCACACCCTGGCTGTGCAGACACAGCCCTGGCCACGGCCGCTGGACACCAGGGAAACCGTGGTCCCTGTGGATGGACAGCAGGTGCGCTGGTGCCTCTAACATGTGGAACAGGTGCAGAGGCCTGCCTGCCAGACAGAGCCCAGTGCCAGCACCTCCCTGTGCCAGCATTATCTGCCATCTACGCTGCCACCAGGAAAGAGCTGGGCCGGGATGTGTGGGAGTGGGGGGGGCAGGCGAGGTCATTGGCCCCAGGACCTGCAGGGCACACAGCCCTGCCCTGGGAGTCTGTTGGGGGTGGTAGCTGTGCCGGGAACCTAAAGGGGGAGGGTGAGCTGGGCCAGGCCAGAGGAGCCGGCTGGACAGGACAGGTGGCCTCCCCGGCCTGAGGCCTGCCTCTCCGCTAAGCCGGCGACAGACGGCTCTCTCAGGAAACAGTCTTCCTGGCTAAGCTGAGCCGGTAGCAGGCCAGGGCAGGAAGGCCAGGCACCCCCAGTGGTGCAGCCAGTCGCTGGCCTGGGCCCTGCAGTCTGGCCGGGCCACGGCAGCTGCCTTCCACAGTACCAAAAGCAGACGGCAACTGCTACTTCCCACACTCACCCATGCCCACTCCCAACCCTGTTCCCCACCGGCTGGCACCCCTCATGCCCTCTCCTGGGCTCAGCTCCAGCTAAGGAGGACATGGGTGTTCTCTCTACAAGGGTCATGGGGGCCCCAGCCCCAACAGCTCATGTGCCCTCCGTGTACAGATCCACCGTGGGGGGGACACGTGTGCATGAGTTCAGAGGGGCTTTGAGCCCGTTTGAGCAAATGGCCTAAAATGCAGGTGACAGTGGGGCTGTGGGGCTGGTGGACCCCAGACACTGAGGGAGCCTGTTTCAGCCCCAGTCAGGCCCCTCCTGGGGCTGTGGACTTACAGACACGGGGCCCCAAGGCAGGGGTCCCCGACCCCTGGGAGGCCCAGCTCCCCATCCCCCTAGTGCTGTCCCCCCAGGAGGCCTGGTCACCGGGCCTGTAAGTGGGAAATCAAGATCCTGAGGCAAAGTCTCACTGCAGCATTTCACAGGCCCCGTCGCCTCCTTGGTGATTCGGGGGTGACCCCCAGGAGTCCTCCTGGGCCCCTGGGGACTTCTGAGGCTTCTGCCTCAGCCTTCACTCACTACTCAGGACTCCAAGGCTTGGGTCAGGATTTGAGGCCAGGGCCGTGTGCACACTCACTAGGTGGCCCTCTGGCCTGCCTCCCTATTGGCTGACCCAGAGGCAGGCCACCAACAGCGGACCTGGGACATTGCGCAGGCTGCCCAGGGACCATCCCACCCCAACCTGAGCTGTGTCTACAATGTATCTTTACCCACGTGGCCTTGCCTGGCACCATCCTGTGCCAGTGCTACCCTCTCCCAAGGAAGGGGCGTGTGTGGCGCTCTCCAGGTGGCAGAGCGAGGGAGGCGTCCTGCCCACGCACATCCAATCCCCTGGGGTCAGGGACCGCATCCAGGCTCCTAAGCCTCACCATGGCCTGCGTGGGACTGGGATACTCCTGTTTGACATGGCCCCCCAAGCCACTGAAGCCGCCAACATCTGATCGTTCCAAGGCCATGAAACAGCAGGACAGACAGAGGGATCCACAGGAGCAGCTGCAGGGGCCGCCCGGGACAGTGTCGGACAGGCAGGGGCCAGCCACAGCCTGCGAGAGGAGCCCAGGTCCCCTGCAGGCCCGAGAGTGGCTGGTGCCCCACCCGTGCCCTTCTTTGTCCTTGTGGAAGGTTCACCTAAAAAGTTGGAGAGTAAGGCCCCATGTTCTAATCTGCAGTCCTCCCACCACGCCCGCCTGTTTTCATTATGGAGGGAAAGAGCATCAGAGCTGTGTTTATAACCCCCTTTTAGACAACAAATCACATTTTCTTTTCACCAGCGAGTGTGTTGAATTGATATTTTTCCCCTCGGTTTAATGGGTTTGTGTGTTCAGGAATGATCTTCATCAACTGAAACTCCTTATTGTGTTTGATGTAATGTCAGCTTTCATTACGCGCTGCGGTTGGAGCGGCGGGGAAGGCCGAGCGCCCTGGAGCCTGGGCCCCATGGCCACCCCGCCAGCCCAGCCAGGCTCCAGTCTTCCTGGACAGGTGGGTGGGTGGGAGGGGCTGGAGCTGAGCTGGGAAGGCAGGTTGGAGCCATGGTGCCGAGCCTTTCTCAGCCCTGGGGTGTGTTCTATGTGATGGGGCAATGGGGCCATTCGGAGAGCCCGGGAGCTAGACACGCACGTGCCTCCTGAGACTGTCAAGTCACTTCATCAGGAAGCTGTGGCCTTGCCCAAGCAAGCTGCAAGCTGGTGATGTTGCAGAATGCCAGGACTATGCCTACAGGTCTAGCCAGGGGCCTGCACCCCCAAGACCTCGGGGAGACCCCCAGCACTGCCCCCCAACAAGCCCCAGGACTAACCACCTCCAACTGTGGCCTCAGACACTCCGCCTGGGCAGAACAAGAGACCTGAGCTCGAAAAGGGGGATGCAGCCCTGAGATCTTACAGCAGACGGGGCTCCACCAGGCCCGGGCAGGGGGCCAGAGGCCTGACTGCCATGGGGACGTGCTGGCTCTTGCTTGTGTTTTGCAGCCTGACTCCTGGAAGCACAGTTGGTCACCACCCTCCTTTTGCAGGCTCCCAGCAGGCAGGGGGCTGCCAGGGCCAGGCTGCAGTGTTTGCTGTACCGACTTGGGTCAGGGCACCAGGGGAGGGGTTCTTAGGCAGCAGCCCTGCCTGGGGGCCTGGCCCTAGGACCCTCCTGTTTGCATGGCACTCGGTGGCACCAGATTCTCACCTTCTGGCAGTCTCTTGTCAGCCATGCTCAGTTCTGATTAAAGATCATTAAACATGAAATTAGCCCGTTTGTGTCATGGGTCCCTGGGGTGGCCGGTGATTATGATGCGCAGATGGCCAAGAACTCAGGCGGCGGGGCGCGATGAGGCCAGGCTGCGGGCAGGTGGGGAGGGAGGCAGGCGCGGCTGGCTTTGTTTTCTCCCGCTCCTGTTGTGTAAACCCCCTTGCATTTCACAACAAATCACAGATAATTAATAAGTGCACGCCCGTAATGAGCAGGCTTTTTAATAGAAGGAATTGGAAGATACCATGCCAAGCCCTCAGTTTGCTCTTGCCCAGACTCGGCTGTTCTTCTGTCTTCCTGGCTCCCTGGCGCTGCCGCAGCCACAGCGTGCAGCCTGGGCCTGGAGTCGGGGAGTCTGGGGGACCCTGGGCTAAGCTGGGGCACCACATTCCCTGGGAGCCTGGAGGGCCCCGGAGGACGGTCTGCGGGGGGCAGGGGCCAGCCAGGCCACACCTCCGGAGACCCTGAGCTAAGAGTACTGAGTCCTCTCTCCCCCACCAGGAGGAAGATGTCATGTACTACGATGCGAAGGCCGATGCTGAGCTGGTAAGTCCCCACTTAGTCTGGGGGGGGGCTGCTGGAGCCACGCCCCCACCCCGGGCCTAGCAGCCCTGGCCTAGAATGAGTGTCAGGCGAGCTGAGCTCCTTCCTGCAAAGCCGTGGTGGCCAGTGCCCCCTCACCTCCTTGATGCCCCAGGGCTGTGTCGCTGGGAGGCCAGCCCTGGGCAGGGTGGTGAGGCACCTGGATCTCTGCCTGGTTGGGTTCAGGCGCTGTCATCTGGTGGATGCTGAGAACCAGGAGAGGGAGCGGGAGTGGGGGGATGCGGTGTGTCCCGGCGAGGGCGGGGGGCTGCAGGACGGTGCCTCCAGCGTGCATCCCCGCAGCAGCACAGCCCTGCACCCAGACGAGCCACAGCAGCCCCCTCCTGCGCCTGCTCTTCCGAGGAGGGAGAGGCCCTGGCTCAGCGGGGTCACCCCCCTGGACATGGTGCTGTGAGGCTGCTCTTCTGCCCCCATGTCAGTGACGGCTCACAACTGCTGGGTGGCCCTCTGAGATGGAGGGAGCCGCGTCACCAGAAGACTCACATGGGATGTGTGACGATTTGGGTGTGAGGGGGCCTACAGAGGGGACCAGAGTGTCCAGGGTGTGGGGCACATGGAGGAGATGGTGTGCGCTCCATCTGCCTGCCCTGGGGCAAAAGGGTTGAACCCACTTTCTCCCCTGTAAACAGGGGTGTTACAAAGCTCAGGCTCTGTGGTGCCCCCTCTGCTGGCTGGGGCAGGAGACCCCAAATCCAGCGTTCCTCTCAGGCCTGTGCCTGGGATAAGCAGGAGGTGGGCAGACAGGAAGGGACCCCTGCAGAGGCTTCCCAGTGCCAGGCTGCCCTGGGGGGCCTTCAGGCAGGCCGGGGGCCCGAAGAGGAGGGGTGGGTGGGCTTAAAGCAGGTGTGCTTCCCCCTTGGCTGAGCCTCTGTGGCTCCCAGAGAAGTTGCTAAAATTAAAGCTGGAATCTGAAATTCAAATGAAGAGCGAACCTTTAATTAGACCCTGAATCTAATTCCTTACCCCCTCGGCATCGGGCTGTAATTTTAGCGATCAGTGCATTAAATATAAACCAGAAGACTGCGGCTGCCCACCGTACAAACTCTGGGCATGTGGTTGGCACTGAGGGGCTCCGGGGACCCCCTCCTTGAGCCTCCTGCTCCCAGCCGCCCCCAGCTGTATCCAGGACCCCCAACCCCTGCTCTGAGTCATGGATTCCCTGCCCCCAGCCCCATGGACATCTGCTGTGGGGCTCGAACAGCCCAAGGGGAGATTCACCCCAGGGTGGGGCTGGGCTAGGGTCAGTTAGACCAAAAGCCCAGCCGGCCTTACCCTGGTGTGAATATCAGCACGACCCATTGCTGACTCCTCTGCTTGTTGTATTGTTTTGTTTTTTTAATCTTTGCCAGAGGTACAGTTAGAGATCTTTCTAGATCATTTACTTTTAAATTACAAGCCAGAAGGTAGGGATGGGGGGAAAGAGAAGGAAGGAAAAAGTTCGCCAGCTGATAGCTTATCAGAACAGAATCCAAATGTCACATTAGTTGGGAAAGTTGGGAGATTAAATTTTCCAGTGCCCTTCATCTGCCGCTGACATTTCGGGGGCTTTCTTCTCTCGCGCCAACACCCCTCCTCCTAGCAGAACGTGAGTGGCACGCGCCTCCGAGGCCGCCGGCTCTGCAGCTGCCTGCCCCTGCTTTGCCAGCATCCAGTAGCCCCTGAGGGTCCTCTTAGGGGGTGCCGATGGGCAGGGTGTGGCACGCTGGGTAAGGGGCTATACAAAACCCACGCTTGAAGAGATTCAAAGGCTTGTTTGCTGCAGGACCTTCAGAACTGAGCCAACCTGACAGGCCGGCCGAGGCACCTCCCCCTGGGCAGCAATTCATTCTCCAGGCCTGAGGGTGGGCCCAGAGCACTCCGGGTGGGGATCCCTGATCACCCTCCCCAGACCACGTGGGAGCCTGGGAGACTCCAGGAGGCAGGACCCCAGGGGTGTGCCCGGGACCCAGTGAGCGTAGGGATCTGCTGTCCTGTGGGGTCCCCAGGGGAGAGGAATGAGCTGGGTTTGGTGCTGAGGGTGGTCATGGGGGTACGGGGTGCTGGGAGGGGCAGGCAGATGGTCCAGCGCCTTCCTCCCAGGCAGAGCACCCCGCCTGCCCTACCTCCACTACTATCTCTCCTTGCCTCCTGTCCAGCTCCTCCATCTTCCCCTTGCCTCTCTGCCACCGTCCTCCCTGGTGCCTTGCACACCTGCACCATGTCTGCCCCCCACCACCCCCAGACTGCAGCCTCCACACTGTAGTCCCAGACCCACTCCTACAAGCCTGTGGTGGTGGGCGGGGTGCACGGCGCATGCCCAGCCTGCCGGCCGTGAGATGCCATAATTGGCACCTGTCAGATGGCTGTGGCTCATTTTAGAAAGTCTACGGGGGTCTTTACAGTCGCACTGCTGGCAGATGCTGCCGCAGACCCTCCCTCCGGAGGTTACCGTGTCTTAATGCCATCCCCTACCCCAGCCCAGCCCTCCCAAGACTGCCCCGCCGCCCCACCCCCACCTCTGCGCTCAGCCCCTGGAGCCCCTCTGCTGCTGGGGTGGCGCCCCTCCCGCATGGGGCTAGCGCCCTCTTCCTGGTGCAGAAGGAGGGCTGTGCAGGGGAGGGCGGGCCCTGGCGGTGGGTCACACAGCTTGGCCGCCATTGCACACAGGTCCTTGTAAGCGGAGGTCTGCAGCTGCTCCTCACTGGCTCGGAGATTTGCCTTCTTTGCTGATAGTTGGCTTTCAAGGATGTGGGAAGCGGGTTGGTTTTGATTTTGGAATTTGGGTTTAGCAAATGTGGAGATGGTGGGTGGGGTGGGCAGGGGCGGGTGGGAATCACGCCTCTGGGTAAGGGGTCCTCACCCGGTGTGCTTCCGTCCCAGCTCTCCGCCTGTCTGACTCTGAGATGGTCTGAGATGCGCCTGTCTCCCAGGTTCTGGCCCTCCCCAGCCTGCAGGCCAGTCCAAACCCACTCCACCATTTTCCAGCCCTGACACTGCCGTGGTGGGGGGTGCCTTTCTGCAGGATGACCCTGAGAGTGAAGATGTGGAGAGGGGGTCCAAGGCCAGCACCCTAAGGCTGGACTTTGTGGAGGACTCGAGCTTCAAGAACAGGGTCAACTATTCGTACTCGGCCGTGCAAATCCCCACGGACATCTACAAAGGCTGTGAGTGTCCAGAGTGACCCTTGGCCGCCACGAGCAGGCCCCTGCCTGGCCCCAGCTCCTCCGCCTCCAGCCCCTGCACCCAAGGTCACACAGGCTTCAAGCCACTCAGCACAGCCGCGTGCTATTTCCCAGCAAGGACAAAACACTTCCCAGCCCTGTGTGCACACAGATGCCCACAGGAATGTGCATGCTGGGCCACATGCCCACCCTCCCCCATCCCCTGGTCCCACGTAGGAATGGTTGGGTAGCTACCACGTTAGATGGACAAGGGTTGGGGGCAGACACAGCTCACTCACAGACACCCACCCTGGAACACCTCCCTCTTCCAGGGGCAGTCAGGTCACTACAGCTAGAGGGATTCGAGTCAGACATGAGGAGGGACTTCCTGAAGCTCTTGGGAGGCATAGGGGTTGGGGGCCAAGAGTCAGACACTGGGCGGGGACCTCTAGAGGCAGGACCTAAGGCCCTGGGGTCTGCTGGTTCTGACACATTTCTGTGGGCACCTGTAGGATAGCCTCAATCCAGGGGGCCCACTGGGGGGAGGGAGCATCTTGAGCAGAAGTCCCAGGGTTTCTGGGTCGCCTCCAGAATAAGGGGAATCCTTCCGGATCCTCAGGGAGGCCCCCTCCACTCTTAGGGTCAGGCAGGCCTTCTGGGCAGCCTCAGGGTGGGGGGGAGGGTAGGTGCTTCCCCCGCCGCCCGTGGGCCGCCTGCCCGGGCCAGTCGAGGTGCACTATCGCAGGCAGGCACACTGATTAAAACAGGAGCCACGCCGCCCTCCCCAGTCATCCCTCGCTACCCACACAAATTACATTTTATATGTTTTTTATTTACTGTGTCACTTTTAATTAAATCTGTAATCGCCTGCCTAAGGGGGCATGGTCCCCGTTTCCTAGCTCAGCGTGATCTGATCTAGGATTGCATACATGTGGGTGTGGGTGTGAGCACGTGGGGCGAGGAGTGGGCCCTTTGCAGGCAGGGGCTGGGTGTGTGCTTGACTGTCTTCCAGGGAATGCACGTGTGTGCGTGTGGCCCTGGACACCTGCAGGGCCAGCAGCCTGGGCAGGGGCCTCCTCGTGGCACGTAACTGAGTCAGGAACGTTCCTCTGCCGGCAGCTAGAGGGGCTTCCAGGACAGCCTCCCCAAAGCCTCTAGTTGTGCAGATGGGGAAACTGAGGCCCAGTGAGGGGGTGGGGTTTGCCAGGCAGATCCTCCCAGGGCAGGCAGTACTGTGTGAAACACTTGTGACCCTGGCTTTATGTTTTCCTGAAAGAGAAAAACAGAAATTGCTCAACTCACTACATTTGTGAAGTAGGTCCGGGGCCATAACACAGTGCCCAGCAGGCACAGCCAGTGCTGGAGAGGTGTTTAGTTCTCACATTATGGTCAGGTAAGGGCGGCTGAAGGACAGACAGAAGGGGTGAGAGTGGATGGGGAGGGCAGCTGATGAGAGGCTCAGCACAGGCCCTGCTCTGGGGGCATTGAGCAGGGGGCCAAGTGCCCCCCTGGGCGGGGGCAGAGCCCTGAGCGCCCGAGATTCCATATCCCAGCTCTCCATCTGCTCCGCGGGTCTCCATGTTCAGAGGCTGAGCTCTGGAAGGCACTCTGTGGTTCTCATTGGGGTGGATCTTGATAAGGATTGTTAGGAGAGGTGTTAGGGCTCCACCTGGGAAGAAAGGAGGTGGGAGAAGCCAAAGGAAACTGCAGCCCCCAGGGGAGGGGGCGAGGTTCAAAGGCCTAGCAGTAGCCGGTGTCCACCTCCTACTGGCTTTGTTGAGGGTCCCACCTGCAGGAACAGGTGAGAACATGCCACACGCACACATCGGCAGACTTAGGACCATCCTGAGTTGGAGGTCAGAGGTCCCCACTCAAGCCATCCTGCGTCTCTGCCCAGGCTGAGGGACCTGCAGGATGGCGTCCCTCCCCCGAGAGGAGCCTGGCTCTGTGAGTGTGTCCAGCAGTGGGCCATGGGCAGCCATGGAGGCTGGGGGACGGGTAACTGTAAGGGGGGCAGGGCCCACTGGCAGCCTAGAGGCACAGAGTGCCACGGGCTGTGGGGCAGGTCAGTTTGGAGGTGAGGGGATCACACACCTAGGCAGAAACACAGAGGTTAGATGCAGGTATATCTGTGGGGAGTGTGGGCCGTGTGTGTGCGTGACTGCCCGTGTCAGAGCAGAGTGGTGGCACAGCCCCTGCCCCTCCGAGAGCTCCTGCCCCCGCCCTGCCTACTCCTGGCCCCAGCTGATTAATCATGGAGCTGAGAGGCTTCCAGCTTATCAGGTACCTTAATAGCTGAATAATTCCAGCCCCATCATCGGGCCCTTAATTGCTTTCTTGTGGCTGCAGCCCGGAGTGCATGCTGAGTGGGTGAGCTCCCCGGGACCAGCCGCAAGCTCCAGACAGCATGCTGGATGGGCGTCCCAACTCACAAGTCCCTGCCACCTGGGGGCCCCTCTCCAGGGGCCACAGGCCACAGCGGCCCTGCCTGGTCATGTGGGGCCTGGCCAGAGGGTTGAACTAACTTGGGAGGGAGCGAGGACCCGGAGGTCCTCCTGGAGGAGTCGAGGCAGCCCCAGATGAGCCCTGGGGAACAAGGCAGAGAGCACGTGAGGCTCCCCGAGTCAAGGGCACCTGTGTGGGGTTCAGCGGGTGTCAGCCAGGCGCCTCCCAGCCCGGCCCCCTGAACCCCACAGCCACCGTGATCCTCAACGAGCTCAGCTGGACCGAGGCCCTGGAGGGCGTGTTCGTGGAGAATCGCAAGCGGGACCCCGCGCTGCTGTGGCAGGCCTTCGGCAGCGCAACGGGGGTCACCCGCTACTATCCTGGTGGGTGTCAGCCCGTCGCCCTGTCTGCTTGTCTTGGGGCTCCGTGACCCGGGGTGACCCTGCCTGCACACACCCCTCCCTCCTGTCCTCCCACAGCCACCCCGTGGCGAGCCCCCAAGAAAATCGACCTGTACGACGTCCGAAGGAGACCCTGGTGAGCGAGCGAAGGACCAGGCAGGAGCCCCTCTGGGCTCCCCACCCCTGCAGCCCGCCTCCCGCCCTCCCAGCACCCAGGCCTTCGAGCAGGGGAGCAGGGTGCAGCCAGCTCTATCCAGTTTTCATTTCACACATCGCTGCTGCTGGAAAATGGATCCCATTCACCCTGCCAGGCCTCCCAGCTGCCTCTGCCCCCGTCTGCTTGGGGCTGAGAGACTGAGTCCATGGGGTTCCCAAGGGTGGCTGTACCTCTGTGGGATTGGGAGCCCTTCTCGGCCCCTCTGAGCCTGGGACACCCCCCATCCCCACAACCTGCCATGCCCCACAACCTGCTCCCCGCTGCCACCTGTTCTGTCCCAGACCTAGGAGGCTGCTTTTGGGGCATCAGCCCAGGCCAGAGGACATGACAAGGCACTGAGGCCAGGGAACACGCCTCCTGTCCCCTCTGGATCGCTCGCTCACCTCTCCTTGAGGGTTGTTCCCATGTTGGGGGACCTGGTCATTCATGTCAGGGGCAAGGGCTGTGATTAAATGCGGTGACCTCAGTATCTAGAATCCTGTCTGCGCGTGCAGGCAATGCTCAGTAGAGACATGCTGAGCTCACGTGTGAGAGAAGGAAGGGGGGCTCGTAAGGCCCCAGTGAGGGTGGCCCCAACGAGGCTTCCCCTGGACAGGTACATCCAGGGGGCCTCATCACCCAAGGACATGGTCATCATCGTGGACGTGTGAGTGAGCCATGCTGGCAGGTGGGCGGGGGTGCGCGGGGCTGGGCCAGCCGCAGGGAACACCATGGGGGGCCCCAGGCGCCCGCCCAGGCCAGCTGGCAGCTCCACGGCCTCCCCAGGAGTGGCAGTGTGAGCGGCCTGACTCTGAAGCTGATGAAGACGTCTGTCTGTGAGATGCTGGACACGCTCTCTGACGACGACTATGTGAACGTGGCCTCGGTGGGTGCCGAGGAGTGGGTCACCCCACCCGCCCCGTGCCATGGCTGCCCACCCTGGCCAGCCCGAGGCCGCTCACCACCCTCACTGTCCCTGCAGTTCAACGAAAAGGCACAGCCTGTGTCGTGCTTCACACACCTGGTGCAGGCCAATGTGCGTAACAAGAAGGTGTTCAAGGAAGCTGTGCAGGGCATGGTGGCCAAGGGCACCACTGGCTACAAGGCTGGCTTTGAGTACGCCTTCGACCAGCTGCAGAACGTGAGCCCCGGGGGTGGCGGGGCGGCACCGGGAAAATCAAGGTGGCTGGCGGGTTAGTGCCCAGCAGGCACTCAGGCAGATAGCACCGTGGGCTGATGGGGAGGGCCGGAGCGCCAGGCCCACCGCTGCCCCGGGGAGGGGCCCAGAGCCGCCTGACCCCACCCCTCCTCCTGCCCAGGCCAACATCACCCGTGCCAACTGCAACAAGGTGATCATGATGTTCACGGATGGCGGTGAGGACCGCGTGCAGGACGTCTTTGAGAAGTACAACTGGCCCAACCGGACGGTGAGGCTCGGCCCGGGGCCCGCACAGGGGAGGGCTGTCTCCCAGCGGCTGCAGCAGTAACCCCACACCCCAAACAGGTGCGCGTGTTCACCTTCTCTGTGGGGCAGCACAACTACGACGTCACGCCCCTGCAGTGGATGGCCTGCGCCAACAAAGGTACTCACCAGCGCCGCCCCCGGGGTCTGCATGTCCTGCCGTCCACGGTGCGGGCTGTCCCCTTGTCCATCCATACGTCCAGCGTTCCAGCTGCCTGTTCATCCTACTGTCACCCTGTCCACTCGTGGCTGTCCATCGCAGCCTGTCCGCCTGGGTGTCTTTCTGCCTATCTGTCCTGACTGCCTGTTGTCCGTCATCTCCCAGCTTGTCTGCTCCTGCATCCGTCTGCTGGTCAGTCTGTCTGTCTGTGCATGGGCCTGGCCCCCAGGAGACTCTCAGTGTTCCTGCCTTCCTAGATGGGGACCTTCAGGCCCTTGGCCTTCCCAGCACCCACACTGCTTCCTTACACCCCTCCAGCCACGGCCCCTCCCGTAGCATTGGCCCCATTGACAGGTAGGGGGCACTAGTGAGACAGTAGTTCGGGGGAGTGACACCACTAAGAGGGAGCCTGAGGGACAGGTCAGGGCTGCAGACACACCCCGGGGTGCAGGGCCCTGCACGTGGTCCACCTCTGCCTCCCCTTCCCTCACAGGTTACTATTTTGAGATCCCTTCCATCGGCGCCATCCGCATCAACACACAGGTGAGCTGGTGGCCGCCTTCCAGCCCCTGGCTTCAGGATGGGGCCCATGAGGGGGCTGCGGGGGGGTGAGTGTGCCCCCTGGTGGTATACCGGCGCTCAGGGAGACTGAATCAGGAAGGGGCCCTGGGCTGGCTGACTCATGCCCCTCCCCAGGAGTACCTGGACGTCCTGGGCAGGCCCATGGTGCTGGCGGGCAAAGAGGCCAAGCAGGTGCAATGGACCAACGTGTATGAGGATGCGCTGGTGAGGCCCCTGGGTGACCTCCCTGGACGTGCCTGCAGGGCCCAGTCCCTAAGGGCCCCCCAGGGAGTAAACCACACAAAGGAGGAAAAAGGGTGGCCTATGCCCCTCCTCTGAACACTCAGAGTGGGGGCATGGCTGGTCACAGCCACCAGGCCATCCTCCTCCTGTCCCTTCAGGGGCTGGGGCTGGTGGTGACAGGGACCCTCCCTGTTTTCAACCTGACGCAAGATGGCCCTGGGGAAAAGAAGGTGAGGTCCCCCCCCAGGGAAGGCCTGGGTGCCTGTAGCCGGTCTGGGGTGGAGGGAGATAGGCAGGCCTGCTCACTGCACTGGGCAGCTGCTTGAGAGCAGCTTGAGGCCGTGGGCCTGGGGGACCGGATGGTGGACTCCCCCATGGCACTGAGCCCATTGCAGACCCCCATGCCTCTGCTCCCAGAACCAGCTGATCCTGGGCGTGATGGGCATCGATGTGGCCCTGAATGATATCAAGAGGCTGACTCCCAACTACACGGTGAGTGTCCACCTGCCCGCCTGCCCTGCTCTGCCTCCCATGTGGACACAAGCCAGCAGAGAGTAACGGGGACCACCGCATGTGCGCGGGCATGTTCTGAGCTCAGGCGGTCAGGGAGGGCATCCTCACGGAGGGGACCTTGGGCCTGGAGCTGGGCCGGCATGCTTTCTGTACAGGGCCGGCCTGGGTGCTCACGCTCAGTTCTGCTGTTGTGTTGACACAAGAGCACCAGACAGAACATCTTGCGCGGCATGGCCATGCTCCTGTACCATTTGGTCTGTGGATACTGCAATTTGAATTGCAAATAATCTTCACGTGTCACAATATATAATCTTCTTTCCATCTTTTTGAACCATTTAAAAATATAAAACCCTTCCTTAGCTCACAGATGTATAGCAACAGGTCACAGGCCAGGTGTGGCCCATGGCCAATCCCTGGACTGCCGTGTGGGCAGCACTGTCGCAGCAGGAGGGGAAGGTGCACCTTGGAGGCAGAGGGAGTTCTCTGGGCAAAAGGCCCGGGGACAGACTCATAAAGCAGTGGGGGGGCAAGATCAGCGTGGCTGGGCCAGGGCCTGTGACAAAGGCATTTGGCTCTGGGCTGTGACGGGCGGGATGAGTGTGTGTGACAGAGTGTTGGCGCCTGAACTGCACAGAGGCCCCATTCCACTGGCCTCAGGGAGGTGAGGGGAGTCCAGGGCCCACTTGCCCCTCGCCTGTGCCACTGGGATGGAGGCCCCAGCATGCTCCTGCTGCCCAGGCCAGGTGGGCAGGTGGGCAGGTGGGGTGGGGGAGGGCCACAGCAGAGGAGCCGTCCAGCTGAGGTCAGGTCCATGAGAACCCCTGCCAGGAGAAAGCCAGCCTCAGCCAGGGCGGGGGAATCCCTCTGGGCCCTGACTCCCAACCTGTGCCCCCAGCTTGGAGCCAACGGCTACGTGTTTGCCATCGACCTGAATGGCTATGTACTGCTGCACCCCAACCTCAAGCCCCAGGTGAGCCAGGTGGTCAGCTTTGGGGGTAGTAAGCCTGCAGGCCAGGACTCCTGACACCCGCCCTGCCTCCCACAGACCACCAACTTCCGGGAGCCTGTAACCCTGGACTTCCTGGACGCAGAGCTGGAGGACGAGGACAAGGAGGAGGTGAGAAAGAGGGGAGTAGGGGTGGGCCCGGGCAGAGGAGGGGCGGGCCCGCCACTCACGCCTCTGGCCCCCCCAGATCCGCAGGAGCATGATCGACGGCAACAAGGGCCACAGGCAGATCAGAACACTGGTCAAGTCGCTGGACGAGGTGGGAAGGCGGTGGAAGGGACAGGCAGGGTGGACACCCTCCACCTGACCCCTGCCTCCCGGCCCAAGTGCCTGACCCAGCCTCTTCCCCCAGAGGTACATAGATGAGGTGCTGCGAAACTACACCTGGGTGCCCATACGGAGCACCAACTACAGGTCAGTGGTCCAGGGCTGCCCCTGCCAACCCCGGGGGCTTGGTCCCCCGTGGCCTCCTGTTGGCCCTTCAGGAACAAGGGCCATCTCCCAGGAATGCACGACACACCAGACAGTGTGTTGCCATCTGCCCAGGGCCCACCTCCCTGTGGGACTGTGCCTGGCTCACCCCCCCCAGGGGCTGTCCTCGGCACGTGCACAGCTGCCCACAGTGGCAGCCAGAGCCTTGGAGCCAGAGCCCCTGGGGTGCGGCCTGGCAGTGCAGGCTGGTGCCCCAGGTGGGCCTTGTTCACACCCCTGTGCCTGCCGGGGCCACCCCTTGCCGTGTAGTGCCAGCCCTGCTTCATGTGGCTCTCCCAGGGCCTGAGTCTCTGGGGGTGTGGACCCCCTCCCATGCAGCACTCCCCAGCCTAGCTCAGTGACGGTGTTCGGCCCATGGGAGTTTGCTGCTGGCCAGAGGGAGCAGGCTGGCCACAGGTGGTACTTGGGGGAGGCCGGTGGAGGTGAGGGGTGCAGCAGGGATTGGCTTTGGGGCTTTGGAATTCTGACACCCCTGGGAGACTTGGGGAATAGGAGGCTCGGGCCCTGGGCCGTGAATCTCCCATGGCTAACTGGGAAAGTGTCCCTGGCAGTCAGGTGAGGGGAGGCCACAGCCTGGGCCTCTCTACCCAGCTCCCAGGCTCTGGCAGGGAGAGCCACCATGGCAGCAGCCTCCCCTGGCAGTGACCTGGGCCCCTTCCCTGCCTCCCCCAGCCTGGGGCTCGTGCTCCCGCCCTACGGCACCTTCTACCTCCAAGCCAACCTCAGCGACCAGATCCTGCAGGTCAAGTGTAAGTGGCCCGGCCCCTGCCTGCGCCCTGCACCCTGCCTCTGCCCCGCACCCTGGCAGCAAGGGGCCCCTCCTGCCCAGCCAGCCCACCCCAGGCACCCGCAGGCTGGGGCACCGGCCATGGAAAGTCTGTGCAAACCTGCATGCTCGCCTTTGCTCAAATTTGGTTCCAGCCATTCTCGTGGTTTTTGTTGAGGTTTTTTTTCTGGTTTCTCCTACTCCCGTCCCTCCTCCTCAGCCCACCTACCCTGCACACCCAGGGGGCTGCATCCTCCAAGACACCCCCCTTCCCTCTCCTCCCCCTGCTCGCTGCACAGCTCTCCCCCTGTGGTTCCCTGTCTCTCCCTTTTGCCCCCTCTGTCCCCCACTCATCCTCCTCGTCTCCCCTGCCCTCACCCCAAACCCTGCCTTCCCCTTTGCCCCCTCCTCCCCTCCCCTCCTTCTGCATCCCCCCTTCCCTCTCCCCTACTCCCTCCATTTCTCTCTCCCCCTCCCACCCCTCTGCCTGTGGCTCCCCTGCATGTCCTCTCACCCTGGGCCTCCCCCAGGGGCCTCCGGAGCCCGTGGCCCACCTGCCCACCACCCTCGGTCACTGGGAGGGAGGCTGGGGCTCCGGACCCACCGGGCACCCCCACCTGCCCGGCCAACTGGGGCTCATCTCTGAGTTTTCTCGCTCTCTCTTTCTCTCTCATGTCGTTTTTTTTGCAAGAAGTTTCCTTTCGGTATGATGATGAGACACAATATTTTCATTCAAACAGCCATTGAATAAAATATTGTTTGTGCCCCCCCTTCCCCTCCCCCTTTTCGTTTGTTTTTGTGTTTGTGTTGTTTTTGTTTTCCTCGCTTTCTCTCTTGGTGGACTGTCCCAGTGCCAATCAGCAAACTGAAGGGCAAGTATATTCAGAACCAGCGCCCCCCTCCCCCCCGCCCCACCCACCCTCACACCCCTGCTTGCCCCCCTCCCTGCCCGGGACCGGCTGAGCCCCCGCTCTCAGGGCTCCAGCACCTCTGGCTCCTCTTGCCTTTCCTCTCATCCTGAAGCCCCTGTTAGAGTTCCCAGCCCTTCCCCGGGCCCACCCCTCCCGCAGGGGGATCTCGGGCCCCTCCTCATCTGCCTTGCTCCCTCTGGGCAGGCCCTGCCCCCACTTCTCTGTCCTTTTAAGACAACTCAGCAGTGGGGACAGGGCTGCACGCCTCTCCACCGCCTCCCTGCCCAGTAGGCAGGGGCTGGGAGCTCGGTGGGCCAGTCCCACGGGCTCCTGGGGAGGGGCCGGCACAAGGCCCCCTCCTCTGGACTCTGGCAGTGACTCCAGGAGTGGGCAGCCTTCCTGAGGGGAGACCGGAGGCTCTGGAAGCCTCATGCTCTGACCCCAGGGTTGGGGCAGGGCAGGGCAGCAGGCAGCTCACCGGAGCCGTCCTGGGTGCTGACCGAGGTGCTGAAGCCCCTCCCCTGCCACTCCCCAGTGCTCCCAAAGACTTTGCTAAACCCCCTGGCCCAGCATTCCTTGTGCTTGCTGCTCCTGGGGAGGGTGACCAGGCATGGAGAAGCTGTTCTCCTGAGAAATAAAGGCAGACTCAGGGACCTGAGGGAGCCTGACTGAGCACAGAGGGCATCTGTCTGGACCCCACAGGACAGCAAAAGAGCCTAGAAGGAATCAGGCTGGGAGTGAAGAAAGAGATTCTGGCACCCACAGACACCCAAGTCAGGGAGTCCCAGGAAAGGCAGGTGGTGAGCTCACAGACCTCGGCAGAGACCAGGCAGACAGTGTAGTGAGACAGGACAGCACACAGTTATCTCTGCACCGGCGTTAGAGAGACGGGGCACACAGGGCGCCCCGTGCCTGGAGCAGGAGCCTCCCAGGAAGCCCTGGGGGCACTGTCCCGCCTCGCCCCCTTAGAGGACCCAGTGGGGTGGGGGATGTGCCCTATGCCCACCAGCTTGAGTTGTCTTTCCCACGTCCTTCCCAGTGACCACAGCGGTGCAGGGCCCTGGTAACAGTGACAGCCATAGCATAGTCCCCCGTCCTGCTCCCTCTACTTTTTCCTTCTCCTCCTCCCCTCCTTCCCTGTCGGCTTGTGTCCAGTCCTGCCTCACAGTCCTATCAGAAAGCAACAGTCCAACCAGTGACCACCCAGCCCATTCCAGGCCCCTGAGTCCTTCCTCCCCAGAATCTTGCAGTGCATTGTGGGAATATAGGGAACAGGGAAGACCCATCTTCTGCAAAAATAAAGCCCCAGGTGACCAAGAGATTGGAATCTTGGTGAAGACAGGGCAGGAAGGTGGCCCACCCAGAGTGCAACTGGCTGAGAGTAGAGGATGCCTCCCAGATGCAGACTAGCAAAGTGGCTGGTACAGCTGGGCAGGGAGAGGCTAAAGAGGAGCCCCTGGGACCACCTCTCCAGATTCACTTGCACACCACACACAGATGCTGACACACCTGCTCTCTGCACATGGACACGCATGTGTGTGTGCTCACTCACCAGGTATGGCCCCCATTGGTGGGTCTGTGGGCAACACCCACACCTTCTCTGGAGCTCCCAACATTCCTCCCTGGCTGCTCTGAGCCCAGGCCGGTGGTAGGAAAGGTGGAGACCCCACCCTTCCTCCCCACCTGCCCTCATGCCCCCACCTGAGGGGGCAGGTGATCAGGTTCAGGTGATCCTGGCCCTCCCAGCCCCCAGACTCCTCCCAGCGTGGGGCCATCCCTGGGCCCTAAGGGGTCTCCCTGCCCCCAGCCTCCTAGCCCAGGGAGGGCCGGTGGACCCCCACAATGCACTGCCGCCCCCCACTCCCAGCTGCCCACACCGTCTCTGGTTGGACTGTCTGTGCCCATGAGACACTCCCTCGGTTTGGCCATGTTGATGCCTGACACAGAACGAAAACAAGGCCTACCAAAACGCAAACAGCTGCAGCAAATAGAGAGAAAAATCTGCAGCCAAAAGCCGATTCCCTTCCTTGAAGTCTCTTTGGAGGCAAAGGAAGCTCAGCATGTAGTTCTTTCCATTATGGGTGTGATAAGAGCGAGATGGCACCTCCCCCAGACCATGCATATATATAGCAGTGTGTGTATATATATATGTGTGTGTGTGTGTCTGTGTATATGTGCTATACAGCCGTATGGAAGCATATACAGCCACGCCAAGGGACTCACTGCCGACAGAGGACCAGGCCTGGGCAACATATTGGCTATAACTGCCCTCCTCCTGCGATGCTGTAGTCTCCACAGGCCCCCCCAGCCCTCCCTGCCCGCCCATTCTCCCCGCCACCCCTTCTCTCTGGCTGGAACTTGAACGCAGAAGTGGCAGGTTCCCTCTTTGCTGGTGTCTCCCCTTCCCTCAAGCCACCCTCTTCCCTGTCCCTCCAGCCCCATCAGTCAGCTCGGAGCCCCCTGGCCTCCCGCCGCCCCAGCCCCCGCCGGATAACCCCCCATTTCTGTTGCAGATTTTGAGTTCCTGCTCCCCAGCAGCTTTGAGTCTGAAGGACATGTTTTCATTGCTCCCAGGTAGCTTGCGTGTGGCCTTGCTGAGGTGTTCCCCTACCCCGCCCGCCCCCGCCCACCTCCTGCTCTGCTGCCTAGAGGTGTGTGTGTGTGTGTGTGTGTGTGCGCGCGCGCACCAAGCAGCAGTGGCCGGCTGCCCACAGCCCAGCTCTCACCAGGCTGGGTGTGGGAGGGCTCTGGACTCTCTGCTGACCTTCCTTGCCCTCCCCTTTGTGCCCTGTGCCATCTGCAGCACTCCCTCACTGGGCAGCTGCTGCTCTGCTGTGTGGTGCCCTCCCCACCCTGCACCCTGTCCTTGTCCTGTGTCAAACCAGTGTTTGTGTGGATCTGAGGACTGAGCCAGCCAGAGCTCCTGTCAGCTAGATGTGGTGTGGCTCATGAGGTCTGGGAGATGGGGGTCACAGGGGCTTTGAAGAGCTCCTCTGGCAGTAAGGGTCAGGGCCCAGCACAGAGTGGGGCCTGGACCCCCTGGAATGCAAGCACAGCATGCACACACACATCGTGTGTGCACACCTGCTGCCTGTTGGCCCACATCTGAGAGGTCAGGTGGGTGTACTGATGGAGACGTGGGCACTCCCGGGCACCACACAGGGTCTGGACACTCCTGGCCGCCATGTGTGCATGTGCGTGCATGCACCCACAAATGTCTCTGTGACTCTGTAGATGTGTGTGTATTTGTGCATCACTGTGTACATTTGCAGGAGTCCGAGTGTAACTGGGGGGTGGGCTGGGTGCAGGGGCTGTGGGAACGGGTGAAAAAGGCCTGTGTGTCCCCTATGGCCCTGAGGGAGCTAAGGGCAGGCACGTGTCCATTTCTGTCACCTCTGTGTCTTTGGATCATGAGACCTCAATAAGTATGTGTTGGGTGAGTGCATTAAATACCCCACAAATGTAAAGGTACACAAGGGGGGCTGCAGGTGACTCATACCCCAGCACAACTGTGTGGGTGTCTCTTTGGGTGTATCAGGTGTGGCCTCCACACACACAAGTGTAGGCTGTGCATCGCACAAAGGCCCTGGGGGCCAGGCAGCAAGTGGGGGCTGAGAGCCAGTCCCAGGTGCCCTCCCCAGCTTGGGCTCCAGCACAGCCTAGGGAAGCAACACATCTAAAAATTGCCACCAAGTTGCTGCCATATGGGCCAGTGGGGGGTCTCTGGTGTCAGGGGCATGAATGACGGATGGGGCAGCAGACAGCCCCATCTCCCATGATTTCCTGTGGAGCAGCCCCACACAGGCCTCCCCGTTCCTCTCAGCTCCTACGTTCTTGAACCCAGAGCTCAAGCCCAGCAAGAGGCCTGAGCAGGCGCAGGATGTGGCCCACCCACCTCAGGGCAGAGGAAACAGCCAGTCCAGGAACACATATGTTCCCACTGACTTCCTAGTACTATGGCGTGATGAAAAAGGCCAGCTCAGGGGGCTTGAGTGAGCTGCCTACAGGTGCACAGCCAGGAAGCGGCAGGCTGGTCTTAGACTCAGGCGAGCGATCCAGTGCTGGTCACCTGCCCACCTTGTGCATGTGCCATGCTAAGCATACAGGCAGGTGAGCCAGCCGTGAGGCCTTCCCTGGGACCCCCAGGTGCACCATCTGGGTCCGGCTGTGCAGGGGAGGTGGGATGCTCTGCATGGCAGAGCAGAGCCCAGGAAGGAAAACCTCATTCTGTGTCAGCTCTGCCCCTGTTCACATCTGACAGCCTGCCGGGCACACAGTGGCTGCAGCCTCTAAGAGTACTCAGGCCACTCCCTGAGGCCTGGGCTTCTCAGGCCCTACTGCCCTGTCCAACCCCCCAAGCCCATCCTTCTCACTCCTCCCCACCCCAGAGAGTACTGCAAGGACCTGAATGCCTCAGACAACAACACTGAGTTCCTGAAGAACTTCATTGAGCTCATGGAGAAAGTGACTCCGGACTCCAAGCAGTGTGAGTGCTGGTGGGCGGCCAGTCTAGGCAGCCTGGAAGGACCCAGAGACCGGCCACGGGTGGAATAAACAGGCTCAAGCCAAGGGCAGGGCCTGGGCCAGGTCACAGGGCAGGCTCCTATTGGTAGGGGAGTGGCAGGGAGGCACAGGAACACGCCTTCTCCACCCCTGCCCTCCGTTCCAGGCAACAACTTCCTTCTGCACAACCTGATCTTGGACACGGGCATCACACAACAGCTGGTGGAGCGTGTATGGCATGACCAGGATCTCAACACGTAGGCACCACCCGGCCTGGGGGCAGGAGGCTGGCATGAGCCCAGAGGCCCTGGCCCTGCCCTACAGAAGGCAGGCCTGTGACCTCACCTCCCACTGCCCCCAGGTACAGCCTGTTGGCCGTGTTTGCTGCCACTGATGGTGGCATCACTCGAGTATTCCCCAACAAGTAAGTGACCTACCCCACTTGCCAGCACCCTGCCCTGGCCTGGGACCCTGCCCGGGTCTGCTGCCCAGAGGCCTCCTTGCACCTGATGAGACCGCTGTACCCCATAAGTCACCCCTTCCACCACCCTCTGCCTATCTCGGGTAACCAGGGCAGCTGAGGACTGGACGGAGAACCCGGAGCCCTTCAATGCCAGCTTCTACCGCCGCAGCCTGGATAACCATGGCTATGTCTTCAAGCCCCCACACCAGGATGGTGAGTCCACCCCAGTGCCCTGTTGGCCCAGCCAGGGCTAGGCTCTGCTCTCTGCCCCTCCCAACACGGGACCAGCTTGGGCTGGGGCAGGTGAGAGAGAAGGCTGGCTCTGCCACACTGCCCAGCGCTGGCTGCTTAGGCAGGGGTCAACCTTGGTTTGGGCTTCTGGGCCCACAGCGGGGCTGCCAGCCCCCACTGCTGACCGCCCTGCCCCACTCCGCCCCCAGCCCTATTAAGGCCACTGGAGCTGGAGAATGACACAGTAGGCATCCTTGTCAGCACAGCTGTGGAGCTCAGCCTGGACGGACGCACGCTGAGGCCAGCAGGTGGGTACCCAAGGCATAGGCAGAGAAGGACACCATGGACAGGGCTCTGCCCAGCTAGGTGGGCACTGATGGCCCCTTGCTCTCCCCCATAGTGGTGGGTGTTAAGCTGGACCTAGAGGCCTGGGCTGAGAAATTCAAGGTGCTAGCCAGCAACCGTACCCACCAGGACCAGCCTCAGAAGGTACTCGGGCAGGGGTAGGAGCGGTGAGCCCAGCAGTACCCATTCTGAAGCCATCAGGAAGCCTTGAGTCCTCCTACTCAGTGGCTCTGGTGCCTGTGGTGCGGGTGGCAGGGGCTGTTGCCAATGGCCTGGCACCCAGATGTATGAAAGTTGGGGGAGGGGCCAGGCTGGCGCATGGGCACCTTACAGTCCTTGCTCTCTGCCCAGCAGTGCGGCCCCAGCAGCCACTGTGAGATGGACTGTGAGGCCAACGATGAGGTACACACCCCATTCCCAGATTTTTTAGCCCCAACTGCAACTGCCAGCCTGTCCCTTGGCCTGCGAGTCCCGACATCCCACCCGGAGGTCCTAGCTCTATCAGAATGGGGGCAGTGGTCCATTCAACCACTGGACT
>JAVSCE010008575.1:0-31953 GCA_032199065.1 Smutsia gigantea
TTCCCTTTTCTCCACATCCTCGCCAACATTTATTGTTGTTTGTGTTTTGGATGTTGGCGATTCTCACTGGTTTGAGGTGATATCTCATTGTGGTTTTAACCTGCATTTCTCTGATGATTAGCGTTGTGGAGCATCTTTTCATGTGCCTGTTGGCCATCTGAATTTCTTCTTTAGAGAAGTGTCCATTCATGTCCTCTGCCCATTTCTTAATTGGATTATTTGCTTTTTGTTTGGTAAGGTGTGTGAGTTCTTTATATATTTTGGATGTCAACCCCTTATCGGATACGTCATTCATGAATATATTCTCCCATACTGCAGGATGTCTTTTTGTTCTACTGATAGTGTCCTTTGCTGTACAGAAGCTTTTCAGCTTGATATGGTCCCACTTGTTCATTTTTGCTTTTGTTTCCCTTGCCTGGGGAGATATGTTCATGAAGAAGTTGCTCATGTTTATGTCCAGAAGATTTTTGCCTATGTTTTTTTCTAAGAGTTTTATGGTTTCATGACTTACATTCAGGTCTTTGATCCACCTTGAGTTTCCCTTTGTGTATGGGGCTAGACAGTAGTCCAGTTTCATTCTCTTACATGTAGCTGTCCAGTTTTTCCAACACCAGCTGCTGAAGAGGCTGTCATCTCCCCATTGTATATCCAAGACTCCTTTATCAAATATTAATTGACTGTATATGTTTGGGTTAATGTTTGGATTTTCTATTCTGTTCCACTGGTCTGTGGGTCTGTTTTGTGCCAATACCAAATTGTCTTGATTACTGTGGCTTTGTAGTAGAGCTTGAAGTCAGGGAGTGTAATTCCCCCTGTTTTATTCCTCCTTCTCAGGATTGCTTTGGCTATTCGGGGTATTTTGTGGTTCCATATGAATTTTAGAATTATTTGTTCCAGTTCATTGAAGAAAGCTGTTGGTAGTTTGATAGGGATTACGTTGAATCTGTAGATTGCTTTAGGTAGTATAGCCATTTTGACAATATTGATTCTTCCTAGCCAAGAGCATGGGATGCATTTCCATTTGTTAGTGTCCTCCTTAATTTCTCTTAAGAGTGTCTTGTATATGGATGCCTTGTATGTCTTTGTTTGTCTGATTGCTGGTGGACCTCCAATGCTATGTTGAATAACAGTGGAGAGAGTGGGCATCATGTATTCCTGATCTTGGTCTTTCCGCTTCTTTATAGATAAAGTATAAATAATTTATTTCTTGTGGGGTTTTTATCATCTCAGCCTTATTTGATAGTTCAGGCCTTGCCTCTTACCATTTGTTGAGTTTGTTGAAATGAATATGATTTTGTCAAATCTTTTAACATCTATGGGATCGATCATGTGGTTTTTGTTCTTCTTTTTGTTGATGTGGTGGATGACGTTGATGGATTTTCGAATGTTGTACCATCCTTGTATCCCTGGGATGAATCCCACTTGATCATGGTGTATGATCCTCTTGATGTATTTTTGAATTCGGTTTGCTAATATTTTGTTGAGTATTTTTGCATCTACGGTCATCACGGATATTGGTCTGTAATTTTCTTTTTTGGTGAGGTCTTTGCCAGGTTTTGGTATTAGAGTGATGTTGGCTTCAGAGAATGAGTTTGGAAGTATTCCCTCCTCTTCTATTTTTTGGAAAACTTTAAGGAGAATCGGTGTTATTTCTTCTCTATATGTCTGGTAGAATTCAGAGGTGAATCCATCTGGTCCGGGGGTTTTGTTCTTGGGTAGTTTTTTGATTACCAATTCAATTTCGTTGCTGGTGATTGGTCTCTTTAGGTTTCTGTTTCTTGCTTGGTCAGTCTCAGAAGGTTGTATTTTTCTAAGAAGTTGTCCATTTCTTCTAGGTTTTCCAGCTTGTTAGCATATAGATTCTCATAATATTCTCTTATGATTCTTTGTATTTCTGTGGGGTCTGTCGTGATTTTTCCTTTCTCATTTCTGATTGTGTTTATGTGTGTAGATTCTCTTTTTCTTTTAATGAGTCTGGCTAGGGGTCTATCTATTTTGTTTATTTTTTTCAAAGAACCAGCTCTTGGATTCATTGATTTTTTTCTGTTGTTTTGTTCTTCTCAATTTTATTTATTTCTTCTCTGATCTTTATTATGTCCCTCCTTCTGGTGACTTTGGGCCTCATTTGTTCTTCTTTTTCCAATTTCAGTAATTGTGTCTTTAGACTATTCATTTGAGAATGTTCTTCCTTCTTTAAATAGGCCTGGATTGCAATATACTTTCCTCTTAGAACTGCCTTTGCTGCGTCCCACAGATGTTGTGGCTTTGTGTTGTTGTCATTAGTCTCCATTAGTTTCATTTGTTTTGATTTGGTCATTAACCCATTGATTAATTAGGAGAGTGTTGTTAAGTCTCCATGTATTTGTGAGCCTTTTTCTTTCTAAAATTTATTTCTAGTTTTATACCTTTGTGATCTGAGAAGTTGGTTGGTAGGATTTCAATATTTTTGAAATTACTGAGGTTCTTTTTGTGGCCTAGTATGTGGTCTATTCTGGAAAATGTTCCATGTGCACTTGAGAAGAATGTGTATCCCACTCCTTTTAGGTACAGAGTTCTGTAGATGTCTGTTAGGTCCATCTGTTCTAGTGTGTTGTTCAGTGCCTCTGTGTCTTTACTTATTTTCTGTCTGGTTGATCCGTCCTTTGGAGTGAGTGGTGTGTTGAAGTCTCCTAAGATGAATGCATTGCTGTCTATTTCCTCCTTTAATTCTGTTAGTATTTGTCTCACATATGCTGGCGCTCCTGTGTTGGGTGCATATATATTTATAATGGTTATATCTTCTTGTTGGACTGATCCCTCTATCATTATGTAATGTCCTTCTTTATCTCTTGCTACTTTCTTCGTTTTGAAGTCTATTTTGTCTGATACAAGTACTGCAACACCTGCTTTTTTCTCTTTGTGGTTTGCATGAAATATCTTTTTCCATCCCTTCACTTTTAGTCTGTGTATATCTCTGGGTTTGAGGTGAGTCTCTTGTAAGCAGCATATAGATGGGTCTTGCTTTTTTATCCATTCTGTTATCTGTGTCTTTTGATTGGTGCATTCAGTCCATTTACATTTAGGGTGATTATTGATAGGTATGTACTTATTGCCATTGCTGGCTTTGGATTCGTGGTTACCAAAGGTTCAAGGGTTGCTTCTTTACTATCTAACAATCTAACTTAACTTTCTTGTTAAGTTATTGTAAACACAGTCTGATGTTTCTTTATTTCTCTCCCTTCTTATTCTTCCTCCTCCATTCTTTATATACTAGGTGTTTTATTCTTTGCCTTTAGTTAGTATTTGGATGGTCTGCTTTCTTTGCTATGATTTTATTTTCTCTGGTGACATCTTTTTAGCCTTAGGTGTGCTTCCATCTAGAGCAGTCCATTTAAGATATTCTGTAGTGGTGGTTTATGAGAGGCAAACTCTCTCAACTTTCATTTGTCTGGAAATTGTTTAGTCCCTCCATCATATTTAAATGATAATCATGCTGGATACAATATTCTTGGTTCGAGGCCCTTCTGTTTCATTACATTAAATATATCATGCCATTCTCTTCTGGCCTGTAAGGTTTCTGTTGAGAAGTCTGATGATAATCTGATGGGTTTTCCTTTGTAGGTGATCTTTTTTCTCTCTCTAGCTGCCTTTAATACTCTGTCTTTATCTTTGATCTTTGCCATTTTAATTATGTGTCTTGGTGTTGTCTTCCTTGGGTCCCTTGTGTTGGGAGATCTGTCGGCTTCCGTGGACTGCGAGACTATTTCCTTCTCCAGCGAGGGAAAGTTTTCAGCAATTATTTCTTCAAAGACACTTTCTATCCCTTTTTCTCTCTCTTCTTCCTCTGGTACTCCAGAATGCGAATATTGTTCCGTTTGGATTGGTCACACAGTTCTCTTAATATTCTTTCATTCCTAGAGATCCTTTCATCTCTCTCTGCCTCAGCTTCTCTGTGTTCCTGTTCTCTGATTTCTATTCCATTAACAGTCTCTTGCATCTCATCCAGTCTGCTGTTAAGCCCGTTGATCACTTGTCTGATTTCTGTATTGTCTTTCCTCACTTCCCTCACTTCGTCCCTCAGCTCTTGCACATTTCTCTGTAGATCCATCAGCATGGTTATGCCTTTTATTCTGAATTCTTTTTCAGGAAGACTGTGCATTTCCATCCCTTCAGGCTCCCTCTCTGGGGTTGTCTGGTTGATCTTAGTCTGCACCATATTCCTCTGTCTTTTCATGCCTATAGAAGTCGTCGCTGGTAGTTGCCATGTATGTCAGCTGGGGTCTTTAAGACTTTAAAAAGAAAAAAAGAGAAAGAAAGATAAAAAAGAGAAAAAGAAAGAGAAGAAAAAACAAAAAACAAAATGAAACAAGACAAATTGCCCACCGGGAGTAGATTCTGTGGGGATGCTGTAGGTGGCGCTGTTGCTCCACTATTCCGCAGCCGTGGCTGCGCCCCTCCGCAGGGCCCTTTATAGCTCTGGCCGGGGTGGGAACGAATGGGAGGCTGTTGATCTCTTTGGGAAGGCTAAGTGAGGCCACCCTTTCCCAGTCGCCAGCTAAAGGGTCCGAAACTCCCCAGGACTCCCAGCCTGCTGGGCTGAGTGTGCTGGGGCAATCCGGCTCCTCAGCTGGGCTCCTGTCTCTTTAAGACTGCTGAAAAAAGCACGTGTTTTTTTTTTCCTTCCAAGCACCCTGGCACATTCTCCGCTCAGATCCTGCACCCTCGGTCTCTCCAATCTCCGCTACACCGCGCTATGTGTGTCAGTGCTCCCCGCGCAGATCACCAGGGCTGGTTATTTCGCGGGATGTACTTCCACTCCCTCCGGGCTCTGAATCCTCTCCTCCCACCGGTGCGCTGCGGTGGGGCATGCTCGGGTCCCGCTGGGTCGCGGCTCCATATTTTACCCGCCTCGCAGGGTGCCGTGTCCTCTCAGGTGTAGCTGCACGCTGTGCGCTTTCCTGTGTATTCTGGTCTCTCTTTTAGCAATAGTTGTATTTGCTGTATTTTCATAGATATATATAGTTTTGGGAGGAGATTTCTGCCACCCTGCTCACGCCGCCATCTTCCTAGAAGTCTCTATGCATGGGTTTATTTCTGGGTTCTCAGTTCTGTTCCATTGGTCTGTTTTTATGCCACTATTATACTGTTGTAACTATGATAGCTTTGTAATACAGCTTGAAATCAGGCAGTGTGATATCTCCTGCTTTGCTCTTCCTTCTCAGGATTCCTTTGGCTATGTGAGGTCTTCTGTGGTGCATATACATTTTAGAACTATTTTATCTACTTCTGTAAAAATTGCCATTGGAATTTTGATAGGGATTACATTGAATCTATAGACAGCTTTGGGTAGTATGGACACTTTAACAATATTAATTCTTCCCATCTATAAACACAACATACTTTTCTTTGGTGTCTTCTTAGATTTCTTTCATTAATACTCTGTAGCCCTGAGAGTAAAGATCTTTCACCTCCTTGGTTAATTCCTAAGTATTTTACTGTCTTCAATGTTATTACAAATAGGATCGTTTCTTTTTCAGATAATTTGTTATGTGTCTTAGAGTATCCATAGAAACTTTACTGATTTTTGTTTGTTAATTTTGTACCCTGCAGCTTTTCTGAATTCATTGATCAGATCTAATGGTTTTTTGGTGGCATCTTTAGGAATTTTCTATATATAAAGTCATGTAATCTGCAAATACAACAACTTTACTTCTTCCTTTCCAATTCTGATGCGTTTCCTCTTTTAAGAATAAAAACAACATCCTCTTCAAAAACAGGACACTTTGATCATACCTAAGAATATTACATTCCATAATATCAAACTCCCCTGGTTATTCAGGAATATATATATATATCTGTCCCACCTGCCACCCACCCCAACCAGGACCCAATCATGGTTAATGCACTGCAATTGGTCGTGTTGGTGTTCTTTAATCTTGAAAATTCCTATGACACTGATTTTCTGAAGGCTAGTTTCTTCACATTCATTTTCCAGCAGAAGGTCCTACATTCTGGAATTGCTTGTTTCCTCATGGTGTGGTCTGCCGTATTCAAGGGGAGTTCGATACTAAGAGCATTTAACTTACACCAGCAGTTCTCAAACTTGAGTGTGTGCCTCCGAATCCCCCAGAGGGCTTGTGAGCAAAGCAGCAGATGCCACCCCAAGGGCATCTAATTCCCTAGGTCTGGGAAGTCCGGGGAACCCACACCTCTTACAAGTTCCAGAGGACACTGCTGCTGACCTGAGGGTCTCACTTTGAGACCTGCTGGCTGATGCACAATCAACTCTGCAGGAGGGGGAAGGGAGGGGTGTGGACTTCAGGGGGCTAGGACCATATGCAGTGGGTAAGCATGGACACAGATCGCACATGAGATGGAAGACTTGAATCTGGGCTTTTCAAGTCTCCAAATGCATCAACAGTGTGACTGTCTCCCACCCTCCCTACACCCACCAAAAGTGATCAGATTGTTTTACCCAAGGTGGCACTTTTATCTGGGGTCCAGCCTTGCAAAACAGCAACCTTCTCCAGGACTGAAGGCATGGGGTTGGCCGGAACTCCTGAAATCCAGGGGGCCAGAGGCACTGGGAACATTGGACTATATGTGGTTTTGACTTTGGAGCTGATACTCACACTTAACCCCAGCAGAAGATGAGACTAAACCAAACCTTGTGGTCTCAGGGCTTTTATTTATATGGGTCCTATCTATATTTACCATAATAGAAATTCATTTTTAATAAATTCCTAACTTTCAAAAAGGTTTCACTGTGATTTTGGACTTTAACATACCTCATACTTCCAGGCTAATTTCTCTTAAACTTTTTTCTTTTTTAAGTAGATGACTTTTCAGAGGTAATTTTAGATTCATAGCAAAATGAAGTGGAAGGTATAAGTTAATTTTTAAGCATCGTTATTTTGAAATCATTTAAAAATATCAGTGAACACGTTATAGGTTAACACAAATAATATATTTCTCATGAAGAATAACTGTTTCCCAAAAAAAAAAAACATAGAACAGGGCATTGCTTTGCATTTTTGCAAATCTCTTTCATATCTGGCTCATTAGGAAAGAACTGGACCCTCAAAACTATTTTTGAATATAATAGAAATAGGATGCCAGTCACAAATGCAGGCCACATATGTAATTTCAAATGTTCTAGTAACCACATTAAAAAAGACAAAAAGGAACAGGTAAAATTAATGTTAAGGTATTTAACTTGATACATTCAAAATATTATCAACATGTAATCGATATAAAAAATTGTTGAAGCATACATAGGTTGACACCTGGCCTCACACAGACATGTTGCTGGAAAAGGAGGACCTCACAATTCCCCTAAAAGAATCTTAGGGTTCCGAAGAGCTTACTTTGAGAACCACTGGACTGGATTATACCTCCAAAGCCACACCCCAGGTACTATGATGTTATCAAGGGGTTAGTACAGGTGATCAGCAGGTTCAAGGACCCCCAGGAGCCATCCTGTGCAGGAACTGACAATGCTAACCTGTATCCCCCAAAATCAACTACTTTGGTAAAACTTAAACTTCAGTCAAGGCAGGATGATAAGAAGCAACCTTGCCCCCCAGAGGCCCTAAAAAGCCCTAAACAGAACATGAGCAACTCGGGATGCCCTGCCCCATAGCCAGTGGGTGCTGTGTTAGTCTTCTGTGGCTGCCACAATCAAGTACCACAAGCCAAGTGGCTTAAACAACAGAAACGTCTTCTCTCACAGCTCTAGAGGTTAGAAGTCTGACATCAAGGTGTCAGTAGGGCTGGTTCCTTCGGAGGCTTTGAGGGAGAATCTGCTCCAGGCCTCTCCTCTGTATGTGGTGGTTTGCTGGCCATCTGGCATTCCTTGGCTCGTAGAAGCATCACCCTGATCTCTGCTCATCTTCACACAGCCTTCTACCTGTGTGCCGCTGGGTCCAGATTTCCTCTTCTTATGAGGTCACCAGTCATGCTCTGCTGGGGTCCTCCACCAATCCAAACGAGGGGAAAGCTGCCTCTGGGCATAGCTGTACCAGATGGCCCTCAGCATGGAGAAGTGAAATCAGGCGGGTCCCAGAACTGCACGATGACTTACTTTTTGGAGCAGAGCGCTTTCATAAGCCATCAAGTGTTTTCTAGGTGTTTGCCATGGTCCAGGCGCTGTTCTGACTGCTCGGCATGTATATCATTTAATCCTCCCAATGTGCTGATAAGCTGCATAGCATTTTCCACATGGGGACTCAGACACAGCATGACTTGCCCCAGGTCCCACAGCTAGACCAGGGAAGAGATGGGATTCCAATACAGGGTGCCTGGGTTCCAGAATCATCCATGCCCTGTATTATCCTAATGCATCACTGCAGCAGAATTCATATTCCCCCCAAAGTGATGGAAGTGGCCTCACAGTCTTCAGGGAAAGTACACAGCTTGATAAAGTTGGAAGCTTTAAATCCATTCTTTCAACTCCCAGACAAGTGCTGTTTCCCAGAAGAGGGTCTTAGGCCAGCAGACCTAGAGTGGGTTAAAGCCATGCTGTGTGTCACAGTAGCTGCTGGCCACACATGGCCACTGAGCACTTGAAATGTGGCTCATCTGAACTGACATGTGCTGTGTCAAATACAGACCAGATTTTGAAGACTTCATGTCCCCCAAAATGTAAGATGCCTTGTTAATAATTTTTCATATTGATTACAAGTTGAGATAATGATATTTTTCATCTATTAACTAAAATGCTTCATTAAAATTAATTTCACCAGTTTCTCTTTATTTTTTTAATTTGCCAACTAGAATACTTAAGATCACATGTGGCTGGTATTCTGTTTCGACTGGACTACTCCATGCTAAGGAGTCTCCATTTAACCAGAGCCCTGAAAAAGTCTTTAGAAGGAAGTTAGAATATCTTGCTCACAGAAATGTTTTGTACCAGAATATCCAACTTTGAAATATAGTTTCCAATAAGGCCTTTTGCACACTCAAACTCCTAAGCATAAGACAAAAATTCCAATGGATGCTTTGAAATTTATACATCATAAAAGAAGGAAAAACCATGACATGGGCCAGCTGCTCTCATCCTGAATGTGAGCATTTAGGGCCTCAGGGTTCTGCTGCAAAACCACACTATTCTGATCCACTCCTATGTAATTAGAAGGCTGTCTCTACTCTGTAGCTCTTCATTCCAAGCTGCATGCAATCTCTGGCAATCAGATTTGTTTAAACTGCCAGAGTTTAACAATCTGCACAGGTGGCAAATATGGATTCCAAGCAGGATTGCATGCAATTGCTCTATCTGGATTATGCATTGACTCAGCCTGAGTCCCAGAAGGGGACCTCAACAGCCCCAGGGAGGCTGCGGGCTGCACAGCATCCTCTCAAATGGCCAAACTGCTGCTATGATTCTTTGCCTGAGCAGTGAGGCACCCTGAGCTGGCCTAAGTAAGACCTCTGAAGGGTTGCACTCTATGATTCGAGGCTGGAGATGGGTTTCCAGTGTCTGAGGGGGACGACAGTGGGTGTGAACCAGGCTGCCCCACCTGTGCAGCTCAACCTCAACCCCTAGTCTCCAGTCTGTAAGGTATTTCCTTATCGAGGGCAGATGGCAGGATTCCAGGAGATTTTGTGTGTAACACAACCGTATTGGTTCCTAGGGCTGCTGCAACAAATGACCAGACTTGGTGGCTTAAAATAAGAATGTATTCTCTCATAGCTCTGGAGGCCAGAATTCTGAAATGAAGGCGTGGACACAGCCCAACTCCCACTGACAGCTCTAAGGGAAAGTCCTTCCCACCGCTTCCAGCTTCTGGTGGCCCCAGGCGTTCCTTGGCTTGTGGCTGCATCCCTCCCATCTCTGCCCACCTTTACATGGCCAGCTTCTCCCTGTGTGTTTCTTTGTGTCTCTGTGTACAAATTTCCCTCTTCTTTGAAGGACACCAGACACTGGATTTAGGATGCACCCTCATTCACTATAACCTCATCTTAACTTAATCACACCTGCAAAGACTCGATTCTCAAATAAGGTCACATTCATAGGTACCATGGCTTTGTGGGTACTTTTGGGGGACACAATTCAACTCATACCTGCGGCAAAGTAGTGGGGCCAACAGTCCTTGGGCCAGAGGCAGAGCTGGGGCCTAGAGTGCAGCCCAGAGGAGACAGGCAAGACCCTGCTCATGGGAGCCAAGATTCCAGAAGGCAGACAGGCAATAAACACATGTACCCACACCCACATCCACGGGCCATTTCAGCAGATGAGGAGTGGTGAGTTGAGAAAAGAGGTCCCTTTACACAGGTAGTCAGGGTTGGCACCTCGGAGGAGGTGTCATGGACCAGAGACTCAAGGGTGGGAAAGAATCCAGGGTGGGCAAAGAGCTGGGAAATCACTCAATCCCTCTTGGCAGAGACCCCTAAAGGGACTAGAAGGCAGGAGAAACCAGGCATGTCCAAGAAGAGGATGGAGGGGAGGGAACTGGGCAGTTCGTTGGAGCTTAATGTCAGTGTGAACCTGTGTGGACTCCAAGAGCAACAGGAAGTCACTGGGCAGTTTTAAGCAGAGTGACTTGATCTGGCTTACATTTTTTTTTTAATTACTATGAAATAAAAGAAGTAGTTTAAAAAAATCACTCTGGCTGATTAGAGAAGGGACCACAGGGGCCAAGAGGAAACCCAGTGAAGAGGGATATAAGAGAGCTGACGGTGGGCCTGGGGATGCTCTCTCTAAAGGCCTGCTGGCAAGGGACCCTTGGCTCATAGCTGGGCACTTGAATTTCCGGAGTGTAATATTGTGACTTATAATAAGAAATACATATTTGGTCTTCATTCCTGTTTCTGGCATAGAGCCCCTTAAAGCCCCTGGAATTTCCTACGTAATGATATAGATTAAGGTGTCTTGGTAATTCATAACTAGCCCTTTCAGCTACACCTGAGCTTATGTTAATGAGGTGACTGTGGAAAGATCCTAAGGACCAGGGCTGGTCACCAGGGGCACAAACCTGGAGATTGGAGGGTTGGAACTTTTGGTTCTACCCACTGGCCTCCAGGGATGGGAGGGGCTGGAGGCTGAATCAATCGCCAATAGCCAATGATTTAATCAATCATGCCTATATAATGGAGACTCCATAAAAACTCAAAAGGACTGGGTCAGGATTCAGAGAGCTCCCAGAGGTGTGGGAAGCTCTGGCCCTTTCCCCACACCTTGTCCTCTGCATCCCTTCCATCTGGTAAGTAAATTGGTAAGTAAACTGGATTTCTGAATTGTAAGCCATTCTAGCCAATTAATGGAACCCAGGGAGGGGATGGTGGGAACTTCCAATCTATAGCTACTGGATCAGAGCACAGATGACAATCTGGACTGGCAACTGGCATTCGGGGGGCAGTCTTGAGCCCTCAGCCTGTGAGATCCGACTGTTATCTCCAGAGTATCAAAACTGAGTTCAATCTGTGAACTCATGGTCCGTGTCCACGGAAACTGAGTTAATTGCTGGTGTAGAGAGAACACCTCTGTTCCTGGATAGGAGGGGCTCACTGGCCCAGACTCTTTGTGCATGTGGCTTGTGCTGACCCCCTGCCTTCCTTCAAGGGGTCTGGCTTTGGCAGGTGCAGGCAGAGGGTGCCTATGTGAGCAGCCCCAGGAACACCCTGGGCCCCAAGTCTCTGACTGGCTTCCTGGCAGCTGACACTTCACTCGTGCTGTCATGACCCATCTTGGAGGCTGAGGAGTTAGCCTGTCCTGTGTGACTCCCCTGGGAGGAGGCTCTGCAAGCTGAACCTGGTCCCCACACTGCACCCCATGGGCCTCTCTCCTTTGCTGACCGTGTTCTGTGTCCCTTCTCTGTAATAAATCATAGCCATGAGTGTGACTACATGCTGAGTCCTGGGAGTGTTCCCAGCATTCTCCAAACCTGGGGATGGCCTTGGGATCTGGACACATGCTACTGCAGACTTCCTAGAGGGAGGCAGCAGCCTGGACCAGGGCTGCGTCCTTGAATTCCATGGTTCCAGCGGCAGCCTCCTGATTCCTGGAGCAGGGTGGCAGCTTCCCTGGCAGGCTGGTTTGGCAGCATTCTCGGGGTCACACATGGCTCCTTCAGCCCTTCTGACAACGCTGCAGGCACCTCATCCTCTGTGTTAAGCCCTTTCTGCCTAAGCAGCTGCACCCGTTTGTTAGAGATCCGAACAACCTAGAGGCTCCAACAAGTTGGCACTACCCACTTGCACCACATCCTAAATAGCCTCTGTGAATCTCAGCTTTGATGGGCAGTTTATATTCACAACTATTACAGTAAAAAATGTTTGCTTGTATCCTCATGTCCCCTCCAAAATGTTTCATGGACCAGCCACTGTGGGTACTGCTTCCACACGTTGAGAACCACCAGAATAAACAGCACCTCAAATGAAAGACCCCCACACACACCTACCGTCAAGTCCAAGAACATCCAAGAGCTCCATCCAAACTTTCCACACTGTTTCCACAAACATATCCACGCCGAGCACGAACCTCTCAGTCAACCTGGTCAAGAACTGCAGAAATAAAAGAACGGTCACTCTTGGCATGGCCAACATGCCCTCTTTCGTAGTGCAGCCAAGCTGTCTTTACACTTTAGCGGGAAAACACAGTCGGCCCACGAGGAAGGCCTCACCAGGAGTGGCCTTGGACCTTGGGGATTGACTTGAGCTAAGCAGGCTAAGAACCCAGCAAAATTTGTTCAAACCTTCCTTTCAGAGCCTGCACACCGTGCTCTGCAAAGCTGCTTCATCCACTCCAGGTTTCCCTTGGCGCCTTCCTGCTCGCTGTCTTGTCAAGGTATCTGCCTTCCCTGCCTGTTTCCCAGATAAACAGTGGGAGCTTCTGCCCCTGCCCCGATTCTGCTGATACAGGGGCAAGCCTGAAGGTGGAAAACCGTGGTTCTCACACATGGGCCACACCAGGGTCCCTGTCAGGTGGGACACTGGAGACCCCTGACCTATCCGACCCCAAGGACCTTGCACCTCAGAGGGCTCCATTAGGTCCCAGGTGGTTTCGGAGATCACTGGGCTAAAGTAACATTTATGTGACGTACAGCCTCACTTCCCCTTATTTTTTTGAATAAGTGATATTCTGAATACGCAATATAAAACTCAAAGTTCCAAATGGGAATCAGTGAAAAGTAAGCCTCTCATCTCACTCCCTGAAACTCAAATTCCCTTCCAGAGGCACCATCGTTACCACTCACTTACATGGCCTCTCTGAGATGTGCTGGATGAATAATGGCATAGACGGAGGCTTTTTTCACAGGGCAGCCTATGTGCATGGTACTGCAGTGATTCTCATTTAACAGTCTGTCTTGGGGATTACTCGGCCTCACACCATACAGAGCTGCCACCCTCCTGTTAACAACAGCACACCTGCAGCTGCTTAACCAATGCCCTGCTGATGGACACCTAGGTTGTTCCAGCCTGGGCTATTAGAGCAAATGGGAGCACCACAAAACCCTGCACATATGCCCTCTGGCTCAAAATGCCTTGAAGTGTACTGGCTGCAGTTTTTTCAACTGGATGTCCCAGTCAGATCGCTCGTCCAGGACGGGAGAGAAGGAGGAGCAGGGTTAAACCAGTGACCAGGAGGGCAGAGGATGCCAATGTGTGCACCAGCACCATGGTGTGGCTGAGAGTGCACCAGTCGGGAGTTTAACTGCCTGGGTTCAAATCCCAACTCTGCTACCTACTACTCATTAGTTGGCCATGGGTACATTTTATATATATACACATACCAGGGCTCCAGCTAACATATGCCAATAATAGTACTTACCCCATCTGGTTATTGGAGCATTAAATGGGATATTTGTGTAAATGCTTTCATTTGTTTTGAGCATCAGTAAATGGTCAAAATGCCTATGGACATCCAATATTCTGACAGAGCACTGACCCCAATATGTCCTGCAAGGACACCATTCTTTTGGCCTTAGGTAATTGCTCTAAGGGGATTTTATTTAAAGACTATGAGGCCATGAACTGATGTACAGATGAACAAAGCCTGCGCTGTCCATACAATGGGATATTATTTGGCCTTAAAAAAGGATGCATGCTTCCACGTCAATGGACCTTGAAAACATGATGCTAAGGAAAAAAAGCCAGACACAAAAGACACACAGTGTATGATTCCACTTATATGAAATGTCCAGAACAGGTGAATCCATAGAGACAGAAAGTAGATCAGTAGTTGCCAGGGGCTGGGGATGTGGGGCAGTTGATAGCTAAAAGGTCCATGATTTTTTTTTGAGCTGATGAAATGGCCTCACACTGTGGTGATGGTCACACAATTCTGTGACTATATGAACAGTCACTGATTTGTATACTTTAAATGGATAAACTCCATGGTTATGTGAATTATACTTCAATAAAGCTATATAAAAAGTGGAAGTAAAAATAAATATTGGGGGAGTTGACATAAAAATTTTAAAAAAAGACTATGAGGAGAAGGCCAGAAGGAAGCATATAGTCGGAGAGAAGGGAAGGTGGCTGCCCCTCTTTGGTGAGGGTAGGAGGGGGTGGGGAATTTGGGAGGCAGTTATCTTCACCTAGGTAGAAGGCACATTGGTACTGGTTTAGTTATAATTTGTAGGAGCTTTATTGACATAGCACTTACACAGCAATAGGTTCATGTCTTTAAAAATGCAAAGTTGTGCAACTACCACCATAATCTAATTTTAGCACATTTCTGTTGCCCTAAAAGAAGACTTGTACCCCTTAGCAGTCACCCCCATTCCCTCCTCCCCCAACCTAGGCAACTGCTAATCTCCTTTCTGTCTCCACGGATTTGCCTTTCCCGGACCTTCCATACAAATGGAACCATACAATATGTGACCTTCTGTGCCTGGCCTCTTTCACTCCAAATAACATTTTCAGGGTGCATCTGTGTTGTAGCACAAACCCATGGTTCACTTGTTTTTATTGCCAAATGTATTCCATGTTACAGATACCACATTTGGTTTATCCTGCCATACTTCTCTAAAATACATGTGTTATACACATTCATTAATGAATAACAATTTTTACAATTTGTTCAAATGGAAGAAAAAGGAAGGGTTCTGCACCAAGGCTTTATAAGAGGGTTTCAGACCTTTACCAACTCCCCTAGAACGGGATCTGATAAGGTTGTTTCTGCCAGAGACAAGAATGGTTGGGTGTCGACCTGGCATTCCCAGCAAGGACAGAGCCCTGGCCCTGGCTCCAAACTGAGTGGCCACCTACCCACACAAGTCTTCAAGCAGGTGTTCAGAAACCTGACTCCCTGGAGAAACCCACACACCCCAGCATGACCCAGCAGCGCTCAGAAGAAAGGACAGGCCCACTCTGAAAATGGGCCAAGGCAGGAGGGGATGGATGTAGGAAGGGCCCATTATTGGCCTTTCTGGCCACACGGAGGGAAACTTGCTGTCTGCCCTCTGGGCTGGCACTGCTCGCTCTGGATACAGCTCCAACATGACACCTTAGCCCACTTCACCTGTGTGAAGACACAGCAGCCTTAGGGGGGGGGTAATCTGTGTTCCTCCAAACTCCTCTGTTGAAGCCCTAACCCTCAGTATCCCAAAATGTGACTTGGAGACAGGGTTTTTAAAGTAAATGAAGGGGACAGATAAAATGAAGTCACTAGGATGGGCCCTAATCCAATAGGACTTGTGTCCTTCTAAGAAGAGGAGATCAGGACACAGACACAAAGAGAGGCCACATGAGGACACAGGGAGGAGACAGCATCTATCTGCCAAGGAGAGAGGCCTCAGAAGAAACCAACCCTGCCAACACCTTGAGCTCAGATTTCTAGTAAATTTCTGTTATTTAAGCCACCCAGTCTGTGGTACTCTGTTACAGCAACCCTGGCAGACCAATACAGGGGTTACAACAAGGCCCAGAGCCTGAAGCAGTTCACAGAAAATCCAAACCTGATGCTTCGATTTTAGTGCAGTTCACGGGAATACAGGGATGAAAGAACAGGGCAACGCCACCATGAGGACACATCAGCCAGATGCAGGCATGGAGATGGTGATGGAACAAGTGCCTGGCTTGTCCACCCCATAAACTGGCACCAGAGCAAAAAACAGTGGGAGAGAGAGGACTAGCCATGAAAAGTAAAAGCAACTTAAATCATGCTGAGAGTATGTGCCCTTGACATGGTGTGAGGACAATGGCACTGGCCCCTGTGGCCTTCCTCCCAACACCCATGACCATAGTCTAGTCATGAGAACATCAGACCAGTCCCAATCAAGGGGCATCCTACACAATCCCTGATGAGGGCTCCTGAAAACTGTCCAGGTCACCAAAAACAAGGAAAGGGAGAAACTGTCACAGCTTGTCACACAACTAAATGCAATGTGATGTCCTGGATGGGATCCTTGCTACTAGTACTCTACCACTACTGGTTCATTAATGTAACAAATGTGCTACATGAAGTCAGCTGTTAATAATGGGAAATTGAGCCTCTGTATTATCTTCTCAATTTTTCTGTAAGTCTAAAACTGTTCTGAAAACAAAAAGTTACTAAGAAATTGAGAGACTTAGAAGACGCAGCAGTAAAATTCAAGTGAAGACTTTGGATCCCAATTCAAACAAAGCAGTTGTGTAAAAAGATACCTGAGTCAGTCGGGGATGCTGGAAAATGGACTCGGCTTTGTTCTTAAAGAGCTGAGGTATGATGATGGTATTGTGGTTATGATGATCTTTACAAACTTTTATTTGTTAAAATGTAGATGAAAGTCTTCTAAGGTGAACAAATATGTCTTGGATTTGCTTTAATATATTATTCCAGGCTTAAAGAATTTTTCTGATGACAGGATAAATATAACAAATGTGGCAGAAAATTGATACATGGAGGCACTGGGTGATGGATGCCAGGTTCATTGTGCCATTCTTTCTCCCTTTGTCTGTTGGGCAATTTTCCTAATGAAAAGTTAAAACAGAGGAGATTCAGGTGAACATATTTAGGAGGCCTGTGGCCTTCCCAAGGAAGGGGACAAAATCACTCAAGCTGAGGATCTCATCCTCCTCCTCTTGCCGGGGCAATGCCTAGACACCCAAGTCCAGAGAGTTCCTGCATCCTAATCTCTCCTCACCCCCGTCACCACCTGACATGCAAGCTGGTTCCAGGGAAAATCAGGCTGTAAGGGCAAATGTTCTGATGAGCAAATCAGAGAAGGCACGGGGTTTCTGCAGTTAAGAGGTCACCCTGGCATGTAAGGAACATACCAAAATGCGAAGGCTACATAAACTAAAAATGCTGGAACAAACATACAGATCATGTATGAATTACAAGGGGGAAAAGGCACCCTTAGGGCAGGTACCCTGACAGCTGCCATGCCAGCACACAAGACCCCTTATGCAGAATTCTTGACAGAAATGTACGTCCTCAATCAAGAAAACAGCAGACAACACACATTGCAAATGACAATGGCCTGCCAAACCCACAGTGAGATACCACTTCAGCCCCACCAGGATAGCCATGATAAAAGTCAGAAAATAACAAGTGTTGACAAGGACGTGGAGAACCTGGAATCCTCATACACTGCTGATGGGAACATAAAATGGGACATTGGTACAGTTTGTTCCTTGAAATGTTAGGCTGATCATAGGCCCCAGGAATTTCACTCCCAGGTTTATACCCCAAAATGTTGAGAACATGTTCACATAAAAACTTGTACATGAACATTTGTAGCAGCATTATTCATAGTAACCAAAAAGTGGTAACAACCCAAATGTCCATCAACTGATACATGGATAACAAAATGTAATTTATCTACACAGTGGAATATTATTGGGCTATGAAAAGGAGGGAAGCTGGACACATGGATGAACCTCAAAAACATGTGTAAGAAGCCAGTCATATTGTGTGACTTCATTGATATGAAATGTCCAGAATAATTAAATCTAGAGAGACAGAAAGCACATTAAGGAATACCTAGGGATGGGGGGAGGGTGAGTGAATGCTAATGGGCACAGGTGTCTTTTTGGGGTGATGAAAATGTTCTAAAATTGATGGTGGTGATGGCTGTACAACCCTCTGACTATAAGAAAAACCACCAGACTCTCAGTGAATGAATTATATGGTATCTGAATTACAGCTCAATAAACCTATTATAAAAAAAAGACAATTGTTGTGTAGTCCTCAAAAATGTCAATGTCATAAAAGCTCCCCATGCCCCAAAAAACTGAGGGGATTTTAACATACTAAAGGAGACATTAAAGAGACATGAAAACCAAATACAGTGAGCCATGCTTGACTGGGTATTGCATTTTTTTAAAAAAGCTACAATGGAGGGGCTCTCTTGTCCCCTCCTGGAGTGAGCCAGGAACTCTTTCCTCTCACTTTACTTCTCAATAAAATCCTCTGTCCTGGCTCTCCTACCTTGACTGTTTGCTAAGTTCATTCTTCGACTCCACAAACAAGAACCCCGGCATCATCTTTGGGGGCTCATCCAGGATAACTTCAGAGGTGCAGGAACCTCAGGATGTCTTGGGGACCTCAAGAAGAGAAGGATTCACCCAAATCTACAGAAGCCATAAAACTACAAATAGTAATAGAAATGGAACCTGGAATAGAAGTGCCCATCTTCCGAGGCCCTCTCAACTGACCACTGATGGAGACCTAACTGCACGCTTTACTGCGCCCCCTCTCAGCATGAAGCAGCCAGAGCGGTCATCTCCCCCTTTCCCTAGCAGCAGCTAGGGTCTCTATCTCTAGGGGGGGGAATGAGACAGGGACGATAGGCTTAGACAGAATAGGGTGAGGGCCTCCAGAAAAAGCAAGGCAGGATATTTAGTCAGAGCGATGTAACTGTGTGCAAGGAAACCCCCTACCAAAACTCTGTGATAAACATTAAGCTCTAGAGTCATTCTTGAGTGAGATCAGTTGATACTCCTCAGATAAAGGAAAGTAGCCCATGTTTTTATTATGCTAATCATTTGTAATCATGTGTAAGATTCACTTTAGCATGTTAAAAGGAACTTAATATCTCATCAAGGACAAACATCCTAAGGCCACTTTTAACAAGTCCACACCCTAAGCCCCTTATCAGTTCCCAAAAATCCTCAACTGCCTATAAATCCCCTAGACAACGCACCACCCTGGGCTCTCTTGTCCCCTCCTCTCACTTCATTTCTAAATAAAATCCTCTGCCCTGGCTCTCCTAAAAAGAAAAAAAAAGCTACGATGGAAATATATGAACTGTATATTACAAATTATTACTGTACTCAATTTAAGTTTCTTGAGGGAGTCACTTAAATGGTTCAGCTGGAGAAAAAAGTGTGTGTGTGTGTGTGTGTGGTCTGCAGAGAAAAAGAAAAAGTTTGGAGGAAAATGTGAGCAATGAGTAAACGAGGTGAAGAGTTTATGGCTGTTCCTGAGTCCATTCTTTCAACTTTTCTGTACTTTGGAAATCTTCAAAGTAAAAAGTTATCAGAAACATTATTTTGATTGTGGAGATGTTCTCATGAGTGAATACATATGTCAAAATTCATCAACTTGTACACGTTTGTATTTTTTTATCCCACTTTAAATATGTGCAGTCTGTTGAAGTGCAGTGTCGATTCCACCTTAAAATGTTGTTGGGGAGAAAAAGACTGGAAAGTGTCTATGTTAGAACCCAGAACTGCCTCCGGGCATAGTAAACACCCCCCCCTTTATCACATACAGCAGCTGCACCCCAGTCTTGAATCCCCCCAAGGCCTCACCCCAACCTAGTTCTTAAACTGTGTTCTAGTTACTGGAGAACCCATCCATTGTTCCAGTGACTCTCATTCTAGACAGTTTCCCTAGCAACGACCAGCCACCCGACTGTAAAGGGCAAAGGTAACCTGCCCTTACCATAAAAGGTACCTACTTCCCTTTACTTACATACCTTCTAGATTACATCAGCCGGCAACTCAGCGCCAACTGAGCTCAACCTATAGAAAATGTACAAGACATACTTGTTTTAAACCATCCAACCAGCACCTCCTCTTCCTAAACCCTGTAATGCATAGAAGTCACGGGACCAACTTCCCGCTCAAATTCCTTTATAAGCAGCTTCCCCCTTGCTGCCATTGCTGCTCTCTCCTTTAGAGACAGCCATTCTCTTTCAGGCAATTAACTTCACTGCTGGAGTTCTCGTGTCCTCCTTTCCTGAATGAGTGAATCGGGTAGCTGAAGAACCCCCCTTTCATTGGTGCCATGACTCGGATTGGGGGACCCCAGGAACCTACTCTTCTCCCCGGGGAATCTGAGCTGCCCTGCATCCCCCAGCGCCCAACCTCCTTCAGAGACACGGGACCTCCGCAGTGCCTTCCATCTCCCCGAACGCCACTTCCAGCATCCACCACCCAGCGCCAAAGGAGTGGTGAGTCACCTTCCCCATCAAGTGACTTAAACGCCTCTGTGAGTGCCTGAGGGCTGACCATTAAGTGTCCAGCACCCTCGTGGCCTCACCACAGGCGGGGGACCGCCCCCAGTCACAGCCTTCACTGGCTACGGCTGTGCCCCAAAGTTACTTCTCGTCCAGTTCCTCTCGGCAGCACCCTACATCTTCACTCAGCCAACACCCGTCTCCATAGAACAGTGAGTTTCCCTTTTTCAGACCTGAAACATCTCCGTGAAAGCCCGAGGATTGACAGTTGAGTGTCCGGCAACCTCAAGGCCTCACGAGAGGCAGGGGACCACCCCCAGCCACCGTCTTCAGTTGGCTACAGCTGAGCCCTTTGCGGTCTCCTTCTCTCTCTCCCCCTTCTCAGCCCCATAACAGAAAGCAGCGCAGTCTATAGCCGGCAGAAAACCCATGTGACTCTACCTCCGGTCAGGCTCTGTCTCGGTCTTGAGGCCAGGGCCTCTCAACAAAAGTCTTAGCACTAAGCCCTGACCAGTGAGCTCACTCTCGAAGCAGACGGCGTGACGACCTCTCTGCTAGCAGAGTTATATACTTCGGGGTCTCGGTAGCCCTCAGGGATGCCTGAACAAGCTACAACGTACCCCATCCTCTACCGGCTTTGCCTCGAGTCACAATGGGCGCATCGCCGTCTATACCTGTTGATTCACCTCTCAGGTCTACTTGACAACTTTAAGACTCTACACCTACATCCAGATCTAAAATCCTCCAAGTTAATTCGGCTCTGCAGCCAGATTTGGCCCCAATATCCTTTAGACAACCAAACAATTTGGCCTCAATATGGATCCTTAGATTCTAAAGTCCTTCAGGACCTCCACAACTTCTGTGAGCATTCAGGCAAATGGAAGGAAATTCCCTATGTCCAAGCTTTCTTCTCCTTCTCTATATAGCTCTCCAAAAACTTCCTCTTCTTCTCCAGACCCAGCTCCCTCCTCTTCCCTAGACCCAGACCCTGCAGAAGAACCCCCCACTTATTGCACAGCAGGCCAAAGTTCAGCAGCCCCAACTGCGCCACCTGTCTCCACCCCTCCGACCCTCCCTTCCTCTGCACCACCTGTCTCCACCCCTCCAACCCTCCCTTCTTCTCCCTTCACAGCTTCACTTCTTAGCCCCACTGAGGGAAGTAGCCAAACCTTGTAAATCCCTCCGTCTGGGACATGAACAACCCATCTCTAGCTAAATGCTTAAAAACCCAGGCTCCTTCCCATCACAATCACAATACCCGCTACCCTTGCGCAGCCAACTCGGCTGCCAGCCAATCATCCAAAATCTGTTTAAAAAAAAAAAGGCTTCTTGAAGCCAACCCACTCCCCATTCAACACTCCAATACTTGCAGTGAAAAAGCCTAACGGCACTTTCAGGCTAGTCCAAGATCTCTGAATCATAAATGAAGCAGTCATCCCCATCCATCCCATAGTACGCAACCCATATACTCTCCTCTCCTTCATCCCAAGCTCCACCACTTATTTTTCAGTAATAGACTTAAAGGATGCCTTCTTTACCATACCTCTCCACCCCAACTCCCAAAATCTTTTTGCTTTTACATGGACAAACCGTAAATCCCGCTTCTCCACTCAACTGACTTGGACTGTCCTTCCCCAGGGATTTAGAGACAGCCCCCATATATTTGGACAAGCCCTGCGGGAGACCTTCAGAACCTTTTGCTCCCTTACTCCACTCTGCTGCAGTATGTAGATGATCTGCTTCTTTGCAGCCCTTCCTTAACCATCTCCCGACAAGACACCATCATCCTCCTAAATCACCTCTCTGACTGTGGCTATCAAGTTTCCCCAGAAAAAGTACAACTCTCCACCTCACAAGTTTCTTATCTTGGCGTCCTATTGACTCCAGGATGAAAGGCCATCACATAATGCAGGAAAAAAGTGCTTCAGGACATTCCAGTCCCCTCTACCAAAGAAGAGATTCTTTCCTTTCTAGGCTTAGCCAACTGTCTTCGCAGCTGGGTCCCCAACTTCTCCCTACTCACTGCCCCCCTCTATGCAGCAGCCACGGGCCCCATCTGCGAACCTCTCCAGGAGCCCATCAGCCGCCCCTTCTCCCCCCTGTGGCAAGCTCTGTTACAAGCACCTGCTTTACACCTACCTAACCTTACTAAGCCCTTTCTTTTACATGTTAATGAAACTCATGGATTTGCTCTTGGAGCCCTATGCCAAGCCACTCCAACCTCCCCAGCTCCTATAGCTTATCTGTCAAAACAACTAGACAACACAACCCGAGAGTGGGCACCATGCCTCCGCGCCTTGGCAGCTGCAGCCGTTCTCCACCAAGAGGCAGGAAAGCTCACCTTGGGCACAGCCACCACCGTTCTTTCACCCCACCGCCTGTCAGAACGCTTAACATACAGAAGTCTGAAAACCCTTCCCCCTAGCCGAATCCTAGCCCTGCAAGTCACCTTTCTAGAAGATCCCTCCATTTCCTTTGCTACATGCACCCCTAGCCACATTGCCTCCCTACTCCCTTCCCAGCCAACACCTCAACTTCCAGCCCCCTGGGCACCCACAAGTCCCTATCAGTTCAGAGCCTTCATCAGCCCTGTTAGCCTGGGGCCATCTAAACCTTAACCCAGTTATGTAAACTGCTTGCCTTTAGAGTGTATTCTTGAAAACTGAGATACTTTTAGTGAAATAAGCTAAAAGGAAAGAAAGCAATTAAATATCAGCAACTCAAGTCTTTATATCAGTTTGTCTGTATATATGTTCTTTTATGAAAAGTGTTGCTAACTGTAGTCATTGCATCTCAATCTGTATGTTTGTGTGTCTAAGTGTGTAAAGAAAAATGTTTTTCTACCTCCGGATGGTATTAATACAAATTAATTTTAAAACAAGTGCTTGTGAAAATTGGGCATTCTAAAACTTCCAGAAAATTCTAATAAAAATATTAAGCATTAATGCTAATTTAAATTTAACTGAAACAGACATGTCCTTATAATTATCACCTGCCTAAGTTTACTTAAAATTGTTTAAGTTGATGTTATCTGTTAAATCTTTCAAAAAAATACTTAAAGAAAGGCTTGACTTTATCTAATGTCTAATAAAAGTTTTATAAGTAATCTAGCATAATTGCTAAAGAGTGTGTAAACAAGTGTAACAAATGAATATCTTAATAATAATAATAGTATATTAATGTATAACAGTGTATATATCTGCAAATAGCCTAAGAATTTTGTGGTAACCAAAATGCTTAGAGTTTTGCTAAGTTATATGAAGATGTTTTGTGCTCAGTAAAAATTGTGCTATAAGGCACATTTTCAGAAATGATAAAATATATTCATAAATGTATCAATCTAAGGAATGCTGGTGTTACAGTTTACCATAGCCTATTTTCAGTGTTCATTGTAAGGTAAAGTTCCTAATGGTTTTAAGTTCTAATTAAAACTACTTAAAGTAATAAAGAAAACATATCTGCTTGCTAGAAAAGATGTGTGTTTTAACAAGAGAAGGTATAAGGAATGGAGATTCATTTTATTTAGGGTAAAAGAAGGTAACTGTTCTAAAGTACAGCTGTTTATTTAAAGAGGGAGAACAGTGAATGTAAAAAGAAAGTTGTATAAAGTTCATGGAAAAACTGACATGGTCGTGCTATGTAAAATTAAAGCAAATGAGTCTTGATATCAAGTACACAGCAAAATTAGAATTTTGTTTTCAGTTAAAGACAAAGTTTTCTTAAACTGATTAGTCTGCTCTTAATGTTGAAAAATTGCAAAGAGTTTTCTAATTGTTTTATCAAAGCAGTTTCTCATGCTTAAAGTCTCAATGAGTTCTCTGAGTATTTAAGAAAATGAAATCTTCATATTAAAAGGACTGTAAGCCAAGTGTTGTTAACAACTGAATAACCTGTATTTGGTGCATTTAAGCCTTTTTATTGTCATTCTAGTTAAATACCTATAATCCTATTTAAGCAAGTGCCAAAGAAACTTTCTTCTGACAACTTGCCAAAATCAAATTCAAAAAGGTACTTTTACCTCTAGTTAACTCTGATATTTTCCATGTCAGAAATTTTTCCTCATTAAAGAAAGTATTTGGCTAAATTAGCTTCTTTATCTGATACATAATTACCTGCTTAATTACCTGGAAAACACTGCCAAAGAGAATGATGCTTAACTTTGTTACTAGATGTTTTGTGTTGCAAAAATATCCAAATTTCCTTATGTCAACTGTCTTGTGGTAAGCTCTCTTCAGATCTTTAACCACTCCTATTTACAAGTCTTTTGTCATTTATAGTCACTGTTTTATTACTCCTAAACTAGTAAAGAACTAGATTTCAGCAGAACAGGTATTACATCTGATTAAGTAAACTAACGAAGATGATTTTGTGGCTTTTGTTTCAAATGTTACTGATAAAGTGTTTTAAGCTTTTTCTCTTAAGCTGACAACAGTTTAGTAAATGACAATACCTTTATAAGCAGAATTGAAACATTTATCTTTCTACCTGATCCCTCCAGAATTTAACAACTCTCAGTGGCTACTTTTATATTTCATAGCTGTATATTTATTTGCATAAGTTCAATAAGAATCTGTTTTCCTTTTAAGAGGACCCCTGGTTATATTACCAAAGCTTTGACTGGAATGTTATTCCTGAAAGACACATGCATAAACTCATATTAACAGACAGCCTTAAGGAACTGAGGTCGACTTTATAAAGCCAACAAAGCCCCTTGGAAGAACTGGCCTGGTACCTTGCTTACAGGATTCCCAGCAGTCTTACCAGGTGAGTAAAGAAGGTCACTTCCTGGCAGGTGCAGGAACCTCAGAATGTCTTGGAGACCTCAAGAAGAGAGGAAATTCACCCAAATCTACAGGTACTGCAGGCAAAACCTGATGGCAAGTCTGGCTTGGCTTTCTGGCCTTGAGAGGCCTTTAAAAGTCCAATCTGAAGTTCCTTATAAAAAGTTCCAGCAAAGCACATTTAAAAGAGCCTATGTAATCAATTGCTCTTCTTGCTGCACTTATGCAAATAATCAAGCCAAGTGTTAATTATTTTCTTAATCTGGTTACTTCTAATAAAAATGAGGGTGATTTTAGAGAAAAGTATTGTTTCAATAATGCAGCCTTTTCTATACTGAGTTCTAATACTAGCCACTGGGACATAGACTAGATCCAGAATTCTACTTTCCCCAAGATATCTGGCTATGATTCTCAATTAGAGTTTTACTATTTCTAATCCTCATATTCAGCCATGCATTCATCAATCTCCTTGTCAAGTCTGTTCTTCCAGAATAGGAAATCCAACTTCAGATGTTGCTGTTTAACCTAGTGACATGATTTGTTCTGTCTCATCTAGAGGCCATGAAACTGCAAATAGTGATTGCAATAAAACCCAGGATGGAAACTCCCATCTTCCGAAGCCCTCCTGACCAACCATTGATAGAGACCTAGCTGCACCCCTTACTACGCCCCCTCTCAGCATGAAGCAGCCAGAGCAGTCACCGTGCCCTTTCCCTAGCAGCAGCTAAAGTCTCTATCTGAAGAAGAGAGAATGAGAGAGGGACCATGGGCTTAAATCAATTCTGAGAGACATCCTACTTCCTCTCCTCATGCCTCTTATCATTTTCTGCCTCCTTCTACTCTTTGCTCCCTGCCTAATTAATTTCCTAAGAAACCTCATTCAAACTCAAATTTCAAAATTCACTAACCAAACTATCAACCAGTTAATCATGCAGGAATATCACCACCTCCCAACAGAAGAAGAATCCTGCCAGCAAGCAACACAGTGCTAACAGAAGCCCGAGCCATCAACCGTACTTCGCCGCCCCTCCCCCGCGACTGCCCTTTCCATCGCCACTTCACCCCTTTTCCCCTACACCCGCATAGAAAATAAAACAAAAATGTGGCAATGTTAGAACCCAGAACTGCCTCTGGGCATAGTAAACCCCCCCCCCTTTATCACCTGCAGCAGCTGCACCCCAGTCTTGAATCCCCCCAAGGCCTCACCCCAACCTAGTTCTTAAACTGTGTTCTAGTTACTGGAGAACCCATCCATTGTTCCAGTGACTCTCATTCTAGACAGTTTCCCTAGCAACGACCAGCCACCCGACTGTAAAGGGCAAAGGTAACCTGCCCTTACCATAAAAGGTACCTACTTCCCTTTACTTACATACCTTCTAGATTACATCAGCCGGCAACTCAGCGCCAACTGAGCTCAACCTATAGAAAATGTACAAGACATACTTGTTTTAAACCATCCAGTCAGCACCCCCTCTTTCTAAACCCTGTAATGCATAGAAGTCACGAGACCAATTTCCCGCTCAAATTCCTTTATAAGCAGCTTCCCCCTTGCTGCCATTGCTGCTCTCTCCTTTAGAGACAGCCATTCTGTCTTTCAGGCAATAAACTTCACTGCTGGAGATCTCGTGTCCTCCTTTCCTGAATGAGTGAATCGGGTAGCTGAAGAACCCTCCCTTTCAGTCTAAGTTATTTTGCTCATGACAGTTTCTTGCAAACAGCAAAGAAAACAGTTGACAGAAAAGGAAAGGCCAATGGATCCTGAATACGCGAAAAGACCATCTATCTCAAACATAATAAACCCAAAATGTTTGATGACACACTTTGATGGAAAAGCCCTTATAGGTGTGTTGGGAGTGGAAACTGGTATTAACTCTTTGGAAAACAATTCTTTAATTTCTCCCAACATTAAAAATATATATGGAACTGTGCACAGAGGACACAGCTCACAAAACTAATTTATGTGGTCAGAAGTCAGGAGAGTGGTTATCCTGGGGGTGAGGGAAGCTGGAACAATCCATTTCTAGAGCTGCATGCTGGTGACATGGGTGTGTTTGGTGTGTGAGAATTCATTATGCCCTCTACTTGTCATTCAGAAAAGTACACCAATTATATTGCAACTTAAAGTGATCAGACCCTTTGATTCAGCGATTCCATTTGTAACAATTTGCAGATGAACTTATCTATGTGAACCCGGAAAAATCTATATAGCAAGACCTTTTCGACAGCCAGGTTTGGAATAACAAAAGATAGGAAACTTAACAAAATGTTGACCATTAGAGGTGGGTTAAATTATGGTATATCCCTCTAACAGTTTACTTTTTGCAGCCCTCCAAAAAATAAGCAAAGCTTTAACTACTGATAGGGTCTGATCTCCAAAATTTATTAGCTAAAGTAAAAGCAGAAGAAGATGCAGAAAGTATGCATAGTGCAAAAGAAACAAACCAACAGAGGGCAGGATCATGTATCTCTATGCCAATGTATGCTCAGAGTATCTGGCTGCTTCTGGAAAGGAAAATAGAAGACAGGGTCAGAAGTGGAAAGCAAACTTTTTTTAAACTGTTGAACTATTTGAAATTGTATTGCATGCAACTATGATCTTACTTATTTTTAAAGGCCTATAAATGTTAAGCTTCCTTAAAAAAAAAAAACGAAACTACAACAAAAGCCAAGGAGCAAGGGAAACACACAGCAGCTCTCAATTTAGCATCAGACTGAGGCCAGCATTGGACCAGCTATCTTTTTCTCTGTACTTCCCAAGATCCAGACTCAACTTGCCCAAACCTTATAACAGCCTTGCCTTTCAACACATCTTCCCCACCTGACTTGTGCCCCTTCCTCCACTGCTGGTGCCCCAACTCTTCCCCCTCCAGGTAGGACACCTGGACCCCTTCCTCTTGGCCCTCTGCAATGCCCCTCTTGCATCATCATCAAGTCTGTTAAACCCTAGGTCCTGCGTGCCTCCCTCTGTCTCTGGCTCACTCTATTGCAGCCATGCACCTACCCTCTCTAGCTCTCACACACACCAAGCCCGTTTCCACTTCAGGGCCTTTGCTCATGCTGTCCCTCTGCCCCTCCACCTCCTTCTTATTCAGCCCCCATCCCCACCGCCCACTGCAGCCTGCCTCTCTATTCTAGTTATTTCCAATTCCACAGAGGTGCTCCCAGCTCTCTTCCACTGATTAGCTGAACTGTGGGCAAGAGATTCAACCTTTCTGTACCTCACTTTCCTCACCTGTAAAATAGAGAAGATGATAATAGAACCTCTCTCTTAGGACAGTGCCAGACACATACTAAGCTTAAACAAAGGTTATCCACTGTGATTATTACATCATCCTGTTTTCATTCTTTCCCAGCTCTTATCATTCTGAAATAATCTTGTTTTATTTATTTTTTACTTGTTTATTGGCTGTTGCATGAAAGCTTCTCAAGAAGGGGCATTTTGTCTGACTTGTGCTCCATGTAGTAGGTGTCTAAGAATTTTTTAAAATTGTTGTAAAAAACAGGTAATATAAAATTGCCCATTTTAACCATTTTAAAAGGTATAATCCAGTGGCAATAACTACAGTCACAATGTTGTGCAACCATGACAATCTAGTTCCAAAACACTGTCATCCCCCTCAAAAGAAACCTCACACCCATTAGCAGTCACTCCCCATTTCCCCCTCGCCTCTGGACCCCGACCACCACCACCAGTCTGCTTTCCGTTTCTATGGATGTGCCCATTCTGGACATTTCATATCAATGGAATCATAAAACATGCGGCCTTTTGTATCTGGCATCTTTCTTTTTTTTTCCAAAGTTCATCCATGTAGCACGTGTCATTACTTCATTCCTTTTTATAGCCGAATAATATTCCACTGCATGGATAGATCACATTTTTTTAATCCATCTGTTGTATGATAGACATTTGGGTTGTTTCCACTTTTGGGCTAATGTGAAAAGTGCTGCTATGAACACTCACATACAAGTTGCTTAATAATTTTTAAATGAATGAGTATATTACTCTCCTACCAGACAAATCCCTTTGTCATATAAATATCTTCTGCCATTTACTAATTGCTTATTCAGTGCCTGGTATTGTACAAACCAACTAATCACATTCAACCCTCCAACAAATGTCCTGTGCACAAAGGAAACAGAGAGAGGTCAAGCAACTGGCCCAAAGTCACAGAGCTAGTGAGAAGCAGAACTGGGATTTGAACCTATGTCCATTGAACAGCAAGGCCTGCACTCCAAACCAGAAGGCATGGGTTTATTTTAGAAAAGCTCTGGGTTAGAATGTGGGGTGTTCTTTTAAATACCCTCAAACTTCACAATCCACCACACCCGTCTGGCTCCAATTAGTAAACCCAGGCATGGTGAAAACTACAGTTGCTAGCAGAGCCAGTTTTTGTTTAATTAAAATTAACAAAACAATATCCCTTAAGCCTGGCTCATCTGGGCTACACTGGGCCTGGGAAACACTCACAGGAAATGTCAAGTCAGCCTCATTCTAGATGGTGCCCTGACGGGGGAGCCAGGAAGGTGCACGAGGCAAGAAGACCAGTGAGGGTGCCAGTGTAGACTCAAGTCCAGCCCTGCCACTCAGTCTGACCTGAAGCCCACCCCATCACCATTCTGTGCCTCATCTTCCCCACCTGTAAAATGGAAGCATTAACAGTACCTACCTCACAGGGTTGTTCTAAGGACTGAGTTACTCTATAAAAGCACATTTTAACCAACAAGTTCGTCTTATCATCATCTCTATTGAAGGCACAAATTCTAATTTACACCAGTAAGTTCTAACCTCGAGGTTCTCAGAGTCTTTGTCAAAATACAACTGTCTTGACACCAACCCAGAGGTTAGGCCCTTATATGTCTATTTTGTATTTCATGTCTGTGGACCTTAGATTCTCACCTAGGACCATCATCTGAGACATGGGTTGCTTGTGTTTACCTTGCACAGTCTTTATGCTCTAGAACAAATTATTCTTGTCTTCAAATCGCTCAGGCACTGTGGCATGAGGGAAGTGCAGATTCACCTGCTCATACCCTTTATACCCAGCAGGCTGAATGGCAACCTTTTTGCACACAGCTGTTGGGTCATGCTTTCTCCCTCCTTGGCCACCTACAGAGATCTCTCCCTCCAAAACCCACAACAACCTCCTATGGGTCTGCACACCCACAGGAGCGGGTGGTCAGAAATTACAGTTTTCCTAAAAATTAACTTTTCGTTCGATCCAATAAGAATATCCAGCCAATCTGATTTGGGTTTTAAAGTTCTTTTTTTCCCCCTCCATCTCAAGCCCCAGAAAACTTTTTTTAACCCTGAAAGTCTTTCCAGCAGGGCTAAGCAATGTTGATTTACACCTTGGCCGGGATGTAACTAACAACAGTAGCTGACACAGATTCAGTCCTTCCTCTGGGGCCACCGAAATACCAATGATTTATAGTTACAATCTCACAATGAAGAGGACACTATTATTATCCCCTTTTCACGGATAAAGAAACTGGGGCTCAAAGAAGTAAAACCACTTGCCCAAAGTCGGCCAGCTTGTAAGTGGTAGAGTCGTGACTTGAACCCAAACTTCTACCGTTTCAAAAACCCAGGGCTACTCAAAGCAAGGGAATTAACACAAGAAACAGCAAGGGCTGTGCTCGAGGAACCGCATTATCACAAGTAACTACCCCCTTCTCGTGGACTTTGGCCCCCAGTGGCGCCTGGGCCCCCAGCTCCGGAGGGCCGAACTCCTGCGCACCTCTCGAGTGCCCGACACCATTCCCAAGGACTGCAGGCTCCCAAACAGCTCCAAGGTAAACAAAGCTCCCAAAGGGAAAGAGCGGCACACAGTAGGAGCTCAGGAGGACTGCCGGGACAGGTTGCCAAAGCAAAGGAGTAGCCTGCAGTACCCCCTTTGCTTTCTTGTAAAGTTCAAAAACACAAAACCCCAAATAAGCCTAAATATCTTGGAAGCAGAAGGAGGAGGGCCCGCGGAGCTCCGGGGAAGAGGGGCGGATGAGAGGCTGGCGGCAATGTGGGGTGGCCGGGAGGACGGCGCACGCGGGCGGGCGGGCCGGGCCTGCCTGGCTCACAGTGGGCGCCCATTCAGACGCGCTCAAGAATGAATGAGAGGCGCGGCCGCGTGAGCGCAGCCGCGAGGGCCCGGGCAGCACCGCGCTCGCGGACAAGATCCAAGGAGAAGTGCCGCGCGGAGTAGAGGGCGCCCGCGGCCCAACGGCCCGGCCTCACGCCGGGACTGGCAGCCAGCCCTCCCCTAGTCCGGTGGGCGGGCAGGCGGGCGGGTGGCAGGCCCCGGGGCGCAGGCCGGGCCCCCTTCTCCCCGCCGGCCTGCTGCCCCGGAGGCCGCGCACGGCCCAAGCCCGCCCCAGGAGCCAGGTGCGCGGCGGAGGGCAAGGTGACCGCGGACGCGGGCCCGGCGCCCACCTTCTGAGCGGCGCGCACGTTGTCCTCGCCGAACAGGCTGCTGACGCTCTGCGAAAAGGTGTTGGCGGTGCGGCGGTAGCTGTTCTTCTCGGTGCCGCCGCGGCCCCGCGCGCCCCGCGCTCCCGGGGCGAGCAGCCCGAGCAACAGCAGCACCAGGAGCCCGGCCCGGGCCCGGGGTCCGCCAGAGGCGCGCGCGCCCATGCTGGCTGGCGGTATGCGGGGTCCGCAGGGCTAGGGCCGCTCGCGGGGACGCGCGCCTCTGCCCGCCGCCGCGCTGTCGCAGCGCCACCTGCCCCGCCCAGCGCGCAGAGGCGCGACGGCCCTGCCTACGCCTCGCCCCGCCCCCGGACGCCGGTTGGCTACCCACAGCTGGGGCTGCCCGGGCTGGGGTGGCCTGGCCTCCTGGCCCCCAACCGGGTGCCTCCCTGACCTGGTGGGG
>JAVSCE010008576.1:0-16335 GCA_032199065.1 Smutsia gigantea
AGAGGATATCAATAAAATTATTGATGTGAAATAGTATATAATAACAGGAATATCTTATAGAATTGGAAATTTAGAGGTTACATGATAACTGTCTTCAAATATTTGAAGTGTCATTTTGAAAGAGATATTTGATTTTCCTATGCATGATTTAAGAAGTAGAAGCCAAAAGGAAATATTACAGGAGAGTGGCTTACTATGGAGTAGATTTTTCAATAGTTTGATCCCTTCAAAGACATAACAGAATGCTATAACAATTAAGGAATCCATTAACATTAACAGTGGTTCAAGGAAAGGAAGAAACTTTGAAAATCTTATTCTAGAAATTCAAATGTCTTGCAGAAAGTTAGAATAAATGATCCCAAAGTCTTCTGCAGCCTTTAGATTTTATGATTTTGTGATAAATACATTGCCATAGCAGAGATATAGAAATTCCCTCTGACCCTAAAAAAACTGCTGTATGTTATTATACCTTCCTCCCATAGGTGAAATTCTTCCACTCTTACGCATATAAATAGCAAATTGTCTCCCTATTCATCATTCAAAGGAAGGCTGCTTAGTTTGGTTTCTGAGAAAACATGTTTCAACTCATACAGACTGCACTGAGGGAAAATGAATACTTTGCTTGCATAACATGAATATACAGCATGCTTCCTTTAGGTATTACATGAATGTACTCCTTTTGTGCCTCAAAGTAAAAATATCTTGTATCCTATGACAGTGGAATATATATATTAAGTGTGAAATATTTGTCCAGATAACTTCAAATATTTTTTATAGAGAACAAGCATATCTGATAACAAACCCTCTAGGAGGTGCATATCCACCTCACTTTCAAAGCATGCTCCCTGACTGGGGATATGTCTTCCTCTAGTTTATATATATTCTAGAAATCTTTTTTACCATCATTTGAAAATGCTATGTTGGCCAATTTTTGCTTTCTGAAATAAAATACAATAATTGTACTGGTGTTTGTATTTTTGTACATGTATTTCCAGGTAAAAATATGATGATTGAAGCCTTTTTTTTATAAGAACTAATTTTCTGAAAAAGACATTTAATAACTTTAGCTGTCAGTATTGTCCCCTAGAAAATGAAGGGATTAAACTAAAAGAATCTAAGATCACCTCTATTTCTACTATCTATATTCTCCAGAAAATTATTCATTAGTTTATAAACATTCTTTGAGCTGTTACTATGTACTAAGCCATAAACTAGGCACTGGTGATAAAGGAAAATAAACCTGAGGCACAGGACCTAGTTAATAGGACCACCATCCAAAGCGTTGTTAAAATTTATATTCACTGTGCCCAAGTTAAAGTGAGGGTACAAAGGCAGAGTGATTTACTCCATCAAGAGGACGGCATGGAAGTAATGTTTTACAAGAGGAGATAATGTTTAAGCAGTTTCAAAAAGAAAAGAAAAATTCACAAAAGGCTATGTATCTTACCTATGTGATACTTTTTTGTAAAAGAATGTGTTTAATACATAATAAGGCATAGTTATCACACTAACAATTCCTATGGTTCTACTTTACATGTTTAAATTACTTATAATATCCCTAAATGTCATTTACTTTCAAAATGATAAGTATTTAAAATACTTGGAGAGCATATACTAGCAAATATATTCTTATGGTAGTTCTTCTAGATTTCCATTCATTTGTATTTCAGCTCCCATTGAGTATAATTTTTGCAAGGCCATCAGGTAACAAATATACCTAAGAAAAAAAAGTTTCCCAAGTGTTTCAAATGCAAGATCTTTTCCTGTGGATGGAGAATCTGAAGATGATTAAAATACACTAGGACTTTAAAAACAGTTCTCAGAACTTGCCCATCTGAAGCCAAAAGCCACCGTCTCTCCTTAGTTCACCTGACCTTTCAGCATTAATAAATTTTGTTGACCACTCTCTCCTAGAAATACACCCAATTCCATGTTCAGTCCATGTTTCCCCATACCATCAGCCTCTTTTCTACCAGTTCTTCTCAGTTCTCCTTGTCCAGAAAACCACTATATACTGGAGCATCTCAAATTTCTCTTTGGACTTCTCTAATACATTCCACGGCTTCCTCCTCTATTCTCATGGTATATGAAAAAATGGGCATCTCCAGCCCAGACTCTCTTTTCTATATGATCACTTGAATTTCTCAAAAATTTTGCTTGCCATGTTTTTCCCCACAAAGAACTTGTCTTATTTATTTCTTATGTTAGAATGTAGTACACCCATGTAAGATGTGTCTAGATATGTGGACAATGTTCTTGTCCGTTTTCAAATCCTCACTTTCTAGATGCTCAGTCCACAGATGAGTCACCTTCTGACAAGCATAGAACCTGCACTGATGGAGCCAGAAGACTGACAGCTAAGACCCCCTGTCACCACAGCACTGACCAATCAGAAGAATGGGCACAAGATGATCGCATACACTGCCACTCTTTCCTATAATTTTGCTTTTAAATGCCCTTACTGATAAGCCAATGAATAGGGAGTTCAGGACCTTGGGCATTAGATGCCCATTCTCCTGGCATGGCAACCTGTAATAAATACCCACTTTCTTTCACTACATACTGATGTCAATGTTTAGTTTTGCTGTGCATCAGGTGAGCAGACCCAGGTTTCTTTGGTTTGGTAATGCTACTTCAATTTGTAGTGGTTTGTTGATTTAGTAATATCAAGAGGGAACAAAATACGGGAGTTGTAATAGCTAAACTTTTGCCCATTATTGCATTTTACATACACTAACTCATTGAATCCTCACATGAAGGTATGTTTTATATCTCTTTTTCTTTTCCAAGGTCTTAGAGCTTCTCTCATCCTACTTGGCAATATCAATATATTCACAATTATATATGTAACCAATTATGCCAAATGGCCCTTATTCCATTGCTATATTTCAACAAGACTTAGGTCTCCACATTAAGCATCCCCTCTCCTGAGTTGGAACTCACCCATCTGTATGGCTGGTTCCCTCCAACTCATACATCCACTTAAAGGACATCTCAGACTTCCCATGCAGGACTTTATTACCCAGTTTTAATTGAGGCTCGCTTTCCTAGAATTATACTTGAACACATATGTTTAGGTCTCTGTAGAATCACTAGTACTATGTTTTTTGAAGACATAGATACTCAAAATATTCTGTCTGTAATGATATTAAGAATATTTTAATATGGCTGCAAGAAACATTTCCAGACACTCAAACATTTTGTACATTCTCATAATACTTGGGAAAATTCACAATGTGCCTGGCCACTAAACTATATGCTTGTCAGTCTTGTGAGCCTCTCCTAAGCTGCACAGTAGGTTCTATGGGTCCAAAACTGAATTATTTCCAGTAAGGTAGGGAAACAAACATTTTAGAAAAAAGATACTAGGATTCATTATAACAAACTGATTTTTTAAATATAGATATTTTGACCACAACATTTAAATATGGGCTTGGAAAAATTTATTCATCCAGATACTTAGCGAAAATGATAATGCATGGGGCCCAACCATCCAGGTTAGATCAGATGCTATTACTATTTACAACAAATCCATTCTGTGCAATGTTTGACTAGTTTTAGCCAAGATTATTTTATCAGTGACCTTTCCTCATAATGTTGGTTAATCAAAAAATTCCTTTTAATTATTTTGTTATGCTTTCCTCTCTTTATTTTCCTCATACTATTCATATGTCTCAGCATAGGCATCTAATTACATTAGAACTAAACTATGATTTAACTAGTAATCAAACTCATTCTGATATCTAACATTTCACACCCCAGTAATTCCTATTTCTCCATTTTGCACCTGCTTCTGTGAATCTAGTAATACTTAGTATACTGCATGAAGCCAAGATATTCCATACCTTATTCCTTTGACCAATTGCCAAACTGGGTCATCTCACCTCTCTATAAAATCTCACTTAGGACTTTTCCACAAAAATAAATATAAACTTCCACTCATCTTAAATTCAAACAGGTGTCGAAAAGTGAAACACTCATATTCAGAATAATTTGATTACAAAGTAAACTGAAAACAAAGAATTTTCCATTAAAAAAACCAACAGTGTCATCTGTATTTCTATATTTAAAATAATATATCTCGGAAGTAATCTACTTGTGAACAGGTGACTAGAGCAGTGTGTGACATGATTAAACAGAAATGGTTTGAATTTTATGATTACATTAATCTAGATTTGATGCTGGTTCGTAATCTATTTACAAAATTAAAAATCAATATAATCCATCTTGATAAAAGAAAATTGCATGTTTTCTTTCCATTACCATAAAATGAAGAGCTTCTCTGATCACTAGTTTTTCATGCAACAGACATGTAATCTCATAACACTAGCCAGAAACAGTTATACCTTAGGAACTTCACAGTGAACTGGTTTCTTTGAATGGGCAGATATTGAACCTCATTAAAAATGAAGCAGCTTCTTCAGTGATATTTACAGCTTCATTGGTGTTTATGAACCCCCAGAATTCTAGTGAGATTGTCAGGTTCTGACTAAGTAATTTTCCAGCAAATATTTTCCCAGATGTTTTGGAATTTTCCTTTGCATCTTAGCATCTGCACATATCAGTTCCAATATACCACTGAGACCAGTGTCATTGTTCCTACAAGACAAGGAACAACTCCCAAGTTAAAAGAAAACTATCTTTTTCATGTCTAGTTCTCTCCATCTCTACAGCCATCCTGTGAGCTCAAGTGGCAACGTTATAGAGTTCTATGGGGGTTATCATGATGAGGTCAATCATAGTCTCCTAATGCAATAGCTAGCTAACTGTATTTCCCACCTCTTCATTTTATTTCCCCTTCCATTTTTGATACTGTTATGTTTTACAGTACATATATGGCCATGTCAACCACCAATTATAGTCCTTTTGCTGGTTTTCCATTGCTCACAAAATAAAGAACAAATTCCTTGCTTGGACTTTAAAATCCTGGCTTATTTGGTATGGCTTCCCTGTCTTCAACCTTATTTCATGTCACTCACACGAAAGCTCTCTGTATTCCAACTACCATGAATTTCTTCCAATTCTTCAACTACTTCATTTCCTCATCCCCAAGGATATTCTATATACTGTTCTACCTGCAAGAAATGCATTTTCTTATTCTCCCTCACTTCAGCTTAAGGTAACACACTAGCATCTGTGCATCAGGTCTCAACTTTACCTAATGACCTGCGCCTGTAATTCATTTGACTTTAATATTCATCATTGTACATTGGAGTGCTTAGTGCACTTGTAATTTTTTTTCTTATGAAAGTCTCTGCCTTAACTTAAAACATCCTATGAAATGTATACTGTTTTAATTCATCTAGTTTATATAGGTATATATATATATAGTTTAACATGTTAATTTTTTTCTATTAGAAGTATGTGAGAATTATTATATTAGAGCACATACAAAAATATTTAGATCTATGGATGGAGCTAGAGGGTATTATGCTCAGTGAAATAAGCCAGGCAGAAAAAGACAAGTATCAAATGATTTCACTCATATGTGGAGTATAAGAACAAAGAAAAAACTGAAGGAACAAAACAGCAGCAGACTCACAGAACCCAAGAATGGATTAGCAGTTACCAAAGGGAAAGGGACTGGGGAGGATGGGTGGGAAGGGAGGGACAAGGGGAGAAATGGGGCATTACAATTAGCAGACATAATGTGGGGGGGGCACGGGAAGGGCTGTACAACTCAGAGAAGGCAAGTAATGATCCTATAGCATCTCACTATGCTGATGGACAGTGACTGTAATGGGGTATGTGGGGGCGAGACTTGATGTGGGGAGTCTTGTAACCATAATGTGGCACATGTAATTGTAGATTAATGATGCCAAAATAAAAATAAAAAAATTCAAAAAAAAAGTTTAGATCTTTGCTATATGCTGTGATAGAAGGGCTCATGTTAGTGAAGAGAGATGAGAAGGAACAAGGGAGGAGGGGAGAAGAGAGAAAGAAGAAGAGAGAGTGCTTCGCAATTTTTAATTTTCGAGAATGTAAGAGCAGTAGAAATAAGAATGTTACATGCCGGAGAACTTCTGTGTTCATGTTGAAGTGTGAGATATACTTGTTAAATGTATGGTAATTTGCATGGCAATGAACTATACCACTGAATGCACAGTAGGATCTCTTGGTATTTGAAACAAAGCAGTAGGGAGATATAAGTAAGAACAGACAACAAAAGCTCTGTATAACATTATATCCCGAAGTTGAAAAAGTAAGAATTTTACAGGGAAAACAGAACAGTTTAAATCAGGTTCACAGCAATGAAGTTAGTTGCCTATAACTGCCTCCTAGCAGAAATTCACATATAAGATGATACATTATTTTTCCTTAAAAAATTGTCCCAGCTCAACAAAACCTGGCCAGTTTACTGTATGATATTTAATATATATTGATCCAAAATCCACATCTACTCAGAGAATAATGGAGCGAAGAAATAAAGCAATAATAACAGATGCCTCAAAACCAAGAAACATTTTTCACCTGAAATACTGAAAAATGAAGATATGGTATTTGTATTTGTTAAAATTAGCTAGAAGTTATTAATCTTCAAATTCCCTTGAAAATAGACAAGACTGGAATATCACCCCCAGGGAAAAATGCTTGAGGACTTGGTACCTGGTATTAACTGCTTAAGATAAATAATGCGTATACCATATCCTTCTTCGTACCTTTTCGGCCATAAGTAATTGATATACCTACCAGAAATCCCAGAGAGGCCCTTAATAGATTGATTTTAGTCTAACCTTCACAAAAATAATTATTAAAAATACAATCTCTAGCTTCTAGAAATTTTATATTTGAATACAGCTGTACGTATAACATCCTCTTACATTTTTCTCTTTATTTTTTTTCTATGGGCTAACTGAAAGCCAAAAGAAAAAGAAAATGATGGGTGGAGAATAAGGCATTTCATAATGAGTGAATATTGTTATTGAAATCTACCTGATTATGGTATATCTATTTTAGCATGATAATTTGCATGGCAATGAACTATACCATTGAATGCAAGTAGGATCTCTTGATATTTGAAACAAAGCAGTAGGGAGATATAAGTGAGAACAGACAACAAAAGCTCTATATAACATTATATCCTAAAGTTGAAAAAGTAAGAATTTTACAGGGAAAACATTAACTTGAAACTCTAGTGTTAAATCTTGTTGAATTAGAATGTCATTGACATACAAACAACCTCAACATAAAATCTCCATGTACTTAGTTCTTGTGCAGCTAAATAGAGCCAGTACCAATTTTAAAAATAATTTTAAAACAAAACCAGATTAATGGCTCAAAGATAATGAGATAGATGCCACTGTTTTGGCAAAACTAATTTGTAGCTCAAAACATGAATATGATACAGACAGCTGCTATGGTGTGTGCACCTATGTACAGTTCTGCTATAATGCTGGTTTTAAAAATACAGATTTGTTTCAAGATGAATGATGAATAAATGAAAGATGATACCTTACTTTTTGCTTATGGGATACCTCCATGAGAAACTCTACCTGAATGCAGAAAACTGAAACTGGGTAACTTGAGCCCAGTGAAAACAAATTAAAAACATGCCTTTCAAACATCCAGCCACCTCAACCCACCTCACTGGCTGGTAGCCACACCATTCACATATGCTGTTATAACTTTCCATCTGATTACAGATGATCCTCCTTCCACCACTTCACAATAATTCCCAAGCTGCAATCCTTTGGTGCTCACTTCCACAAGCAAATGTCAGGCCTTTTCCAAGGTAAAGTGCCATATTTATTGTAGTATTTGTATATTTTTTAACTATTTTTGTGTATTTTTAAGCAATTCTTAATCATTTTTACAAAGTTCTATATTTTTAGATGTCATTAACAAAGTTTTTGAGTAATATGTCTCTAGTCCCAATTTTTCCATAAGTCCTTGTTTTTTCATTATTTGATATTGCATAAAACAATGATTGTTAAGAACCCATATATTGCATTACAGAATTTACTACATCAGGTACCTGGGATGAATGAATGCTCCTAGTACATTTCTATATTCTAAGACCTCATTAAAGTTTAACAAATTTGGGGCACTATTAGAACTTATGGTTTTCACTAGGAATGAAGATGAAGGTGTGAGATATATTTTGAGTCCACTTTGATCTTTCTTCATTTGCCTAATAAAATTACTGTATTTGGCTCCAACAAAACTCACAAGTACAATCATGACCCAATGGCAGTACATGAATATGAAATGGTTATATTAGTGATTAAAATAATTTGATCAACATTTTGGTGATTAATTTTTTAGATTGTCTTCCATATTTAAAATTTGGGGTTAAAATTCCCCAGATTCTCAAGTTTCACAAGCCATTGTCTTGCAGACACTGAAGTGATCTGGATTTCAGAAACACATCATTTTATTTTCAAAGGATAATTGAGTATCAAAAGAAAAAACTAATTATCCCTAAGACTTTACATTTTCAGACTAACCACATCCAGGAAAGTATAGATAACCATTACTGTCTTAGTTTGGGCTGTTATAACAAAATGCCATAGACTAGGTCACTTAAACAAACAGAAATGTATTTCTCACAATTCTGGGGCCTGGAAAATCCAAGATCAAGGTGCTGGCTCATTTGGTTGTTGGTAAAAGTCCTCTCCTTGGCTTGTTAGACAGGAATCTTCTCCTTGTATCCTCACATGGTAGAGAAAAACTCTGGTGTCCCTTCCTCTTCTTATAAAGGCACTAATCCCATTAGAGGGGCTCCATTCTCATGACCCCATCTAAATCTTATTACTTCCCAAAGGTCCTACAATATCATACCGTCACACTGAAGGCTAGGGCTTCAACATTATGAATTTGGTGCAGGAATGGCACAGGGGTTGAAACAGAAATATTCAGTCCTTAATGCCTCCTGTCCCAGATCTTCTCATCAACCACACAACTAAGAATATCACTAATTACCTAATTCTTGAATAGACTCATATGTTATCTAGTTTGTATATGAACTATAATTCAGGAGTGGTCACCAGATCTTTATTAATTTTTTTACCTATGTGTCCTCAATTCTCTTCTTCTGAATGTGCTAAGCAAGGTATCCTTCAGGATGTTGACATTTACATACGTCATGCTGCATATAATCTTATTACTATGAATGAACAGGTTTAAAAACTCACAAACTCTTCAGAGTTTTCAGGGAAAAACAGTTGTTTCAGCTTGAATTAATCACCTCAATTTTGCTTACTTCAACTTGCCCAGAGGTACTCAGTGCTTATAAGAATAGTTTGTTTTATCAGAGGAGCACCTGGTAAGGGACAAGTGATGAGGTTGGAACATGGAAATCAATTTTTTTTGTAATTTTTGCAATGATAATTAGAACTAATTGGAAGAGCACCCAATGCAAAAGTATGTCTATAAGATTCAAGAAGTAAGAAGTAAGGTTGCCAAGTTAAAATTCAGTTAGAAAAATGAGATGGAAAATCAATGACTTCTGGTGGTGTTTAAAACCCATAGCACTGCAACTGAACTGAAGATAGAATGTACGGAGATATGTTTTGTATAATACCATCAGTATGCTGCAAGGAATTCTCCTAATTACAGTTGTATAAAAGCCCCTAATAGGCCCATGTGCAAACACAGTTGTCTCTAATATGATTTAATTGGCTTTAAGTATAAAAAGTACCTGTAAATCAATGTTACTCAGGGTAGAAGTGGTAAATAAATTATCCATTTTTAAATATAGCATTCAAGCCAGATAATTACTTGAAATATTTTTGTAAATAGAGGGGAATAAAACAAAAATAGTCCCATAATACTTATTGCTGAACTAGAGATTTTATATCTAATTTTAGACTCCTTTTCAGCACCTTATTTGTAATGACTACAAAACTGATAATGTTTATTTATAATTCCTTAAATAAATTGTACTATATTCACATGCATTACTTATCAAATATTAATGACAATACAATAATATAAAAAGCAATTTTGAAGGAAGTTGCTAATTAGTAATGATTGGTACCTAAGCATAGCATCATCATTCACTGCTCTAGAAAATTCTTAGAAAGATAATGGAACCAATATTTGGATCACTCAATTTCTCACCCATCAGCCTTGGCAGAAATTTTTCTGTCACAAATGCCTGTGAAATATGCCAACCATAATTTACTTTTCTTAGGCTTCAAAGTAAAGTTCTTGTCTCTTAATAAAGCCTCATAACATAGACCTGAGACAAACAATCTCAAAAACACACATATTAAGTACTTTATATCCATCAGAAAACGCATGTATATCTGCATTTTTAAAAGATATTGGGGTATTCTTAATAGGCCAAGTCATGAATTTTCTGGAAAACGATGAAAACAACAAAAAATAGAAAATCTAATATGGGCTACTTCAAACCAACAGATAAAAAGGATGGTTAAAAGGTGAGAGGTAATTTCTGTTTTAGCAGAAAGGTAAGGATGTGGAAGTGTGTAAAATTGAATGTCGTCCTTTATCAGCTTAGCAATAATCCTAATAGAATCGGGCCTCCCCTGTGCCCACATTCATTGCCCCAAACTTCCTTTCTTAATCATTTTTTTCTTACTTCCCCCTTTAAGTAGTATTCCCATTTTAAATATCTGTTCTAAAATGTAGCCCCCTTTTTAGGTTAATTTTTTAAAAATGCTTTGAGTTCTAAGATAGCTTTTCAAACACTTAAAGCCAAGTTTATATTACATCCTGCTTTTTAAATTACTATAGTTCAGTACCTAATGGAACTGCCGTGCCAGCTCTCTTGATACCTTTGTTGAGCTTCCCTCAGGGCAGCGCAGGTTTTGAGGCTCTGCGGTGGCTCCTGGCGGCACCAGACGAGAGAGACCCAGACGGGCCACAACCGGCCGCACCAGCTGGCGTCTGCGCAGAAGGAACCTGCCCGCCAGGTGGAGGACTTTTTTATGTCACCAGCGAGAAAAAACCCATAGTGCATTCCAACTCCCTCTCCTCAAGAGGACCCAGCCTCGCGCTTGCACAGCAATCTCAGTGCGCTTCCCCCTTTCGTAACAGTGAGAAAGCTTGGCGTCTGCGCCTTCATATTGTATCTTTGTTTTCTTTTGTGTGTTTGCTGCCTCAAACTTTGGGTCAAAAAGCTTCTGCTTAGCCCTAAAGTCCTACGTGCAGTCTTGTTAACCATCAAAGGAATTTTGCTCGTGATTTAGGATGAATGCAACCAGCCCTTACCTGAAACGCGCCTCCCCTAAGAAGATGAAGAAATCTGTAGGAAAATGACGGCTGAATTATAGGAACGTCACGGCCAGACCCATGTCAATAAAAATGCTGGAGTCAACCAACCAAGGACAAAAAGTTCCACCACCCTCTGATCCTAGCTGAGATCCTGATGTCTGAGGTCGACTGCCACCTCCCGATCTTAGCCCTATCCTGTTTCCCCCCTTGTCTAATATAAAAGAAGCTTGAAATCAACCCTGAGTTAAGATGGTGTTTTAGAACATTAATACACCATCTTCTCAATCTACTGACTTTTTGACTAACGTTGATTTCCTCGCTCCAAAATCTTGTCTCTTGATTTATTACATGTCATGCCACAAGTGGCATAAACTTGGACCCAGTAACAAATTCCTTTGTCCAGTCAGTAACTGATGCCCCTGCCTTAAAGCTGGTTCTAGTCCTTGGACGGAGGAGATGGAGGATTTGAACTTTGCCTCCTGCCTTCTAACTGGTCAGCCTTGCAGTAAAACTCCTTTTCCAAAAGCCAGTGTCCCATGTTTGGCTGGGGGTGCACATTAGGCAGAGGGCCCTAAGGAAATAATATTAGCCACTGAACGACAGTGAAGAAGACTGTGGCTCTGCAGTCAAGACTTTAGATTGAGTGAGAAGAGACTCCACAAATACTGAGAATCCTACAGAAAAGCAGAAACATAATTAGGCTGATGTACACTCTCGGGATGTCCCAGTTTTGAAGGCTGCCCTCAGCTTCAGTGGTTAATAAATGGTAAACGGATTGGGAAGTCGAGTAGAAGCAACAGTACAGCTTTAGCCAAAATGGCCAGCTTGCATGGGATCTGGCAGCAGTTTCCAGCAGGGTCCTTCAAATGTATCGTTACTGCCAAACCGTCTGAATCCACTGCTCATTCACTTTCACTTTCCTGAGAAGCAGAGCTGAGAGTAGAGTAAAACCAGCCTAGATCTCTTGCTCAGAATTAATGCCATGGTGAGTTCAATTTTTGTGGAAATAAAATTCTGTCTCTCAGTCTCTCTCTCTCACATACACAGAACCAAGGGCCTCCTAGTTTGGGGTAGTCTATAGAAAAATGTTAGGTAATTAACAATATTTACATGTAGTTTGAAAGGAAATGCCTAAAACAGAACACTATAAAGGAGAAATTGGTCAAGAGGAAAGATGAGGTTGTTTTTGAGGGTAATATATAACTCAACAAAAGAAAACAAGGCCTTATAGTTAAATAAGATTTAAATGTTATAGGTTAACTTACTTGACTAGTGTCACAGAGGCAACAAGAGTTGTTTTATTTCTGAAAATTTTCAGTAGTTGACAAAATGAAAGGGAGTCTTATGTTTAAAAATATTTTACAGTTTTATCTGACCTGTAAATAATACTATGAAAGAGGTTTTATAAAATATGTTTTTTGTCATTATGAAAAAGTGTTTCCACAATAAAAATAAGAATGCTTCCTTTCTAATTTTACTAATTTATCCTAAAACAAGCTTTATTTTACTCTATGTAGGGGCATGTAGGATTGGTTCTTAAAATGTTCAGTTTAAAAAGAAAAATTTCAAGGTTATTTGAAGCAAAAGTTAAAAATACACTCCAAGTAAGAAATTAATAGTAGTTCTCTCACTGAGGTAGTTTTCAACACAATCTTTTCCAATTCTACACAGATTACATAATAGTTTTAAAACTATTACTTAAAATATTGGAAAATACAGATATTAAGGCAAATTACTAAATTACATATGAAGTTTAATGACTACAGTAGAGTTTTTTTAATTTCTTAATTTTTTTCAATGTTTTGATTTCTGTTCATTTTTAATGTAATTTCTAGTGGAAGCAATGTATCAGAAATTAAATCATGGTAAGTTATTTTGTAATGAATATCTACACAGCATTTTCTCATTCAAATGCCATGTTTTTATTGTTGCCAAGTGCATTGCCTTGTACTTATGTTGATGGAATTCCAGTTTTGATTGATTATTATTCTGATCTCTCTGAATATGATCTTTTTCATAGTGCTGGCAATTACATTCAAAATAATACCATGTGTAAGATTAATGGTCATCTTGTTACTATTGATGATTTTATATTTGCCAGTACTTTTCCTTGGTACAGTCATACAGTCAATGTGGTATGGAACTGATGTTGTCTAAATTATAATTGATAGAGTATGGAGTCCTAAAGGACAAGAAAAAAGTTAACAAATTCAATTCTGCAGGTAATTATAACTGGTAAAAGAAAGAATAAAGATACTCTTCTCAAAATGGCATAAATAATGAGATAAAAAAAAAAAGGATGAAGAGAAAATAGAATCATGGATTTCCAGGGAAGGAATTGGTGGAAAATGATCATAGGTGGAGAAACCAGCCACTCGATAAATCACCTATATTGAGGTTATAGATAGACACTGATACTGGATTTAGAGAAGATGATATGTAGTCCAGTGAAAATAATTCAAGAGGATAAAGTGGAAATTTATTTTAAAGAATATTGAAGAGTCAAATTCAAAAAATAAGCATATATCTATGTGCAAGTGAATGAGAAGATGTATACATAAGTATTTTCAAACCTACCTCTGTATATCTTAGTCATTTTAATAATAACACACCTTCTGCTAATGGTTCCATTTCCTTCCTGCTAATAGTTATGCTTCAGGATAGGATAAGTGTCACAGTCTCAGAGCCCTTGAACCACACAAGGCTCTGCCTCCTGTTACCAGGTAGGGCTGCAACATCTGGTATTAAAAATGCTCATCACCTGCACTCAGGCACAGCTCCATACACCACCAATCACAAAAAAAATGTCCAATTAGGACTATGCATCTCAGACAGGTGTTTGGATCTGATTAATACATTCGTATGATGGATAAAGCAACACTTTTATGTGTTTAAACTTTGTGAGAGAAAGGTTTTACAACAAAGACATTTTCAGATCTTCTTAATCCATAACAAGTAATTCTATCTCCCCTTAAGTCTGGGGTAGGCTCTTTAAATAACAGGAATTGAAAAGTGTACTCCAGCAAAATTTTAATAATTCAGTTAAAGTCCAAAGTTATCTTAGTCCAAGGATTATATACATGTTAATTTAAAACTGTAGGTTCTCCTAACATGTGTAACAGAAAAAATAAATCTCTGAATGTTAGTTAAGGGTCACTGTGAAAAACTGGCAACAAACAAAATGTTTTGAGACATTAGATATTCAAAAGATTGGGTGAAAAGAGATCATTATAAAAAGTGAAATGGTGTCAGTGCAGTCTCCACAGATTTACTTATCAAATACATTTTGTTACAGATGCACAAAAAATCAAAAGTGTATTTCTAGATTTTCTAAGTGATGCCTATGTGTTTCATTGGACTATATATTGTCTATCAAAATGCAAACCTGTTCAACTGTGATCCAGTGTATCACATAGAATTTCTACCAAGGAGTCATCAAATAACAGTCTTTATTTGAAATAGACTTCCAGGACCTGGTCTTAAACTCAGTTGCAAATATACAGAAGTCTGCTTCTGCCCTGAGGGTCAAGTCCATTGCTGGTGTTCAGCAAATCCCTTTACTGGCACCTCTACATCCATTTTTAATACAGAATTTGCCTTCCTTTTGATTTTTGAATTGGTTCAGATTTGATAAGACAGTAAACAGCCCACAAACAGAACTAGCCCTTCATATTTTACCAGTTTCAATTACTTGTGTGAAAGCATTTGGAATTATTTGATGAAGCAGTCTAGAAAATATTTTATTTCTCATTTGTGAAGGGCCTTAGAATCACTCTTTTTAACTGTACAAAGACAAAGGCATCTTGATTTCACAGTCCTTTTAATAACTGTAGCTCTTGATATTTCCACAACTATGTGCCTGTCTAGCATTGTGTTCCAAGTTATTCCAAATTCTTAGTTCTACAAATTAATTGCAGTTCTGTTATAACATATTTTGATTTGAACCAAATCTCTTGTAAAGATATGGAAAATTTACATCCTTTAACTAAAAACAAAGCCTGATGCCACCTGAATCCTTGTAGAACTAACCTGAGTGCTGTAATCAATGCTGGTTATTATAGAGCTAATGATGACGGATCAACTGCTGGTAGCATTTCTAAGAAAACACAAACCTTGGCCAAAGAGTGTATTATGTGCTGTCACTTTCACTCACTGAGGCAATCTGGTCTCCCTGTGAATGTGTTAAGCAGAAAGACAGAAATGAGGGGAATGAAAAGGAGAGAAGGCCCCCCAGAAATGACTCCAGAAGTTGATCAGATAGAGCCAGAGAGCCAGAAATGACTCAGAGAGTTAATCAGATGAAGCTACAGGGTCCAAGAGTAACTCAGGAAATGTCCAGGGTCCCCCCAGATAAGAAACATCAGAAGCACAGGCCTGGCACAGATCATGTTATTATTTCACCAATTAGGACAAGCCTAGAGAGCTGAAAGCTGTCAATCAAGGACCTCTCTGCCCTGCCAAAACCACATAAAAGTAGCCTCAGAATGAGCATCTGGGCTCGTCTTAACTTAGGCAGGCCCACTCTGTTATTCTACGCAGAGTGTATTAAAACTTACTTTGCTTTCTTGACTTTTGTCTCACTATATCTGACTTCCCTGTGACCCTGAGCCAAGTTTCTTCCTTCCTAACAAATGGACAGATTTGAACTCATGGGGAATAAAGGCCAGATGCTACCTGGGTCTACATAGAAAAGTTTCTAGATAATAAAGACTCCATTTAGAAAATATGGTCTGACTTAGACTGGTTTGTTCTATGGGAAATGTTAACCATTATATTGAAACATGGAAAGAAAGAAACAATCATTGAGAGTTATTTTATTTAATTGTTTAGACAGACCATAAACTGGGAGTTTTATTACTATTATAGTAAAATAAATAAGAAATAAAAGACTAAAAATATGTAATAGAATTTGTACAAAGTCATAAAATGAGTTGGGGTAAGCTGAGGTTTGAACTCAGACTTATCTAGTCTCAGAGTAAACTCTTTCCCATCTGTGATGACTCATCAGCCTCATATAATTAAGGAGAATACTTGGATAACAACCTGTTTCCTCAATGCATAAGTACTCATCAATACCTGAAGAGACTCTGACTGTTACTAAAAAAAATATTTCAATCTGTAATGCACAGGCCCTAGTGGTGAGATGAGAATTAT
>JAVSCE010008577.1:0-97293 GCA_032199065.1 Smutsia gigantea
CTGAGATTCAATTGCATCCCCGACTAGTAACTGGCTCATTTCAGCACCTGGGACGGTGTCCAGCCCATCGGGCTCTCGGCCAGGACCTCAGAACCCATGTGACACCATTCCAGTAACCCACCATGGGACAGGTTCACAGTGGGACCCCAACAACCCTCAGGCAGGGCAAGGCAAGCAGTCCCCTGGCACGTGGAAATGCTTGTGTCTGTATACAGGAAACGCTCAGTCAATGTGGCCATTGTTATTATCATCCTTAGTATTTACTTGCAACTAAAGACTTTGAGAGAATTCTAAATTTCATCTTTTCTTTTTGTGAAAAGGCAGCCCAACACAGGCAGGAAAGCTTCAGGTTATAGTCACACTGGTGCCCATAGCCCCCCCGTGCCTGTGCGTGTGTCGGGGGTAAGTGTGACGCCAAGGCTGCACAGATACTGTCTCAGGAGATGCACCCACAAATGTTTTGGGCAGGCATTATCTCCCATTTTAGAAGTGGGGAAACTGAGGCTCAGAGAGGTGCGAGGTCTTGTTACGGATGGCGGAGGCGGGAAGAGAATCCCATGGCCCAGCTGTGGGGACTCCTGCCCTGCCACGCCTCCCCTCGCACCTCCTGTGGAGCTCCCTCCTGCTGGTCCCTGGGGGGTGCTCTGTGCCCCACCCAGGCACACACTGGGTTGGGGGTGCCCAGCACAATGAGTGGCAGGACACCGGGGGCCTGCTGTGGAGGCCAGAGCCCCTGGCTCTCTGTTCTGTGCCCCCTCGATCCTGGCCCTCAGGAACCCTTCTCAGACAGAACCTGACACCATGACTCTACCTGTGTACCACCTGGGCACCGGGCTCACCTTGGTGTGAGATGAAGGGATAGACGGTGAGTACCGTGGACACCTCAGGGTCAACCAGACAGGAGTTTCTGAGATCACACCAACACTCGCTCGGGCCAGCTCCAGGCCATAGAGTTATGACCTCGGCCTTCTCAGGCACAGGAACTGGGACGCAGCCCCTTCCTGTGAGGAGCGTGTTGCAAGCTCCGAAGTGTCTACTCATTAGCTGGTTTCCCGGTTTCCCCTGGACCAGGCACTTACCTCCAGGTGTCTGGGGACTGAGATGATTCCCACCAGTGACTGGAACACTGCCCGGCCCAGAGCCTCTAGCCTAGGGTGCCACTACTGGCCCCCCGGCGTGTCTGCATCTCCTTGACTGCCCAGAACACCGGCCTACAGGCTCAGGCCCCAGGCCCCGCACCTGCACTCCACCTGACCCCCATATTCCCCGATCCCTGCCCCAGACCCTCAATGGCTCAGGAGACAGGAACTCCAAACCATGAGACATTTTTGTCTATTAGGATAGCAAAAATTAAGATGTAAAAATACTTTAAGTATTGGTGAAATGTAAGCTGATTCAACATTTTGGCAGACAGCTCATCAGGACACATACAAAGTGCTTAGAAGGCCTGAAGCATGTGGCTGAGCGGAAGGCATCCTGTGGAAACTACCGGAAAGGGGCAGAGGTCTACAGGCACGACGGCAGTCACTGCACCAGGATTCACAGAACAGCAACCCTCAGGTGAGGGCCCCAAGGGGCGGCACCCACTCTCCCAGCAGCGCCCAAGGCATGGCAGCTTCCAGAAGGCACCAGGCAGCCCTCGCCCCCAAAGTCCTGGACTCCCTTGCCCTACATGTGGGTGGAAGTCAGATGGCCAGATGATAGATAAATAGGTGTTGACAGATACATATATACATACATAGACGATTGATAGATAGATGAAAGGTAACCACATACACGCACACACACCTCCATACATAAAAAAATGAGAAGGCCTGAGCCTTCGCCCCCATCTCTGTTTGCTGGCAGACACTCAGCAGTGGTCCTGTGCCAGTCTAGACTGAGGTAACATGCATCGGTTTACAACCAGACACATGATCATACATGGATGTAAGTCTGTCAATAAAGAGTGAACTCCTTGAAGGCAGGCCCTTGATGGCTCCCAGTACTGCCCACCTCACTGGAGCACAGGAAGAAATGCCCACTGCCAGCACCAGCCAGGTGGTGAGGCTCCCGTCCCCGGTCAGGTGAGGCAGGGAGGTGGCCCAGCCCAGCTCAGCGTGAAGGAGCTGGGAAGGGGGCTGAAGGTCCCTGCACTGGGGAACATCAGGTCAGGAATGTCTCGGAGGAGCAGGGCCAGTGCCCAGGCCCTGAGAAGGACTGTCTGCATCTTGGGGAGCAGCCAGGGGGCTAGTGTGGCCAGAACAGGTGCACCAGGGGAGGAGCGGCAGAAGGGCTCCCTGGGGTGAAGTCCAGGGGCCTCCAGGGGGCTGGCGGGAAAGCCAGGCCTGCCTCCAGTTGCCTGCCAGCCTTCCATGCACACCTCCGCAGCCAGCCATACCCCTGTGTCTGTCTGCCCGTGCACATACACACCCCAAGGTCCACCAGCACCATCTCATAAGAGACCACAGGTGACCAAGGTCAGGGAGCTGACCCATGGGAGTCAGCCAGCTGGTTCCCAGCAGGAACCCCAGGAAGCAGACATGGCAGTCCTCATCCCACAGCCGGGAAGAGGGGCATTCAGACTGAGGTAGAGCCCAGAGCCCAGATGTGACAGCCATTTCTGACACCAAAACTCTGCACTTTTTCCATCCCTGGCCCCAGCAGTCCCCAGCCCACCCTGCCTAGCCCAGCCCTGGGCCAGACTCAAGTCAGTGAGACTCGGGGAGCTTTCTTGGGGGGGAGTTGGCCTAGCCCTAGACCAGAGAGAGAAACTGTGACCAAGTCACTTCCAAGCCGGCTTCTGGTGATGTGATGTGTACTGAGATCCCCCAACTGGGAAAAGCTTCACTCAGGGGTGAAATGTGGAACCAGGCAGATCACATGCCAGTGACCAGAGCCTGGATCCACAGGGATAGAAGCCCCTTGGCTGCCCAGGAAGCCCTGCCATGCAGCTGATGACCAAAGGCCCATCCCACGACCCCCGGAAGGGGCTGGAGCTCCCCAAGCACCCAGCTTGTCAGGAAGGTGACATGGGGTATGATGTCTCTGGGCATCTTTACTCAAAAGCAAAGAGGATACCCTCTGGGTTCAAAACCTGAACACCCCTTTAAACACCCTTACACATTTCATGGCTTAAGGATGACAGAGAACCCAGCTTACAAAAATTCACTGAAGAAGGTCCCTTGCCACAAGAGACCCTGCACTCTGACCTCGTTTTTACAGATCAGTACTAAACACCTAGTTAGCTTTATTTTTAGGACAACAAAAATAAATGTACCCAAGTGGTTTAAACAGACTTATCTAAAACAAGAGCAGAATGCAAAGCAATGGCCGTGTCCACTTCACCAAGGTCAAAACATATGGGATCAAAAAAACCAAGGGCTTATTTAGGAGAACACTGGCTGTTGGAGAGCCAAGTGGTGAAGCACCCACTTTAGACGACTCGGCACTGCACACAGTACAGCTTGGATCCACGAGGCTCTACCATGCTGGCTGGCTGAAGGGGCCTCAGCATGTGTGCCTACCCAGGTACCGACTACAGACAACACGCTCACCTTAATGCTCTCTTCCAGAATCCCCCCACAGCCACCCTGACCAAGGCATTCCATGAGCATCTCTGTCCCCCAAGGACAGGGACTCTGAGCAGAGGTGCTCTGCCCCTGGCAGACCGCTGACCACCACCAGGGAAATGGCCACAACTCTAGCTAGACTCACCCCAGCTCCTGCTCACAGGGGAAGGGTGGCACGAGGATCCCTGGGCTGCAGGCATGCAAGGCTGCAACTCTGCCTCCCACCCCGCCCCCGCCCCCACCCTCTGGCTTCCGTGTGAAGAGCAAAGAAACACCCTTTGTGGATGCCAACCAGGAATCTCAGCAAGGCCTGAAAATGGAGTGGGGACACCAGCCTCCCCAGAGTCGCCAGGCCGTGTGCTGCTCCCAGCAATGCTGGCCAGCCCTGACACCTGCAATTTGAAAACATTTCTGTAAAAAAGACATGAGGCAGGCCGCATAACTGGAGCCAGATTTCCAGGGAAGCCAGGCTACCCAGGGTCCAGCAGCAGGGCACAGAGACAGCAACCACTCCGTGGGCTCGGGAGGGGGCACCCCTGAACAGATCAGCGGAAACACCTCTGCACATTTCCTTTTAGTTTGTCCAGGCAAACGGAGAAAAAATGAATTTAAAGCCTTTTTCAAGGGCACCAACCGGCCATGTTCGGCTCACAGACCTACATTGATTCTCATTCATTCAGTCTCTTGCCACCTGGCAGGTGCAGTGGTCAAGTGAACGTGCTCCAGACTTGTAATTCCTGGGTTGGAACCCAGATCCTCTGCTTCCCCAGCTGTCTGACCTTGGGAACTTACTCAGCCTCCTGGCGACTTAGTTCCCTAACCTGGAAAGTGAAGGTGTTGGCAGGATTGAATAAATTAACATGTGTGCCGGGCTAAGAACAATACAGGGCAGCCGTAATGAGCTCTGGATAAACATCAGCTACGCATTCAATGCCTGTATTTGGGTGCCAGGCAGGGATTAGCCCCTGAAGTGCAGTTTCCCCTCAAGTTCACACTAGGCACAGTGACCAGCTGGGACAGCAGCTCTGCACAGCGGAGGGACAGACCCATGGAGGCGAGGGGTCTTCCCAAAGTCAGACCGCCAACGCTATATCTTTCCTCCCAGAGCACGACACCAAAAACAAACTTACTATATCAGGCTGCCCACCTTGAATTTTTTTCTGAATACTCTTACACCTGAAAAGCAACTACCATATACCACCAGAAAAAAAACACTAACTGATGTTAGGATCCTGAAGTCACATCATTTGTCCCTGTGCTCAACTATGAGAAGCAAGGTTTTGTTCAGATTGAGATGATAGCTGTGGTTGGTTGTCACCAAATATGCAGAATTCTGAACGTTGTGGGCAGCTCTGAGCCATATGGGAGGAGGAGGCTGAGGGAAGAGGCTGAGGGAGGAGGCCAGGGGGAAGGGGAGGCAGAGTCCTGGGCAGTGAAGACACCACCACTTTCATGAACCACCCTGCCCCTGTGGTCCCAAGGGGCTGGCAGGGCAGAGGTCCCAGCAGGCAGCAGGAGACAGTGTCCAGGAAGGCGCTACAGGAAACTCAGGGCCGGAGCTGCAGAGCAGGCCCTGAACAAGCAGAAGGGGGGTGCGTAGACAGCTGTGCCAGCCCCGCTACCCCTGCCTTACCGTGCTGGGAGGGGCCGCGGCAGCTTCTCCTTCCACAGGCAGCTCCCTCCCACCACCCTGCTCCTCTCCTGCTTGAGGCCAGCGCCCTGCTCTCCGATGGCCTGGTGCGGGTGGCAGGATCCGGTCAGCAGGTGGCTGAGCGCCCGCCCACGAGCCTGGGGAAGTGTGGAGAGCGGCGGCTGGGAGGCGCGGCCCAGGAGGCACCAGGCAGGCCCAGCCGGAGGGAGTGGGGGCTGAGACAGCTGTGACCTCCTGCCCCAGACTCGCCCTCAGGAGTGCAGCAAGGGTGCGCACGGGGGGGGGGGCTCTCCTGGCCCCCAAAGCTCTTCCAGGAGAGAAACCTACTGCGGATTCCCAGGTACTCAGCCCTGTGCCCAGAGCTAACAGATGCCTTCTTAATTCATACAAAACCAAGAAACAAACATAAAAATAAGGTCAAAGCATACAGCTGGGCCAGAGAGAAGCAGGGCACCCCAAAACCTCCGCCTGCACATTGGGCTCCGAGTTTCCTGGAGGCCAAAACAGAAACGGTGGCTGGACTCATGTCAGACTATGGGAACAACAGCAGCTTTACAGGTCCCTAACCCTGTGAGGCTGCATTTACTCCAGTCATGTGTCACTCAGCTACCAGAGAAAGGGCTGGCGGCAGAGTCCCCCTTCCCACTTTCAGACCAGCACCTCTGTCTGCACTGGAGGCTGTGGTGGATTTCACTGCCAAATGGTCAGCCATGTCCCTTAAACTGAGAGGGATAGTCACAGGGCTCATTTTATAATTACACCTCACACACAGGTACGGTTTTATTTCTATTAATTATTTCCTGCTAAGAACACTGCTTCCTGCATAAAGGACCCACCGGGAGGGCGTGGAGGGCCACTGGGTCCACAACCCCATCCCTGGCCTTGCTCTGAGGGGACCTCATGGGTCTTCTTCCAGGCTGATGGGAAAGGAGGCCCCAAGCCCACAGTTGGGGGGCTTGCCTGGGGGGGGCTCAGGCCCCACAGGATGGCAGGGGTGACCTGAGTGAGCCTGGGGGAACGGGGCTGTAGGACCACCTGCCCCTTTTCGGTCGTGCCAGCGGACCTGGAGACCAATAGGCTTTCCAGTCATCTGAGCGTGGGCGCCCACCTCTGTAGATGGGTTGGTAACAGTGCCCCCGTCGCAGGATCACTGCAGCCCTCGGGGAAGTTGGACACCAGGCAGGTTTACGGCACGGGGTAGCACAAGACCATCAGAGGCCCTGATGAGAGAGAAGATCCAAGCGCGGCCCCTGTGTGTTACCAGTGAGGGATACATGGGGAGGGGTCTGCCGTCTGGGGTGCAGACAAAGTAAAAGGACAGGCCATTTACTCCTTATTTTGTGGTGACAGAGGTCACACCGAGCCCTGGGACCCAGGTCTCCCAAAGCACCATCAAATTGCTGGTGCTCTTCACTGCATGGTGTCAGCCAGAATGTGAACGACTGGAAGGAGCCGCCTGCTCTCTAGGAGGCGAGAACCTCTGTGACTGTGCCCGGGGTGATGTCACTCTTCCCAGGGGGTCAAAAGCTCTTCAGGAGAAAGGGCTTCAGCAGCAGAATCTGAGTCCACTCTGGAGTGCCCAGAGAACCAGGGTCCTGTCCTGCAGGCCCATCCTGTCCCAGCACTCAGGCCTCCCCCAGAGCCTACCCCTGTGAAACCCGAGGGGACAGCAAAGCCACCCCAGTGTGTCAGAGACCCTCAGATGCCAACACAGACCCACAGGACACAATGTACAGGACATAGGCACAGGACATAACCCACAGGACATAACCCCATTCCTGCAATCGCACGCTCCCTGTTAGCACACTGCTAAATGTTTAACAGACTCTTTGGGAAAGAAACTGAGAAAAAAAGAAAATGAAAATACCTTGATTTGTTTAATCATTAGATCACTGGTTTATTATAAAAGGACATAACTTAGGAAAAGCCAGGTGAAGGAGACGCAGGGGTCCAGGTGTGGGGAGGGGTGGAGCTGCCCTGCCCTATCCAGGCACCACTCTTCCCAGATTTCTACCAGGTCACCAACCTGGAAGCACTCCAAACCTTGTCTTTTGGGGTTTTTATGGAGCTTCACTACAGGGTATGACTGATTAACTCACTGGCTGGTTGGCAACTGACTGAGCCTCCCGCCCCTCTCCCTTCCCCAGAGGTCAAGGGGTTGATTCCCTTGGCCATCAGCCCCCTCCTTAGGTGCTTTCCACAAGCCACCTCATTAACACAACAAAAGGTACTTTACCGCTCTTGTCACAGGAAATTCAGTTTTATCTCTGTGCTAGAATGTAGAGAAAGACTAAATACATGTTTTTTACTACAAATCACATCACACTCCCTAAATTAACTTCTTTACCATTGCCAAAAACCAAGCTTTCAAAAACCCCTCACCATGATGCTTTTCAGCCACTCAAGAACCAGCTCCTTCCTTCATGGAACACCAAATTAGCCCCATCGCAAAGGTTTAACAGCACCTCCAACCACCACCTGAAAGGGCACCTCAACATTCCTGCCATGGTCCTGGCCATCATTTCAGGTTGCAGCTGGAAAGGCTGGGCTCACATCCCAACTCTGTCTGTGCAGGTGGGAGTCTTTCGGTGGAACTGGGAGCCCTGCGCACTCCTGTCCCCGTCCACGGAAAGGGGCAATGAGATCCCCCGGGCTGTCCGAGCCATGCCCTATCCATGCCCCCGGCAGTACATGAACAGAGAAGCTTGTCCTGGAAACATCCTGTTGGTTTTTCTAACCAGCACTTGCTTTGCACTGAGGAAAACTTGGTTTCTAAGTTATCCTGACAACGAAGATTCGATCAGAAGACTTAGAGAAGATGAACAGTACTAGGCCCAGAGGACCCTAATAAACATCAGTAAGTAAGTTTTCTTGGACAAACGCTATCAACAAGATGAGTCTCATCCCCAGATCATGTCACCTTCTGCGTGTATGACGTGAAGCAACCAGACGGATTCACAGTGCGGGCTTAATGCCTCACTGGAAGGGGCTTCCCTTTCTACAGTTGAGGGGATAAAGCCCCAGCACCTGCCTGACCTGTCTGAGGTCACCTGGCTGACCAGTGGAGGTGATGGCTGTCCAAGGGCAGTGCCTGGGCCCAGTGCCCCTCCCCAAGCGCCCCAGCTGTGCTGAGGATTGGCTGGTCACCTGGGTATCTGCCAAAGGACAACCTCACTAGCTAAGCAACTGGGCACCCACTTCACTTAAAAAGGGTGACAGGGTAATGTTGCAGAGGTGTCCTCTAAATTCTGGGGTTTCAATCTGGGCATGAAGCATGGGTCAATGACTGGGGTTGGAACGGCAACACCTCTTCGATATGCTAACCATTTTTCTTCCTTTCTACGTTCAGGGAGGTCAAATATTCAGTACAAATTGGATCTGAAATTATCGATGAGATAAAATACATAAAATCTGTCTTCCCTGAGACAAGTGGTGCAGGTGGTGGGGCAGCCCCGAAAGCCTCCTGCAGGAGGAACAGCTGGTCTACCCTGCCCTTCCTTCAGATCCACACCAGCTGGGGCCAGGGTCACAGCCGGGTACAGAGCCCTTTTGCAGAGCCCAACCAGCCCACCCAGCTGCACACCAGTCCCACCACCTCACTGGGAGGCCAGCTCCAAGAACCTGCTGGTGCCTTTTAAAAAATAACAAGAATTCATTTTATTTTCTCTATTACAATAAAAGCAAGTTATTTTACTGTAGAAAACTGGGAAAGCAGAGACCTACAGAAAGAATATGGGGGACTTCCCTCCACTCACTCCTTCCCACACCCAAGGCAACTTCCATTATCATGGGATGGGTACTTGCTGACGTCATTCTATGTACTCACTTAAAAACAGAACAGCATGGTATGTCCATATCATCAAGATGTTCTTCTGCAAAGCAATTTTAACAGCTGTGGCTAAGTACAAGGTAATTTCCCTTGTACCCGAATGTTACTTGGGCTCCCATTTTCAACTCTCATAAACGATATTGTGATGAACATTCTACAGTTTAAAATTTTCAGTATCCGTAAGGTTGGTCACTTCAGGATAAACACAAGTGTCACTTGCTTTGGGTTCTTGTCATGAGACCTTCCTACAGCCCGTCTCCCATCTCCCAGAAGGAAGAATCCTGAAACTTCCAGGCCCGGACTCGTCCGTGCTCCAGAGTGGAGTGAAGGTCTGAAAGGTGAAGAGCACATCGAATCTATTCCACTTTAGTTTATTTGATCCCCTTTACCAAAGAGGAATTGCCCTGGCAAAGTTACAGGGGGTTTTGAGGTGCTGGGACACCAAGGCCCCCCATCAGGGCAGCCGGTCTTCTCTGCATGAGAAAGGCCTGGGGAGAAACAGCCCTGTAGGTGAAAATGCTGAACAATGCTCTGATGGAAACTAAAATATCTGAGGAGGAGAAGCAGCAGCGGGAAAGACAGAAAGATAATCAAGCACCTGCCGCAATCCCCGTCAGGTGAGCCCCAGGTGAGCAGACTCCCAGGAGGATCTACTCTTCCCCAGACACTGCAGCAGGTCTCAGGCACATAATCTGGACATTGTGCAACTGATAGATGAGATCATACAACCTGTAGATCCCACCATGAGAAAGTTAATTTACTGAATAATTAACTACAATGGCTATTTTTTCCCAACACTATGTGTACAGACCCACTATAAATAAAACTTACAAGGTGAATAAACACAAAAGAGCACATCTCCCAGATTTGAGAGGCTTACAGTGAGAGAGGGAAATACAGGACTGTGAGTGTGGAATTAAGCGTTAGGTGGCAAAGGATACAGCCTAGAAAAGAGACACAAGCTGGAGGACATGGGAGGTGAGCCTTGGCTGGAGCAGTTGTGAAAGCCACAGTAAAGCTTGAGCTCTTGCTGCTCGCTGACCGGACTAAAACCTCCAAGAACCAAGCACGAGGTCACCCCAATGCTGCCCTCCAGGCCTCCCGCCATTCATGAGTCCGCCAGTCCCTCCATTCGTCCTGGCAGACGCCTGCTGCCAGCATTGCTCGCTCTCTGGATGCTCACGGCCAGCGGGCTACATCGGTCTGTGTACTTGTCACCCCGGAAGGTTCCCAAGAGCCCACTGGGTCTGCTCCAAACCTGTCTATGCCAGTGGCTACCATCGCTACAGAGCTTAATGAAATAATGTACAAACCAATGAAATGTGAGCCTCAGGAGAGAGGGCCACTGATGCTGTGAACACTGACGTTCCTGTCTCAGGAAAGGACGTCTCCGTCTCGGGAAAGGATGTCCCTGTCTTGGGAAAGGACATCCCTGGCTCGGAAAAGGACATTCCTGGCTCAGGAAAGCCATGGTCATGAGAGCCCTCAACTTAGTCGGGGTCTGTAAGACAGCTGTAGGACATTGGGGCAAATCCAGGGGGTGATGTGGTCAAATTACCTCACAAGTCCCTTTTAATTTGCATAAGACTGAGGAAGCCCACACGGGGAATTTTAGAGGATTCACTGTGGGCATGCATTATACAAATATGGGGAACCCCAGCCCCAGGACTGAACTCAAGACAGTTGGATTGGGACATCAAAGGCAGATAGTGACTGTTGTCTGTTTCAGAGGCAACTAAATGCTGAAGTGAATAACGTTCAGGATTCTGCAAGTTAATGACCTTAATTCAATAATCACCTACAAATTCTGAGCATTTTAAAGTAAAGGTTGGACTCAGTGTGAAGCAAATAGATGGCAGGTGATGTGCATGCAGCACTCACCCCATGACCGTGTTGTCACGTGGAGAATAGTAACAGTCATGGAGGCTCGCGCCCCATATTGCCTCGTGCCCCATATTGCCTCCAGCCCAGATGCACTGCCAAGGGAATTCCTCGCACTCTCTGGGACCCCTTCCCATACTGGCTTTGCCAAAGGGGAGCTGAGGACGGGTCTTGGCATGGTGAGGCCACGTGCCCAGCCCACCCACTAAGAGAGGCAGAGCTGGGGCCCCGGCTCCAAGCTGTACTCTACCACAGTCCCCCAATACCTGGATGGCATGGGAAAAGGGATCTGGAGAACCACCTGAGACTGAGACTCCCTCATTCAGCACATCTGGGCTGAGCCAGAGAATGTGTGTTTCTGAATTCCTAGGTTTACACAATGCTGCTGGCTCAGGACCACACTTGGAGAACCACTGACTGGAATGGAACCACTGGTGCTTGATTTGTACCAAAAACCTTGTTACTACATGCAAGGATGGCTTCATTAAAGCCTCCCTTGCTGTCACTCTAATTCATAACCTCATCTCCTGATCCCCTTAGGGACACTGAAGGTACACTGCCAGCTCTACTTGAATAGCCCCAAGGACAGGGAGCTCACTACCTCATACTTGTCCAAATCCATTTTTAACTCTTAATTTTCCAAAGCTTGTCATTCCACTGAGTTGAAGTCTGCACTCACTCAATGTCTGCTCTTGGCCCCATTTCTTCCCCACAAGCAAATCATATTAAAGGTAATCCCTCTGGAGAGGGAGGTTTAAGATTTTCCCAAGGAAAAGAATAAAATGCACTTGGCTAGTCTGAAATGATCCTTTATGTAGAATGACTGTTTCTGAAAAGGCTTTTATGTTTATAAAAAGGCATATGAAAGCAACCTAAATGTCCATTGATAGATGAATGGATAAAGAAGATGTAGTATATTAATTCAATGGAATATTACTCAGCCATAAAAAAGAATGAAGACTTGCCATCACAACACCTTGGGTGGACCGAGAGGGCATTACCCTAAGTGAAATCAGTCAAACAGAAAGACAAATATCCTATGATGTCATTTATATATGGAATCAAAAAAAAACAAATAGGCTCATAAGCACAGAAAACAGACTGGTGGTTGCCACAGGGGAGGAGGTGGGAGATAGGTGAAACAGGTGAAGGGGGAACAAATTAGTGAGAACGTCTGATATCTTGATCTGGGTGATGGTTACATGAATGTGTACAGATGTCAAAATCCATCAAGCTGTATACTGAGATTTGTGCATTTCATTATATGTATCTCAACATAAAAGAGAATGTTAAAACATCTTCAGAAGAATAAGAATAAAGAGGCTTTATGAAGCAAATGTTGCCATTTTAGGAAACTGTTTCCATCCTGTGCCATGTACTGATGAACTCGGCAGGTTGTCAGCGAAACACTTCATCAGGCAGACACAATGTCTTTCCACATGTCAAGGCAGGGAATGCCTCAGTGACCAATCATGGGCAAGCCTCGAGCCTTTAGGTAATGGAAGATGACCACGTAGGACGGAAATACTGGTGGGTGATCCACAGAACAATGGAAAACAGCTACTGGCCACTTAGCCTCGGTCAGCAGCCAGCCCTGAGCTCTGTGCTCACACATCACTACATCCTGCCCACCACCCCAGCAGGTGGAGACCAGGGTCCTGAGCTCCAGTGCCACAAGTGCCCAGTTTCCAGTCATCCCCAAACAAACTTCACCCGCCTGCCCACTCCTCCCTGGGCCACTGTAAGGATGGCCCAGACATCATGCCACCTTCATCTGTGACCGCTTTGGCACACACCTTTAAAAGACAAAAACTTGACACAAATACAACAAAACACTAGCATCCTTAGCAATAGTTCCTTAAGAACACAAAATTTCTAATCAATGTGCAAATTCCCCTGCCTTGAAAATCTTGTTTTAACTTTGTGTTTTTACAGTCTTATGGTTGGATTCAGGATCCAAAGTTTTACAATGTTTATTCACCATGTATGTGTGATCTTCCTCCTCTTCTTGCAACTCACTGAAAATGATGTTTTCTCACCCAGCATTTCCCCATTCTGCATTTGCTGACCCCTGGAATTATATTAGACGGCTCTGGCCCTGTATTTCCCATAAACTGTGGGTGCGTCTCAGCTTGGTGTTGATTCCAGTTTCATTTCTGGCAGGGACTCAGCCGAGGGGCAGCCCATCCTTCCTGTGGGGGCCACGTACCCGGCCAACTTCCCGTGAGGAGGCGCCTGACCCCACTAGCTTCCTTTGTGACAAGGGGTTACACAGGGTTGCTTCCTGGTGACTCCATCTGAAACGTGACATGTTCTAACTCCATCACTTTCTCAGCATTTGCTGGCCAGAATTCCTCATTAAGTAAAACGTTCCCTCTCCATCTCTTTTTAACCCCAAGGTACGGCTCGCACAAAAAAAGCAGGTTAAGTCTGATGGTTTCTGTTTGCCAATTTTCAGGCATTGGTTCTCTAGCATCCCTCTGAGTGAAGGAACAAAGTTTTGATGTTTTCTTAAAGTACTTTTTAAAGTCTGTTGTATAGATGAGAAAATGACATCTCAGCCTGAAGATACACAGCGGACAGCTGTTCAGATGGGCTTTCAGGCCAAACGGGCACTATGAGGCCCGGTCTTCCACCTCCGGCCAGTCCACACACCCACTCTGGAGTTGGGCCGCCTAGCTGCCCTGCGCCTCAGCACCCAGACAAGGGCCAGCGTAGGCAGCGCTCCCGGTCCATCCGGTGTCACCACTCTGGCGAAAGACACACGAGTGAAGTGGGGAAGCCCTTTCACCAGAATGAAGGGGGCCTAGGCCGATGTTCACTGGACTTCCCTTGTTCTTTCTGAATGGTCAAGCCTCCAATCATGACACAGTTTCCAGTAGGGACAAAACTTCCTTTCCTTTTTTGCAGAATGGCTTCCTAATACTCTGAAGACCAGACATGTAAACAAGGCAGTTATAAATGCACCAGGACAAGAGAAAGGGACAACAGCCGTGAGGCCGCCCACTGCTATGGCTTCTGGTTTTGAGGATGGAGACAACCTGAGGCCTGGTGGGCTCCCACCCACATACAGGCCCTCGATCAAAGGGGTCCTCCCAGAAAGCTCAAAGGCTCCTGGCTGACCTCAGGGGAGAACTTGCCCCAGGCCTGTAACTCTCTAAACAGACACTGAGCTAAACCTGGACAGCAGAGCTATGCCAGCCAGCCCAACACCCACACTGAGAGAAAGGGAGCAAGGCTGAGCCCCACACCACACAGAGCCTGGGGGCCTGAAGCCAGAATCCAGGCCCCACCTGCCAGCCAGGCTCACTGCCCCCCATGCCCTCACTCCTGGCAGAGATTTGCATTTCTTCTTGGTGGGGTGGGGTGCATTCCTTTAGGGAGTACTCCTCCCATAGGTAAAAATGCCCTAAGTGATTTAAGTGCCCTGCAGCGTGACGCCTCTCCTGATGCCAACTCTGTCCCCACCGGGGACATTCTAAAATAAGCAGTCAATTCCCCTCCAATAGCTACTGCTACGTCCAGCCCCAATACACGGAACCACCGTCTTCAAGGGTCGCTCCACACTTAAAACCTGCAATCGCTGTAGAATAAACATGAGACAAGAGCAGCCTCCACTGGAGCTTTCCTACGCATGACAGACTTCCAGCTGTGGTGGGCTGAGGACAAGGGCTGCTGGAGACCAGAGCCACCCAGCCCACGACACAGTGAGTGGCCAGGGCAGGGGTGGGGGCACTCAGAGCCCGGTGCACCACACACCTGGCTCTGGAGGTGCCAGGGGACACCAGCATTGGCACAGGGACAGGGCCACCACGACTGGTGTGTCCAGCCTGCAGTGGGTGTTAATCATTAGCCAGGCAGGCTGCTGCTCCCCAAGGGAAGGAGGCCTCCTCCCAGTCCTGCCACCTGCAGGTCTGCCCACCGTGGTCCATCTGCCAAGGGGCCACTTACAGAGTGAGAATATGCCCATGGGGCTTTTTCCTTAAGTTCTAGATAGGTGTCCCTGTTTTTCAGAAGGCAGGTGAGCTTGGACTTAAGGTCAACTCCTGACTGCTAATGTGCCCTTCCCACCAAGTACCCCTCAGCCCAGCTGCCTCCCAGAAATCCAGTCCACTTCACCCCAGCAACATTGAAGAAGCAAAGGCCTGGATGTTATTTTAAGTGTAGGAGGCAATGGTGAAATCAAAGCAAAGTGGTGACCAAAGTTTGGTGTGTGGTTAGAAAGGGGTGGGGCCAGTGCCTCCCATTTCCTGGAAAATCAGCACCCATGTGGAGACAGCCCCAGGTGGCACATAGGGGAGATTGGGGCAAAGAGAGGGCCCTCTTCCTGAAAACTGGCTGGGCTCTTGACAGTCTGGCCTGGGTCCTAGATGCAGTGGAAGGGGGTCTTTCCTGCCCTGCCCTGGACTCATGCAGCCTTCATGCCATGGCAAGAAGGGCAGGTCCCCTTGCAGAAGACGCCACTAGCTCCAGTCTCACACCCATCCCCCTTTCCAGTCTTACAATCTCGGGTGTGTCCCAGCCCCTGAGATCTGACATGCACACCCCGCCTCCCCTGTCCTAACTGAGGCTCAGTTTCCCTGACCCTATCCACTCCATGTGTCCCTTTAAACGGGAACTCTGTGGGGATCCTCTGATGTCACATGGCTGCATGGACAGGTGAACCGGAGCAAGCTCCTGAATAACTCAGTTTCACAGTGAGCGTCTGGAAATGCAGCATCATGTGTATTTTTATTCCTGGTTCCCACTCGGCTTTTACCAGAACCATAGATGTTAAGTTTGGTTCTCCTGACCAAGTGGAAGACTCAGACTTAGATCCAAGGGGATTCTTGAGACTTTTCTGTGTCCTAGAGACTTTATAATTTCCAGGGAGACTGCACATCTCTGTTGGCCTAAAACAAATTAATCTCATCATGATTCTGGTCAAATATGTCCACATGAGATATACAGCCTCTGACAGGGCAGCTGTGGGTCCAGACACATCTCTGCATGTACACGTGTACACGCTTGTTATTTTCAGAAATCAGAGTTTATCACTCAGCTATGACCCTTCTATGGTAAGTGGATCCCTGCCTGAGCTTTAAGTCTCTTACGTGGTGCAAATCATCTACGAGCAAAAATAACCAACAGCCAATCAGATACATGCACTTACAAAGCGAACCAGAAATCTGTACAGAGACCTCCGTGGACTGGATCCATCAGGAGAGACCACGTATCCTGTGAGCGTGTAACTCTTTCTATACGAAGCCCCCACCCAACAAATGACAGATGTAAAGCTTGAAATTAGTTGTTGCTACCTAATTTTGCAATCAAATGAAGGGACTATCATTAAAGTAGATTCATTTTCATCCATCTCAAACTTGCCATTATCCAATTTGGTGGACATTCTTTCTGAAATAACCCGATACCTTTGAGGGATCTGTCATGTACCCTTGGAGGAAATGTAACCCTGACAGCATCTGCTCATGGGCGTCTGTGCTGAGTCACACTGTCCTGTGCTAACCTCATTATTTTATGATCACTTCCTCTGACTTGGTTCAAATATAACTTGTTAGAACTCACAAAGTCTCCCCCCCCCACACACACACACACCATGCACACACATATACACGCACTAAAACCCTGAACCTGCACAAAAATAGAGAAGTGTAGCTAACAGAACCCAGTTTGGAGACTCCAGCCTCAGACTGTGTAATCCGACTCCAAATGTCACCTTTGACAGAAACCACCCATTGTCTTCACTTTAATTAAACAAAGAGAAGTAAAGCCCTAAGAGTTCAGTAAACAGCTGCCTCAAATTTCAGAATCTATTCTTATACAACCTCTCCTCTAGGGTTAAGAAACCGCACAGCCAAGCAAAAACAAACCACGTGTGAGCACCAGCGGCCAGGTGAGGGCTTGCACCTGAGTCCTAAGCTGAGTCTGAACGCCTCCTGCACGTGGCCACTGGAAGGTGGGGACACGGCCTCTTTCAAGGACAGAGGCCTCTCTGAAAAGAGCAAAACTTATCAGACACAGAGCAGCGTGTTGTTTGCTGCCCAGGAACCCAGGCCATGTGGGTGGTTCATACGCAGTCTTGAGCCGCGCCTGCACCCAGGAAGGAGTTTCCGGATGGGCTGGGGCACTGATATGATCAGCCCCATGGATGGCTTATGAAAGGCATGGAAAAACAAACAACCCTGCACCAGATGTGAACAAAGCTGTGACGCCATGTTCTGACCACTGTGCAGCCTGTCATGAAAAGATCCTGCAACCAATCCACTGTCTAGTTCATGTGCCACCTGCAACCTGACCACAGGCCCTTTTCTGCAGGCTTCTTGACCACCTCTAATGAGGGATTGCAAGAGTCAAGGTCTCAGAAGGGTCTGCACCCTCACCCTCATGTGGCAGATGGCATGCTCTGGCACTGATCAAACCGGTTCTCTGCTGCCAGAAGGCAAGAGAACAATGATCAAAAACAGCAAAACAGAAGCCAGCAAAGGCTGGTGGAACTGAAGACCTTTATGGCCCTCTTGAATTCACTGAATGATAAATAAGGCTTTTTCCCATCCGTTGTGTGCTTTCTACATGCTGCCACTGAGGCACCCCCATTTTACCGAAGAGGGACATGGAGCTTCGGAGCAAGCAGCTCAGCTCATGTCACGCCGCTCTCCCACGGTGACAGCCTGAACGGGACCCGGACCTGCCTCTACCCCATGCACACATCCACCTCTGCACCCTGCTGGGTGTGCATGTGGGCATGCCCAATTGATGTTCACACGTGTAGATCCACAGAAATGGCTGGAGCCTCTGGGTGGCTCTGTGGTGAAGAACCTGGCCCCCTCTCCCTTCGCTACTGATCAGTTATCCAGAGACAGTGATGCATCCGCTCCATGACCCCAGAGACGGTGTTCCATAGGAGCCGAACAGGCTTGGCATGGACAGGAAAACCACTGTCATCCCTTTCCCTCTGAAAAGCCACCTCACAGCCACAGTCACAAAAAAAACAGAGGTCCTACACGCTGCCCGGCAGCACTGTGCGTGACTTCCCTCTAACACAGGGAGAGTGGCGCTGTGCGCCAGCCCACACTTGGCACATTCTCCACATCCCACACTTTCTCCGCTGAGTCCTTTTCTCCCTCCTTGCTGATAAGGTGCACGCCAATAACCATGATTTCTTTTTCACACCAGGCTTCCAGGAAACTCAAGGCTATGTGTATGTTCCATCAACTAAGTTAGCATTTACAAAGGGAGGGCTGCCTCCCAGATATTTTTCTCAGCCCCACTGCCTGCCATTTTCAGTCAGTTTATTAATCGAACGGCACACCCCACTTTTTAAGCCATCACAATAAACAGACAAGGGACATGCTACCAGAAAACTCATCGAAAAACAGGCGAACAGCCAAGGAATCGAGCATAACAAACACACGACTGTTTCTTCCCTGGGGTGTCTCAAACACCCGGGTGGTCACTCAGGCAACCCCATGGCAGACAAACCCTTATAATGCCATCAGGAGCAAGGGTGTCTCCAGCCATGGGATGGAGTCGGGTCCCGCTGGCACAGCCCATCACCAACATCGCCTCTCCAGCCAGGACTGGTCAATTATGACAAGGTGTTTCAAAACAGTCACGCTCAAGCTGACGCTGCCCAGGAATTCAGGCAGGCGTGGCAGTTCACAGAGGTGCAACGAGAGGAGATGAAGCTTCTGGAACCTCCCAGAAGGACTCAGGGCCACTCAGGTAACATCTGCAGAGTAGCTGAATACCATGTGGAGGAGAGGCCCCAGGCAAGGGAGCACACATAGTGGCCGGGTCAGTGGGTCACCCATGGAGGGGCGGGAAGGGAACGGCGCCAAACACAGCCTCAGGTGGACAAGGAGGTGGGCCACCTGCTCCCAACAGGAAGACCAGTGAATCACCACGCATGACCTCTGGCCACGCACAAGGACGGTGTGGGAGGGAAGGGAAGCAGGGAGAGCTCACGAGGACCCTGGCTGCATGGACCTGGCCACAGGGCACCTGACCTCTGGACCCCACTCACGAGCAAAGCCACCTTGGGGAAGGGCCAGTGGTGCCCAGCTCACAGATGCCCAACAGTGAACGGGCACCCAGGCCCAGAAATACCACGCAGGGTCCAAAACATGGTGGCACCAGTAACCAGTAATGTCTTTTTGAGCTGCACTGACAGGAAATGAGGGGGTTTTTTCCTACATAACTATTCTTGATTTTAAAATATAGCCTATCAAACACTGAGAAGCAGTGTCAACAAACCAGCTTATCTCTAACACCACAAAGTGCACAGCCTGGGGCAAGAAAAGCTGCCAGGGCCCAGGCTGCAACCTCTTGGGGTCGGTGTGACCTCAGGGAGTCCTTTTATTGTGCTCAGGCCCAGGTTCTCCATGTCTCAGGCAGGTGAGTGAAGGTGACACCGAGCGACTGTTCTGACACAGAGCAAATGCTTTGTAAGTGCAATGAAGAAAGAGACAGAAACAGGAGCTCAGGGGGCCTGGCCAGACCCACGCGGGCCCAGGCAGTCCAAGGTCACACTTGAAATGCTGGTGTTGTCTGGAGGTATGTCCACGCCAGTCCAAAATGCTGGACCCACAGTGCAAGAAGGATCTCAGCTGACACAGGGCCAGGGGAGAAAAAGCAGCTTCTGCACTTTCTGCCAGGAAAGGAGATGCCACGTTAAGTGGAAGGCCTTCACCCAAGCACCACAAGACAAAGCCAGACTTACAACCAGACCGCCCAGCCCAGGACGGGGAGGAGACAAGAGGGCTGACCTGCCCACATCTCTCCTGCCTTTTATTCCTCAGCAGCCTGGAGGCAACTCAGCACCCTCCAAGTTTCAGGGAGGAAGCCACATACAGGACAGCCGACACACAGACGGGAAAAACCAGCCCAGGGTCTAGAGGCCACCAGGCTCTCAGCCAGCAGAGACACTGGGAGCAGGAAGGCAGGCAAAATCCCCACCAGAACTTTGGATTCTCTGTACAGCAAAACCAGGGCCAAGGGCATGGTGCACAGCCAGCCTGGGAGGTACGGGACACGCCTAACAGATACTCTAGAGGAGATGGCGGGCACACCTGGCTCCTGTCCTCACAGGTGAGGCTGAGAAAGGCCACATTCACCCAGTGAGTCATCTCCGATTTGCAACAGAAGAGGGTCCTGAGTATCCTGCAGTCCCAGAAGTGCACCGAGCCAGCAGGTGTCTTGCAAGCCACTAATAAGTCATTAGAACAAGGCTTAACCCACCATCTTCAAAGGGGAGAGAGGCAGCCGAGAAAACACCCAGAGGCACCATGACATTCGAGTTTCACCGCAGATGGGCAACTTATATTTACTTAACAACAAGCACTATTTGCCTTCAATCTGACAGTCGCATTTGTTGGGCTTCCTATTCCGTAGCCATCACATCAAGCTCCCACAGGGATGCCCTGTGACACGGGACCCGGGAGCAGACTTTCATCACAAAGGAAACGGACGTAGACAATCTTCGCTCCAAAGCCACACAAACTGGCTCAGGGCAGTGAACCCCTGACGGTAACTGAGGAAAGGTAGTTCTCACAAAGGAGTCACGGCATTCTCTGTTTAAGGAAAGCACGCAAACAGCCAGTGAGGTAGCCAGGGTCCCTGCAGACAGCTCTGTGAGTGAAAGCTCATGCAGAGGGCGTGGATCCCAGAGGTGGACCTCCAAGAGGCACAGCGTGAAGAGACAGCTGGCTCACCCGGCAGTAGCCCAAGGGCTTACCTGTTCCAGGTGGACTTGTGCACAGCAGGGAATCACCACCTGAAGGGAGAAGAAACAGGGTGAGCAGATGGGCTTCTGGACAAGACTCAGCAAAATGACCCACCTAGGCCCCCAGGCTCAGACAAGATGACCTCTGACCACTCATAGTCACACAGATTCCACACCTAAGGCAGACAAGACCTGGACTTAATAGAGTCCAGGTGTCTCCTCACTTCTGTGCTCTTTAGGTCCTCTTGGAGAATTTCATGAAAACCATGGAGCCTGCCCCCGGGAGAAATGCCCATGCTCAGGGATACAGAATGTTGTCCTCAGAGAACCAATAGACCCCCAGCTGGGAGCTGAGCTAGTGCAAGCTCCCCGCCCCAACCCCAAAAGGTGGAGGACCAGGCTGGGGGGTGGAGAGGCCCAAGACTCACAAGCACACCCTGGATTTGCATTTTCTGCAAAACAGACTGCCTTTTTAGAACCATCACCACACATGCAACTGGAAACAGCCTAAATATGGCAACATCGTGCAGTTATCTTGTTCGGGGCTCCGAGTTCAGTGCCCGAGACGGGCAGGAGCCCCTTTGACTCTCCGACGTCCTCTGAAGACGCACGAGTACATTAAGAGACACACAAGCCCATGTGATGAGGCCACAGCTACAATTAGTCATGGAGACACGGCTGTGGGCCCCAGAGGCCACAGACCCAGGGAAATGGAGACCAGCTTTGGAGCAGCCATTGGGCCTTTAATCACTCTGGGCCTGTTTCCTCATTTGAGAACTGGCAGTAATACAAGCAGGTGGTGCTCAGAAGAACAGGGCAGGACCTCCATGCTCAGACCATGCAACACAGACAGCACTACCCCCTCTGCCCAGCAGAATTCCAGGCGCATGGGGGGTCAGACTTGCCTCATATGCACCTGGAAGGCCAAGGTTGTGGCACCTGAAAGTGGCCTTCAGCTCCCCTTGTGCTGCGTCCTGCCTCTCCTCCTCCCAGGCCCCTTGTATCCCCATTCTCAGAGTCTCCTGAATATGTGCAAAAGGAGGAGAAATCCCAGAGACGTGACTTGAGGCCTGGAGGTTGCAGTGTGACCTGGGTTCTTGCCATGGAGACTATTTATAACTCTCTTGCTTATCTTAGCAAGTTCCTCACGGAACATGACACATGGTCATTTGCTTGTCTGGGACACATGTTACGGTACCAGGATTCTGACTCATATTCTTGTCCGGGGCGGGGACCCTCCCCTCCAGCACCCCATCCCCCCCACCTAACTGCCCCCTCTTCACACACATGGCGCCTCTCATGATCCAGAACCGCTGGGCTCAGGGTTCACTTCACTCGCCACCGAGACTCCCTGGGAAGCTGGAGCTCACCTTTTCCTTTTGTGTGTCCACATATATATGTTAAAGCCTGATGAATGGATGAGGGAATAAGCAAACAAATAAACATAAGGCAAAAAAAAATGGCTTTGGAAACATAGGGAGCTACAGACAGATGCTTAGAGTGTGGTGGCAGCTGGACAAGGAGCCCCATGTTAACAGGGCCCTGCAGTAACTTCATCCCTGTGCACACATCCACTCAGCACATGTGGGTCTCAGTGCTTCACTAAACGTGTGTCATGCTGGCAAGAAAAGTGCAAGGAATCAGAGCTCCTGCTTTGACAAATCATTATCTGTATTCCAGGTAATGGGATATTATTCAACACAAAAATAAATGAACTATCGAGCTGTGAGAAGACATGGAGGAACCTTAAATGTGAAAGAAGGCAATGTGAAAGCCTCGCTCCTGTGTAATTCCAACTCTATGACATTCTGGAAAAGGCAAAACTATGGGGACAGTAGTGGGACCAGTGGTTGCCAGGTGCTGGGGGTAGGGAGGGACAGGTGGAGCTCAGAGGATTTTTCAGGCCGTGGATACATGACACAGCTGTTCAAACCCACAGAACGAATGCCACCAAGAGTGAATGTGCCTGATGTAAACTACGGGCTATGCTGGGTCAGCTCGAGGGTAACACATGTGCCACCCTGCATGGTAGTCCGAGGGGACCCCGTGAGGGAAGGGATGGGGACCAGGAGAACTGGCTATTCGACCTGCTCAGTTTTTCTGCAAACTAAAACTGTCCTAAAAAAATAAAGTCTACTTGTTTTTAATTCACTGTCCGGAACCACGCATCTGCTGAGAGAATGAAAGAAGTCCTATGCAAGTATCAGAAAACAGATTTTAAAGTGGCAGCCACCAGCTGTTGGGTCCAGAAGCAGGCATGTCATGAGGCCCCGAGTGCCCCTGCAACCACATGGGGTGCAGTGACACCACCCACATGGCCTGGCCTCAGGGTGTCTTCCCGAAAGTGGAAGGGGGCCCTCTACCCCACCCCACCCATCCAGCAGCCCCATCCATGGCCCACACCACTGAAGAGCCCCGCAACCGCCTTGTCTAGGCTCGCCGACTGCTCGGCACACCTTCAGTGAGCGCTCCTCCCGCCAGGCACTCACTGTGCTTCATGGTGACTCTCTAGAAAGCAAAACAGTCAAGTCCCCAAGGAGCAGACGTGCGTGAGCACAGCCCACACAGACTGTAGTGTCCACTGGGAAGTGCACTGGCGTCGGGCAGGCAGCAGAACAAACAACAAGCAGGACCTCTCAGCGCTTCCACACTAACATTCCTGCCAGAAAGGAGTCTCTGGGTCCAGAGGACTGACACAGCCCCCCCTGTCTGTTTCTACATGCACTGCTGCACAATGCGGTCGGTGAATGTCCAACGGAAGACCTCAAGTTATCAGAATGAATTTGCCAATGAAAATGCACAAGAAGCACCAACTTGGAGATAAAGATGTGTTCTGGGGGGAAAGCCACCTCTTGGTAAAGAGAGAACCAATATTCCCACCAAGAACTGCAAACACCTTATCTAGTGGTGCCCATCATCAAGTGGGCACCAAGGACCCATGTTCCTTTGATGTGGCTCACACCAAGTCCCAGAATGGGAACTACATGAAAATAGACCAGGCTTCCATGTTCATTTCCTCCCTTAGAATGAGAAAAGGGCAGACGGCCAACCACAGTCAGGCAGCGCCAGGAGACAAGGGTCTAGGACACACACACGTTCTTAATGGGAACCACTCTGTTTAGCATTAGGGATGTGAGCAGCCATGCACAGCCCCTGGCTGCACGTCCTGGACATCAGGGGTCCCCTACCAGCTCCTCAGCCTGACAAGCGATGAAGGGCACGGCTTCTCTGGACATGCTGCATGCACAACTCCAGGGCTCCCCAAGGGCCGTGTACCTGCCCTTTTGACCTGGGGCTCCACTTGCCTCCCCATCGCAGTGGCATCTCCTTAGGATGGAGGCACCAGGTTGACCACACCTGGGGTGGCAGTCCAGGGTTCAGGCCGGGTCAGTAGCAGCATGGCGAGCTCACCTGCTTCCCCACATTTCTACTGCCACCTCTGGTCACATGCCCCCCAGTGACTTTAGCTATTTCCACCTGACAAACAGAAATGCCGTGGTGCTGGACCCAGTCCAGTTGGCCTGGCCTTCCTCGTCATGAAGAAGCCAATGCTTCCGTAGCATCACATTCTGCAGGCACCAAGGTCTTGCTGCAGACCCAGTAGGCAGCCACCATGCTCTCTGGATTGTTGTGGAGGATGGGGGGTGTCACACTGCTGCCTTCCCCAGGGCCACCCCGCATTGGGCACCCACGAGTCCCTGAGTGCACAGCCAGTGTGCCAGGGGGTACTGGCAGGGCCCTGAGTGGGTGCCTCCCTCAACAAGTTCCCCCCTGCTATGGAGGGTGGCCTGAGCAGTCCACGTGTGGAGAGGACAGGGCCATCATGTCCAGCACACACGCGGGCGCCCACAGCTCATGCAGTGTGCTTGCTCAAGCCACGGCAGGCTGAACCTGCGGCCACAGGCCCCTCGCTGGCCCTCCCCATAACCCAGAGAGCTGTGGGTGCCAAGTCCCAATGAGTTCCAGGGAGATCCTTACAGGAAGAATAGCCCAAACTCCGGCTCCTCTCCTGCTAACGAGAAGGAACCTGGGGCAGGGTCAAGAGAGGTGACACCAGGAAAAGGACAGGGCAGGGAGGCAGGACCGCCACCCACAGTAACTGAGACAGCCCCAGGAGGCCCCACGAGGCCTGCTCCCAGAGCCGTTTTACGGCCTTGTGGCTCAACATAGGGCTGAATGCCGTTACCAAGGACAACCAGAAACAAGCAAGCAGTATCCAGCCACACCTCACTGCATGGCACCTGTACCACTGGTATCAAAGCCTGGCCCCGAGCCAGCAGGTGCACAGGTGACCGGGACAGAGGCAGGGTAAAGCGGGCCTTGCAGCCGGGAGGGACTGTGGGGGTGTGTGTGTGAGTGTGCATGTGCACACACTCACATAACAAAAGCCCAGCCATGCAGCGTCACTTCCAGGGAACACCACAGCACTGTGGCTACTGCCCCCAGACTGCTCCTAGTTCAGCTCAGAAGTGAGGTTCTTTCTCCCAGAGGAGCAAGATGGCCTCTGGAAGCCCACTGGCACTTGTTTACTCCTGGAAGCTAAAGTCCTGGAGAGAAACTACAGTTCAGCTCTCCACCTGCCTTGCAGAGATTATCTCCTTTATGTCAGCTTAAGACAATGAGCTTGGCTATTGTCCTCATTGCTTATCAAATTTTACTGTGAACGGTGCCATATAAAAACATGGTGTTTTCCCACCAGTCTGTCTAAAAATGCATGTGTGACTGATGCCCTGCACAATCTGTGTGTCAGGGTAAAGGCAACCTTGAGTTCAACATGCTCTGAGTCGTCCAGAATTCCAGCAGTGCTGGGTCCCGTGAACGAGCTTCACAGAGCCCCACGGAAACCACGGCCCTAGAGCACTCAGCATGTTTTCACATATTCAGCTACCACAGTGGAGACTGGCCACTTGGTCTCCCTCCTGCCATTGTTCCTACTTATCTTCCAGGGAGGTCTGCTTACAGATGAATTCCCCCCAAGTCTGGCATCGATCTGGCATGAGCCAAAATTCATGCCAGGATTCTGGCAGGATGGATCCGTTCAGCAGCACCGGCCAAGTGATTAAAATGCATTAAATAAATGCACACAGGTGCCCACAATAAGTTCTAGCCACAGTCACAGGCCACCTTCTGCCTCTCCCTCCCTGAACCAGGCTCTAGACAGACAGATACAGATGCGACGTGTCCGCTGGCCACTGGGACTTCACGGGGCAGTGGGGAGGGGGCTCCTTCATCTCTGCATGGAGCAGGGTTTTGGTGGGAGGAGGGCAGGGGCCTTTCCAAAGGGGCAGAATCTTCATGATCTTCATCTTTTATCTCACAGCTTTTACTTTTTGTGTTGTATGTTACAGATCAATAAAATAGCCAGATGTTTTTATTCACCTGCTGTGTAAGATTAAGAAAGGGTAAAAGTCCACTTTATTTTTATTACCACAGATGATAAACGGGAGTGGGAATCATGAGAAGAGGAAACCCCCCTCTCCCCTCGTGCTGGCATTCACGGTAGGAGAACCAATGCCTACATACCTCCTGTCTCGGTCGGCCAGGGTGCCTCAAACCACAGATGCGGGTTCCTCCCCGTCCTGCGCCTGGACATCCGGGGTCCCCATGTCACAGGTCCCCCTGAGGCCTCTCTCCTGGGTGTGCAGATATCGTCTTCTCCTGTGTCAGATGGTCATCCCTCTGCGTGTCTTGGTCCTCATCTCTCATCTCTTCTTATAAGGACGTTACTCACACTGGATTAGGGTCACCCTATGACCTCAGCTTACCTAAATCACCCCTTCAAAGACCTCATCTCTGCGTACAGTCACATCACATTCTGAGGTAGAGGGGTTTGGACTCCAGCCTCTGAATTGGGGGTGGGGGGCACCATGGGTCCACAGCACCCTCATCAAAGGTTTGCCAGGGCCAGTGGACAGTGAAGGTCAACACAGGAGGCTCTCAAAAGTCCCATGGGAGCAGCGCCCAAGAGGGCTGCCAAGCAGGCGGGTGACCCAGGCTGGCATTCAGGATTGCTGCTAAATGCTCCCCCAGGGTGGGGGCACCCTAGCGAGGAGAGGACAGAGGCCGGCACAGACTCTGAATGCAAACCTCTGAGCAAGGATGGTGTCTATGCAAAGGGATGGCTGCCCAAAATGCAGACGTTCAAGACTTTGCTTCCTTGACGAGCTTTCCTTAGCTCTTTGGTCTCTGTACCCTGTGCCTGGAGTGGCTCTGGAATTCCTAATTAGGATCACATCCCTCAGAAAACGGTTCTCCCACTGAGCACAGGGGCCCAATCCGGCCTGTCTAATCCCATGAAATAGCATGCCACCCTACAAACCTGATGACTCTGCCTCTGTCCTGCCTGCCCCACAAGGGGAGTGGAGAAGAAAAGGAAAATCACCGGAGTAATTTCCTTAAGTTTTTCCTTAAAAGTAATAAGCAGCTGGGGATAGTCACACCGGTGGCACAGGTGTTTAAAAGAAGGAAAGACAAGCCCAGGTTTTCTGTTTTCAGCCTTGCCCTGTTCCCCCCTGGGGGTTCAGTCCCCGACCCCACTGGGGCATGAGGCCCGCAAAGGCCAGGCCACAGGTGCCTGGGGTCGAGGCAAACACCTATCGACACTCACAGGGAATATGACAAGATTAAACCAACAGGCTACTGCTCTGCATCCATCAGTTACCAATATTTATCCCAGATCAGAAATCTCATGTGTGTATTTTTGGGACAATGTCCCAGGCGTCTTTTTCAAGGTGGCAGGAAGTTTGCTATTGGCACCGCCAGGCCTTGGTGGGGACTTGCGATCCTGTGCCTGAGACTGTCTCACCAGCTGACATCGCACAAGCTGAGGAAGCTGAGGCCCCCGGAGGTACAACGTCCCGTCCAGGATCCCCGGGAGTTTAGCACGACCAGGATCAGGCCCTACAGACCCCATGGGGAGGGGCCCACGGACCAGATTCCTGTGTCTTATCTTTTTGAAAAGAGAAAAGAAGACAGCATCCAAAGATCGGCAAGATGCCAGCGCCTTGCTAAAGAGCCAGAAGAAAGTCTCATAAATCCAGTTCAATTGCACTGAGATTTAAAAATATATATTAACTGTAAGAAGTCTTTTAAAAATCATGTTTACTTTTCTGATCATTTCAAACACCAAGGGCCAAGATATCAACTACACTCAATTCCCAGATCCATTTCCACGAGACAAATCTAGGTCTCAAATTCAGAGTCATTCCTTACCAGCTATGTCATGATCAGCCTGGACAGGGGTCACAAGTGACTGGGAATTAACAACAGGTAAAGTACTGATGTTGGTGAATAATTTGCCCTTTCTTTAATTAGAAGGGGTGGATGGTTGCCCAACAAGAAGGAAGAGAACAGAGGGCAGGGAGGTGACCAAGAACAGCTGCAGAACCTGCACACCCAGAGCACCTTCCTTCCTGGGTGTTGGCACATGGCATGAAGGATTGTGAACTCATGGAGAGGCAGACTCAGATGCCAACAGTACAGCCAAGGCGGCCATACAAGCATGTGTGTGCTCTTGTCTCCCCACCAACAATGGGACCAAGAACATCTGTCCACCATCAAAACCCATCAGGCTGTACAACCCATTTATGATCTGTGACTTTTATAAATATGTGCTTCTATTTTTAAACAGCATTGTTTTTAAAATATGGTACACACATAGCTTCAAGCACCTTAGAGAGCTGGACAGAATCCAAAAGCTCCCATCTCTGCATAAGAGACATGTATTAAGTTACAGTGTGTCCCCTGCCCTCTCCCAGCAGCCTGGTCAGCTCAGGCAGCCCGTTCTCCCTGAACTCGTCTTCCGGGGCTGTGAACTGGAGTCATTACCACCTCTCATGACCATAGAGATAACAGGAACGCCAGTTGATCAGGTGGGTGTGTGAAATGCCATCAGACTGGGGCGGGACCATGTGGCTCCTAAGACAACACAGTAATGAACCAGCACCGTCTTCTGGGGCTGTGAGGGCTCTGCCTGCTGCTCCTGGCACAGAAACTGGCCTGGGAGGTGCACCCTTCTAGTGGCTCGGACATGCTGATGCCGTGTGCTCCCGGGAAGGAAGCATCCAGAGGCGAACCAGCAGAGGTAGTTAGTTAGCACGGAAAACAGCTCAACCGGCAGTGGTGACAAGTTAAGGAAGCATTCTGCTTCAGTTTGTTCCCGTTCAAGTGGAAGAATCCTGGACTGATGAGAATGCAGGATGCTGGGCGAGCAGAGAGAAGGGTGGCCAGCCAAGTGGAGGCCACAGAGGAGACCAGGTGGGGACCACGGAGACGGCCAGGTGGGGGCCACAGGCCACAGTGGAGGAAACCTTGACGAGGAGGAACTCATGATTTTGGTCTCAGGAAATAAGGAGCCTGTTCCCCTGACGTGTGCCATATGGGAACCAGGCTCAGGCTAGGCCCAGGAGAGTGAGAGACACAGTAAGCCAACTAAATGAGATTTGTTTGCTTGAAAGAGAAGGTCCCATTGCCAGGAAGGCAACTTAGGAAATACGCCAAGATTCATGTCACTTAAACAGTTGAGAAATAAAATGCATTATCGATTTATGCTGTTAATGGGTCAACATGTCATGAAATAGCTTAACTGTTGCAATAATTAACTCAAGTGCAGAAAGAATGGCTCCTAACAACTGCAACTACCTAAACAGAGTCTTAAGATAAATTATGCAAATTTTTCAAATATGGGAACGGAGAGACACCCTCCAGAAGCCATCAGGCGAGTGCTCACACAGGCTGAGTTCTCGGTTCTTAGCCCTCCGGAATGGTGTCCTTATTCCCATTTTTTAGAGAAACAACCCAAGGCCCAAAACTGAGGGGCAACTGCAATCAGCTGAGTCAGAATTCAGAGCCACATCTACCTGTTCCCTTTGTGTGGGCTGCACAGTTTGAGGGGCTGCTTCTGATGGCCACACATGGAAATGCCATTTTCCACTTGTTTTCCCACAGAGCGAGCAAGCATGAGAAATCACCTACTAAGAGTCTTGGGAACTAGTGAATCTGGTCACTAACCCCCAGAGAGAAAGGATACATTCACAAAGTGCTTTTCATTTCTGTTTTCATTTTGAGCAACCTGGGCCCACAAGCATGACCCCAGGGCAACCCACCCATCCCGGAGGTGCATGGGGTGCCCTCCATGTTCAGACCAGACAAGTGTTCACCCATCTGCAACCCTTGTCATGGAGGCAAGGGACGCCTATTTGAACCCAGAGGCCTCCCATCCCCAAGCGCCATCACCTACCCCTCCTAGCCTCAGTGAGCTGCCAGCTCGGGCACTGCAGGTTGGTGGGAGACCCCTCACTGAGCTGCACCTGGTCGTCTCGCAGGTGGCTAGGTCCCTGTGCACAAGTGGGTCCAGTGATAAACTGGAATTAGTTTGCTAAAAACCATCACTGCTATCATTCCTTCCATCCCCCATGTTCACGATGCAGGGGACACCAGGCATCGGCTACTCTGTCATGTGGGCCCCACCCAAGCGTCTGTGAAGGACCATAAGATGCAGTGGGCGAGTGGGACACCGTAGGACCCGCTGTTCTTACAGAACCTTCCAGAATGGACACTTACGTGACTGCGGCTCTTCAGAAGTCACCTGGTGACATGATGCACTGTGTCATTAATTAAAACAAAACCAGTAAAACTAAACCTTCCTTGCAACTGACTTCAGATCTGAGAAAAACCTTGAGAAAAAAATCCCCGCCTGAAGGAGGGGGCACCCCAGCATTCACGGTCACAGGACTTACCAAAAATCAGGCCTCTGCCAACACAAATCTCCCCCACACTATGAAGCCACAGAGACATGTGCCTCCAGCTCTGACGGCATCGCCAAAATGCTGAGGAGCCTGATCAAGGCCCAGGCTCAGGCTCCCTCCCCTCACAGGATGGTACCAGCAGCCAAGGATCTGTGACTGCCCTAACCACACAGGGGGTGCGGCCAGGCCCACGCATCAGCTGCCGGAAAGCCCCTTCCCCAGGTCAGAGCCCAGCTGGCCTGAGAAGGACCCAGCTCAGAAGCAGGCTCCTGGGCACCTCCAAAGTCCCCAGCTAAATCCAACGCATGCCCAGACAGGCAGCGGCTCCCTGGCCTCTTGACCAGGACGACGGCTGCCACTCACTCCTCCAGGACCCACCCCTTGGTTGCGTGGTGAAGCGGATGGTGCGGGAGCACATGAGCCGTGTGGGCGTTGCTCTATCAACTCCCACGATGTGGATGACAAGTGATGACTTAGAGAAGACAGTTCGGAGTTTCAAATCATGTGATCTATTTAAGACAAATGTGTTATTTCAAAGACTATCATTCCCTTCTGAACTGTTTTTGGGCCAGGCTAATAAATCCTACATGAGTCCATCTTAGACTGGGGCCATGCCAACGAACAAGTCAGTCACGAAGGAGTGACAGTGACACTTAAGCGCACCACCACAGCGTCCTGTTGCCCAGCCATGTGTCACCACCAGTTTCAAAAGTCTGTTCCCTCCCATGTAAAGTCAGTGAACACCATGGCAGAGCCTATCCAGTGCCCACCAGGGGGACAGTGCCCAGAACAGTGCCCTGCATGGAGGTGCCAGAACCACTGGCAGCAGGGCCACCAAACCAACATGCTTGTCATTCCAGGCTCCATCCTGCTGGCCGGCCATCCCTCAGGTCCCAGGAAGCTCCAGAACTCCACAGTTGATACTCCCGTTCAGGGTCCAGATTACTTTGGGTTTAAAAACATTAATTTCCATGCAAAGGAGGCTGCTGGGGCCCGAGTGGCACAGTACACCTTTCCTAGCACAGCCTCACCAGAGCTTCCGCTGTGGGGATGCGCGTGCAGGCCACCCGCGCACCCGGGGAACAGCGCCACAGCCATGAACGTATCTTAACAAGGTTTAACTATGTGACTCTTTTTCTCACTGGAATTAGTCAAAAAAAAGATTGCTGAGGACAGCCTACCAGGAAAGGATCTTACAGAAAAAGGCACAGAAGTGCCCAGAGAAGAACAGATTAAGAGTGTGTAATGGCTCTACTGGCCACAGCAGCAACTCGCAAAAATAAACACACGGAAGCAACCCTGAGATGCCCTCTGTGGGTGAGGGATGGTAAAATGAGGCCTTTCCGGACAATGAGATGGTATTCAGCACTAAAAACAGATGAGCTCTCAGGCCATGAAAAGATAGACATAACTACGTGAAGGAAGTCCATGGGAAACGGAAACTCTGTATGATTCCAACTCTATGACACTCTGGAAAAGGCGACACTGTGGAGACAGTAAAAGGACCAGAGGTCACCAAGCATTTGGGGGAAGAAGGGATGACTAGGCAAAGCGCAGGATTTTTAGCACAACAAAAATACTCTATTTGATGCAATGATGGTGGACCCACGTCATTAAACAGTTGTCCTGCCCACAAAATGCACAGCACCAAGGGGGTGACCCCTGAGGGGACCATGGCTTTGGTTAACGGAGTCCATCAATACCGGCTCCTCCACAGTGACCCATGCACCACACTTGGGCGGGATCTGTGTGTGTGTGAATTCTCCATACTTTCCCCTCCGTTTTGCACTGAACGTAAAACTGCTCTGAAACAATGACGCCTGCTAATTTAAAAAACAGCAAACAAAAATTAGTTGTCAGGCATTAAAACACATGCAGACCTCTAACATAGGTAGGTAAATGGAATCCTCAAGCCAAAATGGACCTGAGGTCAGGAAGCTGCAGCTGGGCACCCAGCTCAGAGCTGGCCTAGAGTGAACTCAGGAAAGCTTTGTTGAATAAGCCAGTTTAAAAATTAACAGCCTCCCCTTAGTGCAGGGAGCAGCTAGGAAGCAGAAGGCAGTGGGGTGCAAACATTTGCTGAGACGGGTGAGAAACCGGTGCCCAGAGTTGGTTCCATGGGCTGGGGTCCAGGCCCTGTCCCCTGGGCAGGCGGTGGCCCCCTCCAGTCGCAGCTGTCACCTCAGACCGGGACAAGAACAGCACCACCTCTGAGGGAAACTGACTGTCAAGTGACAGAATACAAAACGCTCAGCGGGCCATTCATAATTCCTCAGCAATGTGGCCAATATGTGACTTCTGAGCACCTATTATAAGCCCGCCGCTTGGCTAGGTGTCTAACTATGGATCTCATGTCACCCAAAACCACCCTGTGGGGACAGTGACCACCCACTGACTGCCAGCTGAGGCCATTAGGCTACCGAGGCCCCAGGGTGTGCAGGCAGGAGCTGGGAAGCGAGGGCACACAGACCCTTGCCAGCTCTGTGCTCACACAGCCAGCAGTGTGTCTGGAAAAGTTTGTGGTCCTTCCTTCCTACCCACAAATTCAGCTCATCTGTTCCCAGGAAGGATTTGGGTCCCTGTGAATAAAGACTACCACCAACAGCCGGTGGAGGGTACGGCAGTGCCCTGCATCTTGAACACTGTGGCACTGGGAGCGTGTCTAGGTCCCTCCAGCACCACATGCCCGTGCGCTGCCCTGTTAAGGAAGCACTGCAGGCGGAAAGATGCGGCCCAGCCATGAGAAAGAGCAGGCGCTTTGCAGGGCAGATCAGGGTAAGACAGAGGGCTTCTGGCCATGAGGGTTTCCAGGCCTCGAGGGGCAAGGCCTGGCCAGCACAGGGGAAGTAGGAGAAATAGCTGTTTCTCACCTCTCCCAGAGGCGAGGCCGGCGGACATCCCCAGGCATGTGCTGAACAGCAAAGGCCCAGCACAGGATGGACCCTGTCCTCCTAAGTCTCCAGGAAGAGCTGGGGTCCCAGAGAAAATGTAACCATGAGGTGGACAGAGCCGTGTGGGGAAAAAGGAAACCAGCAAATCCATGGGGAGTTGGGGGGAGGGGATGGAGTCCAGGATGCTGAGGGCGCCCTTCCTGGGGAGACATGGAGCAGGACGCATGACGGCCCTGGGCACATGGGATTGGCCCCCAGCCTGCTTACAGTGTTTCAGAGAAGCTGCTGCGAGCTGGATCAGGGGGTTCATGGAGTCAGGGCAAGTGCCGCGTGCCCTGTGCTGATGTGAGCAGAGCACACAGCACCCCAGAACCCACAGACAGCCAAACCCAAGCTCTGAAGCCTACACCCCAAACACTGGGGCATGAAGGCCACGTACAGGGTTGAGCCAACCCACCTGCCACCCCCTTTGCTCGCCCCGCATGGGAGGGGCCAGCCGAGAAAGCCTGGGGTACAGCGGCACCAAAAAGGACACTGCAGCCCTATTATTCAAAGTGGGCCGTCTCGCACCTCTGAATTCTACCAGACATATAGAGAAGAAATAACACCCATTCTCCCTAAAGTTTTCCAAAGTGGGCCGTCTGAAGATGCAGGCTGACAAGCAGACATACAAGATCACGGCTAAAACTCAGCGGGAGAGCCAGCGGCTCCCTGGGGATGCCCAGGACAGTGGTTTCTGAGGACGTCTTGGTTCTGGGTCTCCACTTGCCCAGGCAGAGGTGCATCTGGAAGACCCAGACTTTGGTGGAAGTCACCGTGACTCCCACCCCAACACAGCTGCAACTGGGGATCAGGGTGTGAGGGCAGCGTTGAGGAGTGCAGGTCCTGCCTGGGGCACAGGGGTAGGGGCGGGGCCGGAGGCTGCCCCAGCCATGCCTCCAGGGAAAGGAGCAGTGAGTCCCTTACAAAGACTGCGTCTGGTGAGCACTGGAAGCTGAAGGCTCCCGGCTGGGGCAACCCTGTGACAGCCCCAGGAGGGTGAGGCGGCAGGGCCCCACAGGAGCCAGGACCACAGAGCCCGGGACTCCTTCCTCCCAATGGGCGGCTTCCCCCTCACCACAGTGGTCTGCACCCCAGTCCTGTACCAGGCACCCAGCAAGGCACATCCAAAAAGAGAGGCAAGCTGGCCCTGGGCAGTGTGTCGCACAGGCAAAGGAAGGGAAAAGGGGTCTGAGGACACCTCCTGGGCCAGACAACATGCGGCTGGGGCAGGGCTGGCAAGGGGCCCCTGTATGGCGAATGCTGCACCCCACCATGTGTACACTCCCGGCTCAGTCCCTCCTTGCAGCCTTACATTTGCCAAAAGCTATGCGGATCTCTCTATAACCTCAGCTGATAAAGTGTTTACCCCTCTACCACCAGGTGCACACGGAAGGGACCAACGCCTGGGCGTCCTGTGGTAGACATGCGATTGCCACTTCCACAATGCTCCCCCCTTCACCCCACTACAGGGGGCACCAGCAGGGACCCCGTTCCCTCTGCCCCACCCTGTCAACTCACCATCTGCCTTCCTGAAATGAAACAGCTATTTCTCCTACTTCCTTTTTCTCTCACCAATGAGTCAACTAGTGGCCAGGAAAAAACCAACTCAGGCTGCCCAAATGCTCACACAGCTCCAGGGAACAAGCACAGCCTCCAGGGAGAGAAAGGTTTGTGATCCCCAGCTCTCCAGCAATTACACATAAACCATCAGCTTCCCTAACCCGCAAGAACTAACAGTGCCTTAATTACCAACTATGAGCAAGCTGCCTTCCAGTGGCTTCTAAGAAGCATCATCCACCCATCTTTCATGTGAACAAACTCTGACTCCAGGTAACTGGCCTCGCTCCAGCAGATGAGACACACATCTTTGCCTCCATGTGCCCTCTGACCTCAGGGCCTCATCTCAGAAGACATATTGCCTGACAGCCAGGAAGAGAGTGACCTCGGTCCACCAGAGAACGTCTGAACTCATGACTCCATTCTCCTGCCTGAGCCCCCAGACCATGGCTCGGCCCCGATCCTGCAGGATGGTTCTCTCCTTGACTGCCACTCTGCAGAGGGGCCATCGCAGGCCTGGTGGGGAGCCTACAATGCTGGCCTTGGTGGCAGTGGGGCGATGACAATAACAGCAGGGTCACCACATGCAAACATGCCCCGGGAAGCATGCCACACCGTCCGCCTCTGTTACTTCCTCTGTGCCGCTTGGGCCTGCGGATTAGGGATGCAGGTTGCCATCACAGAGGAGACCCACAGCACCTGAGACCCCAAGGCGGTAAGAGGCCGGACCTGGTCAGATGTTAGGCCAAAGCCTGTTCTTAATCAAAGCTTCTCCATCTCCCAGGAAATCCACAAGCCTGGTGCATTTAGGGGCTTGCACAGTTATTCGCACATGGTAACCAGGGACCAAATTGTCTGGGAGAGCCTCAGCTCAGCTCCAGGGAGATGGAGCTACCCAGGGAGGCAGCTAGGAATTTACGGCCCTCATGTGCCCAACAACAATTGTGTAATGGTGTTGGAATAAGAAGGGGCCTTATTATTGCTGGTGACATTCTCTGCTGCCATTCAAAGCTGTGTCATCAAAAATAATGAATGCAGATCCAGTTTTCCCCTACCATAATCTAAAGACAGTAGACGCTTATCTGTCTCTTAAGCAAACTGCGAGTTACTGCAGACAGAAACTCCATAATCAGTGGCAGCTAAAACTTTGGTAGTATTCTTGGAACCAAAGAATTCAACCCCTAAGCAGCCAGTGCTGGGCCCCCTTCAAGAAATGGCGCCAGAGCACGGGGCTGAGTTCTGCAGCTGCAGGTCAGGAGTGGACATGCCAGCCACACTGTCACAGAGACACACACGCAGTGCACACCCACCCAGGCACCTGCATGCACACATGTATACACATACACACACAACACACACATGCACTAGCAAGCACGCACAGCAACACAATACACTCACACATACATGATGCACACACATTAACAAACAACACATGCATGCATGCACACACATATACAAAAATGCACACGTGCCCTCACATACATGCATTAACACAATGCACATGCATACGTGCATATAACACACATTACCACAACACACTTAAATGCACATGTATAGACATACAATGCACACATGCACTCGCATGCACACACATTGACAGCACACACACATGCACACATGTACAAATACATGGTGGGCATGCTTGCATACACACATTAACACACGGCACATGTTCATGCACGTGCATTAACACAATGTACACGTGCACAGGCATGCATACATTCATGCACATGCAAGCCACATACACATCTGCAGGGTCTCTGAGGGTGGTTCTCCCCTCTTTCTGCCCCTCTGTGGTGATAAGGTGCTAACTATGCAGGACAAGACCCTCAGGGGTTGGAGGTCTTGGAGGATGTTGGGGAATAACCCTATCTGAAATCCAAAAACTCCCCAAAGCCGTATTTTCCCACTCCACACTGCATGGGCATCTCTGCTCCAACATAATCACTTAACTCAAAAGCACACTCCAGAGAAGAGCCTATTTGCTGGCACAGCAGATAAAATGAACCAAGGCTGGAACCAGCCACTGCAGGAGCACATGTGAGCAAGGATGCCGGCAGAGTGACAGCAGAAACGCCCCAAAGCCCCACTCAAATGCACATTATGTGACATCCCAGGAGAGGCAAGGGACCAGGTTTGGAGAAGATGGAGGCAGGGGGCTTGGGTAACAGTGTAGCACAGGGCTCTGTGCTATCCTCTCCCCTTCTGCATTCCAAACTCTTCAGATTTAAAAGGGTTGTTTTTTAAGTAATTTAATCACTTTCTTGAAAAAAAAAATAAGGCTTCTCTAGCCTACAGTCCTTCCAACTGTGTGTGTGCATGTTTGGGTGTGCCTCTGTGCAAGGTGTGTGCATGTGTGTACGTGCACATATGCGTGTGTCTTCCTGTGTGAATGTGTGTGTGCGGTGGGGAGGGGAATGACACCAGGCCCCCTGGTCCTCACATGTGGAACACACCATGTGAAGCAGCTCATAGGACCCTGTAGCCCACTCCTGCACCCATTCCTTCAGCTCAGAGCCCACAGGCCAGTGAGAAATTCTCAGGAACACCTGACCCACAAGGTCCACAGCAGCAACCAAGTCCCAAGATTCTAAAACCCCACTGCCCAGGCCTCCAGCCTGGGGGCCGCCTGCAGGGCATTGGGGGCTCCCACCAAGGCAGGGTGGCCACTCAGCAGGGACGACAGATGTCCTGGCCCTGCTGCAGACCAACATCATGCCTGGAAGGTGTGGCACAGACACTGTGATCAGGTAGAAAATGAGGGTTCCAGCTTAGAGGTCCCTGCAACTCCCCACATGCTGTGTATAGGCCTCCTTATTTCCATGGCAACCCCCCAAACCCGACAAGGGCCCCAGGTTTCCAGCACTTCCCAGGGCCATTCTGCAATTTAACCCTGACAGGGAACTCACCTTCAAGGACAACTATCCCCCATTCAGGAACCCCCTACTTCTAGCCAGCCTGAAAACCCAGACCTACCTAGGAAAACTAGCCGACAAAAGCCAGAGAGCACTCAAGGCCCAGCAGGTGCCCTCAGCCCTCTCCTGCCCACTCTCTGCCCTAAGCGCGTGTGGTGTCATCTGAAGGAAGGGGTCATGCTGTGGAGAAAGAGCTGTAGCATAGCCAGGGCAAAGTTGCTGAGTTCTTATGTGAAACAAAAGTCTTACACAAGCTATTGTCCATAATTAGAGATGTGGACTGCATAGCTCTTCAGCTTATTCTCAAGATGGAAAGTACACACTCTGAGAAGCGTCTAGCAACCATTTCTTACGGCCCCCCTCTGTACACATCACCCAGGAAAGGAGGGGTGCCTGGGCAACCGGGGAAGGGCCCGCAGCACTTACCTGGGCTTCACACTTCCCATGGCAGGAGTACTTGCAGGCTGCAAGAGAAAGAGAAAGACCGTGTGTGCATCGGGAGCTCTCCGCAGCAACGCTTGCTCCAACTCTAAACACTCCCAACCCTTGAAAGAGTCCGGATCGAGGGAGGTTTCCCGCTTGCGATGCAATGTCAAGCTTCAGGAAAGCTTGGGGTGGACATGGTGTGTGGGGACCCAGCACCCCTTCCTATTAGCAATGGCTCAGATTTAGTTGCACACTGATCAGCTCTGGGTGAGTGTGGCCAGGCTGGACCCTTGATGGACAAAGGCAAGGGGTCTGGGCAGTGAGCACATCCATGCCCGCCGGGAAAGGACGGCCTCTCCCCCTAGAAAGAGCAACTTGAAAAGGCCCTGTAGGAATCAGGACTGGTGTCTCTCCATTAATGAGAAAGTTGCTTGTTTGAGTTCCCTGCTCTTCCACTTCCGGCAACCCAAGGTCTGACCGTCAGAATAAATCCACGTCTAAATTCCTACAGGAGATCCTTCAAGCAGGGCCATTGTGCAGACTGGGAGGGACATGTGTCAGTTCAGAGGCCCCAACAATGCAGATTTAGAGCGGAACCAATGGGGATTTCACAGGCCCACCCTCCAGAGGCTGCAGCTGGGCTGACAGAACATGAAAGGCTCCCCCGTCCCCATCCCCACCCCTGCCACAGTCCAGGCAAGGCCTGAGGACAGGGAGACACTGAGCAACAAGCAGCTGGCCTCAAACAACCCCACCCACATGCTTTGCATGGCTCCAGGCATGCATCTGGAGCACCCTCATCCCCAGGCCGCTGTGGGATGGGGGACAGGACCTGGGCCTGGGGACTTCCTGGCCCTAAACAGTGGGCTGCCCTGGGCAGGACCAATGACACTTCAGAGCCTCTTTTCTCCCCTGGGGTTACTGCAACGCCAAATGGAGCCATCCTAGGGAACAGGGAAGCACACTGTAATGTCTGGAACGTGCAGGCTCATGGAAGAACAAGGCCTCGGAGGCCAGGAGGCACCCTGAAGACTGGCTCAGTGCCTCGAGGCCCAACCTTTACTCTCTGCAGAATCCGTCCTTTCTGTGTGCTAGGGAAAGAAACACTGAACTCCCAAAGGTCCACATAAGATCGCATGAGAATTAAACAGACAAATTAATTTGTCTCATGGCTGGCTTTTACTGGAACTCAAGCAGAAACCAGCCAGAGTTGCTAGCTTTGCAAGATCCATTTTCTGAATTGTCTTTCTATACCTCTGCACTTTATGAAATTATTCACATTGACAACTCTTTATTCTGCATGTCCTAATGGGCACTCTGCACAAAGGTGATGAGTAATTTTTCTAATCAAGACAGACTTGCCATCGGAATCAAAGGGGCTTCCACCCCAGATGAAAAACCCAGACAGAAAAACAGGCCGGGGTCGAGGTCCAGCAGGAGGGACAGAGATAAAGAGGAGGGCAGTCAGAGGCCCTCAGCCTTTGGTTGAGAATTAGCAGAAATGCAGGGGAAGAATTCCCCTAGTCCCACGGGATGCTCTGCCCACACACACTGAATGGGGCAGGCAGTCTGCTCAGCAGCCTGGGGATGGAGCATGGCCTCACATGGCCATCAAACACCCAGAGGCTCCTGCCCTGGTCTCTAGGTCACTACCCTTTTTGCAGAGAGCCAGGTGCTTAAGCAGCCCTATTGGAGAGGTTGGGTGAGAGCAACCGAGGCCTCATGCCCGCAGCCAGCACCATCTGGGCAGTAGGTCCTCCAACCCTACTTGAGCCTTCAGATGCTGCAGCCCCTCAAGAGACCCTGAGCCGGCACTGCCCAGCCGCGTGATTCCCGAATTCCTGACCCACAGAAGCAGTGAGAGATACCAGGTGCTATTGTCATGTTCAGGTTTTAGCTTTTCAAGTAATCAGTTATGCAGCAGCAGATAATACACCAGGCCAGCTAGACCTAAAAGGGGCTCTGCTCAGTGGAGGGACAGGGGTGTGACACATTCTTGGTGGACAGCCAGCTCGGTCCCAGGAGCCATGGGCCACAGTGGGGCAATATCAGAACAAAGCTTAACTAATCACAGTGAAATTGCATAAACCACCCAAGAAATAAGGCGGAGATCCTGAGAGGTGGGCCCATTATTTCTAGAAGTAGGTGGGTGACCCCCAAAGTCCTGTGGACTGTACACCCAACCGCCAGGATCTTGGTGGCCCCACAGGATTTCCTCAAAGTAGCCATTCGGCTGTGCTGTCTCGCTAGAGGCTGTCCCGTGCGTCACCACCTGCGACCTTGTGACCACCCCATCAGGGAGCAACCGTGAGGGTTATGGGGCTGCAGTACACACGTGCAGGCTGGGGTTCCAGCCAACTCTACCCAGATCCCAACCTTGCACCCAGCTGCCTGCTGTCTTCCCAACACATCATACACTGAGTGGACAGTGTCCAGGCCCAGCTCCCACCCTGCCACTTCCAGGAGAAGCCGCAGCCTCCTCAGCATGGAGCCCCGCATCCCTATGGCCGACACCAGCAGCTCTCCCACTCGGTCCCAGCCCCTCACTCACACCGTCCCCGGTGCCTCCCCAGCCCATTCTGCTGTCTTTGCCTGAAGTTTTCCACACACCCCTCAGTGTCCACCTGGTTTTTCTTCTTTCAAGATTGAGAGTGGGAGACACCTCCTCCACCAGGAAGCCCTCCCTCACTCCACCTACCCCTCCCAGGCTAAGATCCAAGTGCACCCAGAAGGCCCTGAGGCCCACCTTCCTCTCCTGCACTCATCTCCTTAGTCATCATTTCCCTGTCATCTCTGTGTCCATCGCTCCTGATGGGACCAAGCTCCCCGAGGATGGCATTGCTGGTTGTGCACCACCAGCTTCTTGGAGCAGGAGCAGGAGCAGGACCAGGAGGAAAGCCAGCTAGGGCAGGCCAAGCACCCACCGTGGCGCAGGCCGTACCGTGATACAGCACCCACCGTGCTCCATGAAGGGGCTACAGACCTTCCGCCTGCCGGCTGAAGGGACACTGGTCCGTGCATGCACCTGAGCGGCCACCTGCTGAGCAGTGGGCACCGACCTCACCTGTCCTGGGCCAGCTTTCAGAGGCTGGGTTCCTGCAGAACCACCCATAGCAGGGACCTCCCTCCCTGGCCACCAGCCTGGGCAGTGTAGGCCCCAGGAAGCGGGGAGGGGACCACACAGAACAGCCCTAACAAAACACACCCCCAAACCTTGCAGGCCCAAAAGGACAATGTGCACATGTTCACTCTGGCCGCTGGTCTCGGCATCCTCCCAGCCTTCTCAGCAGCCGGCGTGGGCGGCTCATACTCTGTTACTGTCTTCTTCCAGCTTTACTGAGGTATAATTGACAAAACTGTATACATCTAAATCGTACAACACGATGATTTGATATATGTCTACATTGTGAAATATTTACCACAGTCAAGTTAATTAACACCTCCACCATCTCATAGTCCCTTTTTTTTTATGTGACTATTTAGGATCTACTCTCTTGGCAAATTTCAAGCATACAGTATAATACTGTTAACTACAGTCACCATGTTGTACATGATACCCCTAGGACTTATCCACCTTATAACTGAAACTTCGTGCTTTTGACCAACATCACCCTATTTCCCCCAGCCCCTATCTCTGGCAAGCACCACTCTACTCTCTGCTTCTGAATTCGTGTTTGCTTGTTTGCTTTTAAGATCCCACATGTAAGTGATCTCATACAGTTTTTGTCTTTCTCTCTCTGGCTTACTTCACTTAGCAGAGTGTCCTCCAGGTTCATCCATGTTGTTGAAAATGGCAGGATTTCTTTCCATTTCTTATGACTAAATAGTATTCGTGTGTGTGTGTGTGTGTGTGTGTGTGTGTGTGTGTGTGTGTGTGTGTACACACACCACGTCTTTATCCATTCATCTATCAACAGACACTTAGGTTGTTTCCATGTCTTGGCTATTGTAAATAATGTTGTGATGAGCACAGGGGTGCACACATCTCTTCAAGATAAAGATTTCATTTCCTTTTGATATATACCAGATAACAGAGCTGGATCATATGGTAGTTCTAGTTTTAATTTTCTGAGGAACTGCCAAGCTGTTCTCCATAGTGGCTGGACCACTGTGGGTTCCCACCAACAGGGCATGAGGGTTCCCTTTTTTCCATATCTTTGCCAACACCCATTATCTCTTGTTTTTGCTTTCGGTTTTTGGTTTTTTTGGTGATAGCCATTTTAGCAGGTATGAGGTGATATCTCATTGTGCTTTTGATTTGTATTTCCCTGATGACGAGTGATGTGGAGCATCTTTTCACCTGTTGGCCATCTGTATGTCTTCTCCGGAAAAATGTCTTTTCAAGTTCTCTGCCTATTTTTTAGTTGGCTCATTTGCTTTTGCGCTTTTGAGTTGTATGAGTTCCTTATTAACCCCATATCAGATACATGATTTGCAAATATTTTCTCCAATTCCATAGGTTGCCTTTCCATTTTGCTGCTGGTGTCCTTAGCTATGCAGAAGCTTTTTAGTTTGATGTGGTCCCACTTAACTGTTTTTTGCTTTTGTTGCTCGTGCTTTTGGTGTCAGATCCAAAAACTCATCAACAAAATCACATCAAGGAGATTTTCCCGTTTTCTTCTAGGAGTTTTATGGTTTCATGTCTTACATTTAAGTCTTTACTCCAGTTCAAGTTAATTTTTATGAGTAGTGTAAGACAATGGTCCACTTCCATTCTTCTGCATATGAATATTCAGTTTTCCTAACACCATTTATTGAAAAGACTTTCCCACTCTGTGTTCTTGGCTCTTTTATCAAAGATTAGTTGACTGTATATGTGTGGATTTATTTCTAGGCTCTTGATTCTGTTCCATTGGTCTATGTATCTTTTTTTTTAACCAGTACCATACTATTTTGATTACAATAGCTTCATAATACAGTTTGAAAAAGATGTGTGATACTTCCAGTTCTGTTCTTCCTTCTCAAGATTGCTTTGGCTATTTGGGGTCTTTTTTAATTCCATAAAAATTTTAGGATTGTTTTTTCTACTTTTATGAAAAATGCCATTAGAATATTGATAGAGATTGCATTGAATCTGTAGATCATTTTGGGTAGTATGGATATTTTCACAATACTGATCCTTGCAGTCCAAGAACAGAGGATTTCTTTCCATTTATCTGTGTTGTCTTCAATTTTTTTCATCAATGTCTTATATGTTTCAGTGTACAGGTCTTTCACCTTGTTGGTTGAACTTATTCCTAAGTATTTTATTGTTTTTGATGCTAATGGAAAAGAAATTTGTTTTCTTAATTTCTCTTTCAGATAGCTTGTTGTTAGTGCACAGAAATGAAACTGATTTTTGCATGCTTATTTTCTATTCTCTAACTTTACCAAATCCATTTATTGGTTCTAACAGTTTTTTGGTGGACTCTTCAGGATTTTCTATTGTATTTTGTTTTTAATACTGGGTTTTTATAAATGCTAAGTAGCTTTCAATTGTGTGAACAATCCTGAAATTACTTAGCATAAATAAAAATCATTTTTAAAAGTTCCAGCAGTCTCTCAAAGGAGCAGAATCTGTAGAGGTTTTTAAATAAAGAGACCAGACTCTATACCCCATTCCAGATGAAAACCAACATGTTAATCTCACCGTTCCTGGACCTATCACTATGCAGTTGTTCTAAAGTTGTGATTTTGCCTCATAAAACTATTACTGACAGTTTTAAATGTAGACAGCGTCACACTTAAGCATTATATAAATATAGTCACTGCAATTTCACCAGCACCTCAATACTTTCACTTACTGATGTGAAAAAAAACCTCATTAATCCTAAGTGCAAAAATGTCCCTTTCATTTAAAAAAAGGCACTTGCCTCATTTCCCTCTTTACCTCCTGCTCCCTCAGGGCCCTTGTCCAATTACTTCCTGCTGAAATCATTAACACGCCCTCCAAGCTTCAGGACAGAGGCACCAGGCTCCTCATCTGTGAAAGGGGTCATTGAGAGGACTGAACATGCAGCTCATGACAGTGTGCAGTGCACGCTGGCTGGGTGCCCCACAGGCAACCCTATCGTTACCACTTTCATTGCCACCATCAGCTTTCTGAAGAGGCTGCTCAAACACACCAACTCCTTTAAACACCTCCTTTGTGCGGGTTTCTCTACATAACAATTTCTCTCACTTCAGGGTGCTGAGCACCCAACACCTCTCAAGGCCCAGGTGCTTCCACCCAATGCCAGGTTCACAGGTCACTGCAACATTCTTTCTGCTTCCACAACAGACCTCTCTCCACATGACCATCATGTGACCCTGTGTCCATGTGGCCCTCAGCTCTCCTCTAGCAACTGCTCTGACCGCCCCCATGACCCAGCTTGAGTCCCTTCTCTTCCAGGTTTTCCTCTGGTTTGCGCCTTACAGTCACATTCCACCACCAGCTCAGGCACTCTTGCTGCCTCCACACCCAAGCACTAAGAATCCAGGAAAACACACCTTGCAGAAGATGCCCAGTATCTTTTGAGGACCACTGAGGGTCTTCAGGAGGTACTGCTTCTCTGCTGGGGACTGTGGTGCTCACTTGTCCACTGTCCAATCAGGATTCATTTCTGACTTTTTTCCCTTTCGGTGAGACCAGGTGGGGCACTCAGAGCATCGTCTGCAGAGCAGAGCTCAGCAGAGCCTGGGAAACAGCACTGGAGTGATGTGAGTTGGCAACTAAACTAGCCGCTTTCTCAGGGAGCATCATTTTTATTTGATAGTCTACGGTTATTCAGACTTTAGTGCTTAACCGTCTAAAAAATGAACAAAGTGCACATATGACAATAAAGAAAACAACTGACAGCCTCCTGCCAATGACAAAATCTGAGATTTCAAGTGAAAAAAATAGAATTTTGGAAGACTTGCATCCATCACCACGAGCTTGGCAATTCCTAACACTTTTCTGATAAAATGGACAGTGATGGACACAAATGTGGGGGTTTTCTAGATATTGTGTAACAGATGTGTCAACGTTTGGAAAGACCTGCTTAATGCAGTGAATCAGTATTCTCCAAATGGCCACTGTGTGATGTTCCACCATCATGTCTGTGAAAAGATCTGCTCAAAGTGCCAGACAAGCCACTAGAATTAAACAGAGTGGAGTGGGAGACGCTCACTGAAACAGACCCAGGTCCACATGGAAGCTCATATCTAGGAAATTATCACTTGAGTTTTGGTGTCATTTCCAATAAAGAGTAGCCCCAATAATCTGCAAACACTATTTAAACACTTTCTTTTCCAAATATGTGTCTGTATGGACCAGATCTTCCTCAAATACTTCAGCCAAAACACTTTTGTGATGGTTAATTTTATGTGTCAGCCTCACTGGGCCATGGGAAGCCCAATTACAGCGTTAAACATGAGGCGAGATGCACCTGGGAGGGTGTTTCTGGATAAGATTACTATTGGAATCTGTAGACCAAGTGAAGCAAATTCCTTCCCCAATGCTGGCTGGCCTCACCCAGTCCACTGAGAACCTGAACAGAATTCGCTCTCTCTGCCTGTCTTTGAGCAGGGACGTTGGTCTCCTGCTTATGCACTTGGACTCGACTAGAACTACACATTGGCTCACCTGGGTCTCCAATGTTCCAACTGTAGATCAAGGCACTGCTTAGCCTACATAACCGTGGGAGCCAATGCATGACAATAAATCTCTTTATCTGTGTACACCCTATTGTTTCTGTTTCTTTGGAGAACTGTACCCAATACAATATTGCACCAGGCTGAATGCAAAAGCAGATAGGAGGATCCAGCCTCTCTATTAAGTCACACATCACAGAAGTGGAAAACGTATATAAATATACACAATGCCACCTTTCTTATTGCATGTAATGAACAGAACACAAAGGTATCAAAGATTCCTTTCTTCCATAAAAATAAAAAAAGTTACCAAAGCAATAAAAAAATTAAAAATTATATATCCACAAATAAATTACTGGGTGGATATTGGAAAATCATGATTTCTAAAAATCCAATGCATGACAATGCTTATAATAGGCAAGGTGAAAGATATAAACTATGAATGGCCCCAAAGACACTCTGTAAAAACAGACGTGTGTGACAGGCTCACCCACACATGAGAACTCAGCATAGGAGAGAGACGTCATCACAGCTCAGTTGAGAAGTGACTGACCACACAATAAATCATGCTGGGAAAACTGGCTCACTCAGAAAAATAATAGGAATCACATAAATTCCAGATGAATCAACCATGAAACTGGGTCAGAACTGAAAAAGCAAGAAGAAAGGAATATTAGAATAAAATATTATAGAACATCCTTACGGCTATGGAGAAACAAAGGCATTCTTAAGTAAGGAACAAAATCAGAAATTAAATGCAATGATGTGGTAGAGATGAACAAGCCAAACCCTAAAACTGTCACAGGATGACTGCTCCACAAATAAAATCAGACAAGCAACAGCCTGGGATAATTGCAACCTGTGAGGTGGAATGATGAGAAATGGACATTTCTGTAGGTCAAAACCCATCAAAAATTGGCAAAGGTTCCACCTAATGGAAAAAAGATTAATATTTATAATGTAATGAATTCTTAGAAATCAAGAAGAAAAAATCTAATTTTCAAATGAGCAAAGGGTTTGTGAACTAGTTTACGAAATAAACATGACAGACATCTTCTCTTGATATTTTTGACTAAAAAATATAATAAAGGGAGATGCCACTTTTCACCCATCGATGGAAAACTGAAGAGCTGAGAGGTGGCAAGAAGGAGCTGGTGGATTCGGAGCCACAGGTCCAGGCTTGGCTCTGCCAAGTGCTTCCCATCAGGAACCTGTCATGTCTCCATGTGTGGCGTGTGCATTTCTCATTGGTTTTCTGGGACAATGACACAACACCCAGCATGCCTGCATGCTGTCTCTGCCACCAAGGGTCTGATGCCACATGTCATCTACCTTGTCACGCAGGGGTCTCCAAAGCCATGGTAAGAATCCTGGCCCCCACGGCAGCTGCCCAGAGCATCTGGCTCCTAAGCATCCTCAACCGTCCTCTTGAAATGGCCCTTCTTCCAATGTCTCCAGGAGCCTGGGGAGCCAGGCCACTGTCCACAGGCTTATCAGACCTTCACATAGCACTCTGCACATATTTACCAAGTTAGAGACAAGCCCCTGGGAGTCCCCTCTGCTTCTCATGCATCCACCAGCCTCTCTGTGCTACAAGAGACAGGAGGGCACCAGATGCCCACAGCAGAGGGCGGCCTGTCCAAGGCCACATTCACTACATGGCCACATTGCTGTGACTGGCAGGTCCTGGGGGTCACCAGCACAAAGCAAGTGCTGACACATATACCTACAGATCTGCCATCCACCCCAAGTCTTTACCTAAATTACTTAGTATATTGTACACTAAGTTCCTCCCGGACAGGACACCGCCCCCGCCTCAGATGGAGCTCCTCATGCACAGACACAGCTTTCTCATCTTTTTTTCTAGCAGGTGATCACTGTGCGTTTGGCTAACAAAGGGAAAGCTAATCATCAAATCTCCCTTCTGAAACCCCTCAGTGCCATCTCTCAGCATCCTTTCTGCTCCCTCTTTGCGGCATACCTTGCTTTCTGCCATTTCCTCCCATCCCAGCCTACTCCCTGCTCCATTCCCCCGGCAGCAGCTCTCCATTGGATCGCCCTGCTTGGTCTGGGCCTGCATCCTCTGGGCTCCATCCCCAACTCAGGGCAAGTCCCCAAAACTCACAGCTCTCACAGCCACTCAGTACCAGAGCACTCAGACCCCCACCCAGTGCTTCCACTGACTCCTGAAAAATGTGACCATGCTGGTTTGTAGAAGTGTTATCAGTGGAAACTGACATGGACGCCTCCCCATGCCAAAGCAGTGATGTGGGATCCCTTGTTTCCTATTAAACTCCTTCCAACGAGGACTCATATTTGCTGCTGGCATTTCATCAGAAAGCAAAAAGATGACACCCTTTGCAAGTCCAGCGTCTCTCACCCTGCATGCTGAGCAGCATTCAGACCCACATCTGGCTGGCTCTCAGCTTCTCATAGGACTGTAATACAAGCCACATAAATAACTTTAAATTAATTTTACTAGTAGGTTCATTTGACCCACTATATCTGAAATATTACCATTTCACCTGTAATCATTATTCAAACACCTGTTAATGAAATACTTCACATCATTTTGCCACACCACGCCTCTGGAACCCAGTGTGTTCTGCACACCCAGCTTGGACCAGCCATGTTTCTCATGCCCAAGAGCCACCACATGTACCTGGTGGCTGGGGTTGGATGGCACAGCCACAGCTCAGGATTTCAACCACCACATCACAGTGGTCACACTGAAAAAAAAACTCAGAAAACTACTGATAACAACGGCAATTTATTGCATATCTATTCTGCGCAAGGCACCGTGATAAGATCTTTATAGAAATTATCATATTCCGTCCATATAAACTATATGCTGAGCACTCCTGCCGCCTCAGATTTGCTTTAGTAAGAAGGAAATGTTTATGATTCTTGTTACGAGCACAGAGAGACTAACAGACTTTGGAGGTGTTCAAATGAGGAAAGCCAACCTCCTGGTCACAAGGAACGAGAACAGCACCTGGGGCCATGTTCTGACTTAGCAGCCTCTCTGGCCCACACGAGGACATTGCTGTGAGGCTCCTGAGCCATTGCATGGGGTGTGCATCCACATGTATGATGTGTGCATATGTTTGCACATGCATGTGTGTGCTGTGTCTCTGTGCACATGCGTGCACATGTTCAGGTGCTGGTGGGTGGTGGAGCCATGGGGAGGAGGCCTGGCAGGGGATCCACCCTCAATGCTCACACCCAACACTGAATTCTCCACCCCAGGGCATCGTTCGTCTGGTCTAGGAGAAGGGGAGCCCCCAGCCCTGTCACACAGGCTGCCTGCAGGGAGAAGGTGAGGGGCTATGTGGTCAGGGGAGCAGGAAAAGCCTCAATGTGCTGTGACCCCAAAATAGAGAAGAGACCCCGGGGGTCACGTGGGCAGGGACTTCCGACAGCCCCCACAAGGCAGCAGCCAGGCAGAGGATATCGTCAGCACTCTCCCACCCACTGTTGGGGCTTTTAACTGCAAAAGAGACCCTGAGAGGCCCTGAGGCACGTCCTCACCCCACCAAAGTCTGACCATCTGCCCCTCACGGCAGCCCCCAAGCAGCCGTCAGGAACCTGCAGCCAGGGTCCCCAGGATGTGGAGTCGAGAGGCAGTCCCAAGTGAGACTCTGCAGATGTTCTCTGGAGGAAATCCACAACTCCATCTAGGATAAAATGCCACAGAGCAGACCCGACCCCCGGCCCACCTCCACTGTGGGACATGGACCCACGAGGCCCAGCCCTGATTTTAGGGCTCTAGGGAAACAAGAAGTCATTTCCACGTGCCCACTAGACAGTTTTATTAATGTGCGAACACAAAATATAACAAGCTGCCTTGATTAACCAGAGCCTAAGCATCAAACAGTGAAGCCGATGGCTTTGTTTACTGATAGCAGTAAGCTTGACAACAGGCTGAAAGGGCCTCCTTCTGGGAAAATTTCCTCATGAGCACATGTCTGTGTAAATATGGTCGGTCTCTGCCCAGTAAGGGTCAGGGTAAACACAGCTACGAAGGGGAATTCCACGATCTAACTTTTGGAAACTCCCGGACGAACGTTTTCATTTGTTTTTGTTTGTTTGCTTGCTTTGGTTCAACCAGCAAGAGAACTGTAAGCGTGCATTTACCTTGGCATGAAATCCCTTGACCGTCAATAATTTGCTTGCAAACCCCACAGACTTTGGCTTTTTTAAAGACCTTTTTCTTGAAACTGTGCAGACTTGCAGTTAATTCTTCTGGCTGAAAAAGCGAAGGGAGACATCGTCAGCTGTATAATTCATAGTTTGTTTGCTTTTCCCTTTTTCCCTTTCAGAAGATAATAAATCTAGTGTAGTTTGTGAAGAGCTAAAATAGGAACTTTCCCAGGCAAACAAGAAACGATCCTGCCAACGCTGGGATTCCTGAGGGGCGCCTCGGATACCCTGTCAGCATTCTCAGTGCCAGTGTCCCGGATGAAGCTCATCCCCACCCAGCCTGTAAATCCCCTGGCTGAAGAGAGACAGGAATGCTACACTAATCAATGTTGCTCCTGTGATCGTGTATTAGCTTTCAGGTGGGAGGCTCTCCACCACCTACTTCTATGGCAAAGGAGTCCACACACATCCCCAGAGTCAACACTTGTTCCTCTGGAAGAAATAATTAGTGAACAGCACAATTAGATTTGAATGAAGCTATCTGACTGATTTTCCTGCCCCTGGCCTAATATGCACGTCTGCGGAAGGAGGAGCAGTCATAAGACCAGTGTGATAAGATATGTGGTTCCTCCTGAAGCCTGGTATAGCACTGAATCCATGGCACCCATTGGTACCGGAAGGAAGTGAAGCTCTCATCTGATAAGTCATGTCTGGAGCGTCAAGGCTCACAGCTGTATCTGACGATCTTGTAACACTTCAAGTTGCCTTAGAAACCAAATACCAACCCTGACACCCATTTGCTGATGTGTGACTGTATTCTATCAGTAATGGATACCCACACTGACTCACCGAGGCCATCACTCACCATCAAAATAGCTAAATTCACTGACAACATGAGATGTTATAGAGAATGTGAAACAGATGGTACTGTTTTGGAAGATGGTCTGACAATTTCTTATGAATTTTAAAATCTACACCAATCCTGTGACTCAGCAATTCCATTCCTAAGGACAATGAAAAGAAATAAATGCCTATGTCCACAAAAGACTTGTGCAAGGAGGTCATCACCGCCTTATTTAAAAGTGCCCAAAACATGTAATGTTGAGGGGGCACGGGGAGGGCTGTACAACCCAGAGAAGACAAGTAGTGACTCTATAGCATCTCACTACGCTGATGGACAGTGACTGTAATGGGGTGGGTGGGGGGGACCTGATGAAGGGGGTAGTGTAATCACCATAATATTGCTCATTTAATTGTAGATTAATGATATCAAAATAAACTTAAAAAAAATAAAAATGCCAAAAAATAAATAAATAAAAGTGCCCCAAACAGGAAATAACCCAAATGTGCATCAACAGAGAACTGGATAAGCAAACCAAAGTATGTCCACACAATAGCACACTGTCCGGGTATACACAAGAGCAAGCTTCCAATACACACAACATCACTGCATTATTATTACGCCAAGTGAAAGAAGTCAGACACAAGAACACACAGTGAGTAATTCTACTTATAGGATGTCCATGAGCAGGCAAAGTAACCCATCCAGTTCCTCAGAGGCAGAAGAAAATGAGGTAAGCTCTGATTGTCCCAGATTCCTACATGAAGAAAGTTTCCAGGGTGCAAAGAAGGAAGGGGGAGCCAGTGTACAGCCTGGAATTGAGTGGAAGAGCTGAGTCTGGGAACAGCAAGGGAACAGGAGTCCACTTGCTAGAGTTCTGCAGAACAGAGAGCTGCACAGAACTCTTGCGATCTGCAGAACGGCCCTCGGAGGCATTCAACTGAGTACTGATGAGCGCGTGTCATATGTGAAGCCCCAACCCCAGTGTGACTATATTTGGAAATGGTAATTTTAAAGAGTAACTAAATGAGGCCATAGCGGTGGGGCCCTGATCCAACAGGACTAGTGTCCTTATAAGAAGAAAAAGAGACACCAGGGAGGCTTGCACACAGAAGACAGTCCATGTGAGGAGACACAGTGAGAAGGCAGCCATCTACAAACCAAGAGGAGGGGCCTCAGGAAGAAAGAAACCTGTCAACACCTTGATCTTGGACTTGCAGCCTCCAGAACTGTAAGGAAATAAATTTCTGTTACTTAGGCCACCCAGTCAGTGGCATTTTGTTATGGCAGCCCTAGCAAACTAATATACCCTTCCTCAAAAATTAATAATTTTTAATTTAAATTAATTATTTGGTAACTATTGCAGAAAATAAGCAAGGATACAGAAGACTTGAACAACATTACCGAACAATGTAATTGACAGAACATGCACAGACTTTACAGAACATTATAGAACATTCAATAGGACTAGTGTCCTTATTAGAAGAAGAAGAGACACCAGGGAAGGCTTGCACACAGAAGACAGTCCACGTGAGGAGACAGCAGAACACACCTCTTTTCAAGAGCATGTGGAATGTTTTCCAAGGTATACCAAATTCAGGGACACAAAACAAGTCTAAATAAATTTAAAAGCATTCAAGTCATAATAAAGATGTTCTCTGACCACAAAGGGTTTAAATTAGAAATAAGGAACAGAAAGATCTCTGTAAAGCACCTATAAAAATTAGAAACAAAGTAACATACTTCTAAATAGCCCATGGGATAATACATCATGGCAAACTGAGTTTATCCTAGGAGTTCAAAGTTTGTTTTAACATTGACGTATCAATGAAGAAGCTAAAAAAGAAAACTATACTATATTTCAATTGCTACACTAAATAAATAAATAACATAAAGCCCCCTGACAAAATCCAACATCCATTTCTTGATTAAAAACTCTCAGTATAATAGGAATAGAAAGGGACTCCCTCAAATTGATAAAATTATCTATTAAGACCCAGAGTAACACATCATCCTTAATGATGAAAGACTGAATGCTTTCTCCTTAAGATCTGCAATAAGGCCAGGATGTCTGCAATCAACATTTCTATTTAACAATATCCTAGAGGTTCTAATCAGTGTAATCAGGCAAGAAAAGGAGGAAATGAAACTGTGTTTAGTCAGTGATGGCATCACTGTCTACACAGAAAAATCTCATGAAATGTACAAAAAAGCTCTAGAACTAACAAATGAGTTTGGCCCAGTTCAAGAACAAAAGATTAATGAGTGTACAAACTATTTCTACATACAAGCAATGAACTTTCAGAAACTGAAATTCAATAAACATTATCATTTATACTAACATCAAAAATATTATATACTTATATCTTACAGAAGATGTGAATACCATACAAACTAAAAACTACAAAAACTGGGGAAAGAAATCTAATCGATACACTATGTTCATGGATCAGAAGACAATATAAGATGCAATTCTTAGGAGTTGGGGAGGGTGCGTGGGGAAGGAGAAGGGGATTAAGGGGCACAGGCACAATAATTTGCAATCACAATATAGGTAGGTCATGAGGAAGGACCTACAACATGCAATCACAATATAGGTAGGTCATGAGGAAGGACATACAACATGCAGAAGACAATGACTCTGTAACATCTTACTACGTTGATAGGCAGTGACTGCAATGGAGGAGGTGAGGATTTGATATGGGTCAATGCTGAAACCACTGTGTTGTTTATGTGGAACCATCACAAGATTGTGTATCAATGATATATATATTTTTTAATTAAAAGAAAAAGGAAACCCTGTCATTTATAAAAACATGGATGAAGCTGGAGGGTATAAGTGAAATCAGACAGACAGAATGACAAATACTGCATAGTATTACTTACATGTCAAATCTAAGACAAAAAAAAATTAAACTCATAGAAACAGAGAGTAGAATAGTGGTTGCCAGGAACTCTGGGGAGGGGAAGTGGGGAGAGGCTAGTAAAAGGGTGCAAACTTTTACTTATAAGATGTGTCACAGCATTACATTATAGTGACTATAGTTAATTATATTGTTCTGTATACCTGAAATTTGCTGAGAGATCCTGAAGCATTCTACCCCAAAACCAAAACAAAACAAAAAGGCAATGTGAGGTGATGGATGTGTTAATTTGATAAATTTGACTGTAGGAATTATTCACAATGTATATGTATGTCAATTATATCTCAATAAAGCTGGAAATATTTTTTTTAAAGATGCAATTCTTCCCATATAATCTACAGATTTAACACAATTTCAAACAAAATCCCAGCAGGCTTTTTTTTTTAATTGGAAAACTGTTTCTGAAATTCACATTTAAATGCAAAGCATTTAGGACTGTCAAACAAGTTTGAACATTGCATATATTTAAGTGTACAATTTGATGTTTCCTATTATATTTTGAAAATGTGTCTTCAGTGTTAAAACACAGAACTTGAGTTTGAACCCAAGTGTACTCTTGGGATTCTACATAAGTAACAAATATGAGATGTTGAATGAACACCTTAAATCATAATTTTCAACCAAAAGCTCCCCTGAGATGGATCAAAGGTAGAATAAGTACTGAGCACACAGACCACAACTCCTTACTCCTTGACCTATGGCAGACATAACTAATCAATCATGGCTATTGTCCCCAGTTGGCCTACAAGCCTTCTCAATGGAGAACTCCACAAGCCGTTCCAATGGACTGGAATTGGTGGAGGACTGATTAGGACATGCCATTCCAACATTAAAGCATGCTTGGGCCATCTCCATCTTTTCCCTGCCATGTGAGTTATCTGAGTGCTGTTAACTTACAGTTTTCTATCATGACCATTACCAGTCCCACATTCTCCCAAGTTCTTCCTGACCACTCAAGTTCCTCAGCAGTCCTACAGCAGTCTTGCCACGTAATCACTTTTCTCCCAGTGTATTCATGGATCTTATTAAGTCTGCCCAATAAGGTAATGCCCCAAACCAAGCAGAAGCCTTTGCACCAGTTCTGCTACCTGCAGAACAAGCTCTGTGATCCCCAGTAAGTCACAACCTCTCTTCACGGGAAAGGTTACCTTTCCCTTTCTGCCTATTAAGGCAGTTACTCTAAATGACCACATGCTATGCCAGGTTGCAGTGGTGAACACTGGCATTGCTTTTAAAACAACTCCACTTAAGCTCCACCCTAAACCAATTAAAACAGATTATGTGGAGGTGGGCCAGAAGACAATTTTTGTCAAAGTTCCCCCAGGGATTCAAATCCACAGCTGGGACTGAGAGCCACCACTATACAATGACCTATATTATGTGGACCTATCCCAGGTACACATAAGGCACTGTATTATAATGTGCATGCTCATTCATTCATTTCTGGTTTTTTCAAGAGACTGTATACTTTTTGATACAATGCCTACAAAAGAGGGATGATGGTACTACTATCATGAAGTTCAGGACATTGGCAGGACCCTTCGGTGCTGTAACCATGACGATCACTGTTCTACAAACAGGGACAGACAGATACAAGCCCAAATCCACTCAGCCAACAGGTAAGGGATAGGGGATCAGACCTAGAGTCCGCACAGTCTCACGCTCAGGCAAGAGGGCATTCAAGTATCTGACAAACTGGCCCTCAATAGGGATCCTAGAGTCTGCACTTACTTTTGCCTCTCATAGTGCAATTACTTGTTCATACCCCTTCTCTTCTGTGCTCAACTGCAATTCCCAGAAGCAGGACACCAAGCTGTTAGCCATTTGTCCTCCGAGGCTTTGCACAGCCTGGCGGATGATGTACCGTGGAACCTCAATTAATATTTGTTGACTGAATGAATTGGCTGTAGTTTGTGGGCCAGTCGGGTGATACTGTGACCTTTTGTTCCTTACAAATATCTTTATTCCAACCAAGGAGAAAGAGGCACTGTGTTGCTGTGATTTTCTTGCTGGCTGACAGCAGAGGTGCTGTTAAGAGGCTGAAGCCACTCCCATGGCTGGATCCAGGTTCATTTCAGATAGTGTAATGACATCTGCTCACGCTTCATCTGTACATAACATCTCCACTGCGAAATGAGCCTAGGTGGGATTAGATTGCCTTTGTTCTCACCTGCCGCTGTGCTTTCACTTCTCCCAAAGAGGTGGGGCCTCTGAGTGCACCTCCAAGGCAGTGGTTGGGGGGTGCACAATGCTAGGGCATTTAGCTGGCTCAGTTCAGGAATCTAAATTGCATTTGATTGTTACAAGAAAAATGTCTGCAAGGAAGTGCCCCACATGAGGGCAGAAGGGTAGCCCTGTGCTCTGCTCTTCTCTGTGGAATGCAAAGCTGCACAGACCTCTGGGTGACCTGCTCTGGGCTAATGCTGCAGCAGCCAACAGTTCCCCACCCAAAGGCCGAATCAGCGCAACTAGAGCAGTGTCTTCCTCTCAGAAAGAGGGTCTGGGCACGCGTTTTGGTGCTGGGAAAACCAGTAGCATTCTAGGAAGGCAGACCCTCAGTAAAAACACAAAGCAACTTGAATCTAAAGTTTAAAGGCCAGGAAAACTTCCCCATGAGCCAGAGTGGACCCCAAACCTCTGGGGTGACCCAGTCCCAAGAAGTTCCCACCCACGGCAAGCCACAGGATCAATACATAAGAATGTCCTCCCCACAGCACACACTGTCCCCAAGCTTCCCAGCAATAGAATTTGGCTGTTGAAGTGAAAATAGGAACGCAGTGCAACTCAAAGCGATGCAAAGCAGCCCACGTTCTGATTTCTCACTCCTAAGAACCTTACAAAAGTTTCCCGTAAAAGGAATGAGACAGATACTTAATTATTAGACTCAGAGAAAGGGCTGCTGGTTGTAACTCAAACACTGTAGAGGACGGACCCGCGCACCACGGAGGGTAGCTGGCCCTGGTGAGCGTGGAAGGGCCGCTGCAGCATGCCCACGTACCCGCGAACTTGCCGAGCGCCACTTTCCTTTTTGCGAAACACTGCGAGTCTCCATAATGGCCACGGTCCTCCCTCCCTTCCGAGAAAGGAGACCGAAGAAGCGTGTTCAAGGGGCCGCTGGGTTAGACAATCTAGCCTGACTGACTCCGACTCCCTGGGGCTCCCCAGCGCGCCCGCTTCCCGCCCGGCAAAGCCAGGTTTGCCCTCCCTCCTCCCCTCCTGCGCGCGCACACGAGAGGACCCGCGCACTCTTGGACCCTTGAGTATACAGGCACGCGCACAGACGGTACGTGCAGAAACGCGTGCATGAGCACAAGGACATATTTGCACACGCGCGCGCACACAAGGCTACATGCACACATCCACGCGCGCATACCGGCCGGAGAGCGCTCCGCGCCCAGCGCTCGGATCTTAGCTCCCCGCGCGCGGCCCGGCCCCGAGTGACGCCGACTCGAGTGCCCCGCGGCCCCGCTCCAAGCGTCCCCGACGCTAGGGCCTTACACCCCTCGTCCCCGCACTCCCGCTCCGAGCTCCCTGCGCTCCTCACCTGGCGTCGGTGTCGGCGCACCCGGGCGGCGCGCGCGCACCCTCTAGGCGGCCCCCGGGTCAGGGCGCGCAGCCGCATGGCCGCCAGGCGCCTGTGGAGAGCCCGACCGGGCGGAGGAGGATGGCGGCGGCGGCACTGACCCCTCCCCAGCGGCAGTGCGAGTAGGGAAGCCTCCGGAGCCCCTGAGTCCGGGAGTCCCGGGAAAAGCTCGACCCGGGTGGCCGTAAGGACGCAGCCGCCACCTCCGCGTCCACTCTGCCGTCAGAAGTCAGATGCCGGGAACAAAAGCCAGGCAGGCGAGCGCACGGTTCCCCGGCGCCCCTCCATCTGACACGAATTAGCCCCCTCCCCCGCCCCAGGCCGCAGCTCCAGAGAGGAGGCGCAGGGCTTCTCAGCCAAACCCAGGGAAAGTGGTGATGGAAAGCGTCTGGGGCAGGGGTGGGGGCAAGCCTTCCGCCGCCATCCGCCTGGATCACCACGCCTTTGGCTGGGGGTCAGCTTAACTCTATTTCAGTCCTCTCCAAGAAGGCCAACCAAGGGACTTAAAATCAAAACCCGTAGGCTCTTTGGCTCTCGGGATTTTAAAATCTTGAATATTTTCCATAAACCTGCATCTGCCATGGTCAGTATCGCTGGTAGTGTCCGCTGCTCGCCAACAGCGGGTGTGGAGGGAAAAGAAGGAAAACCCTAATGCAGAAAGGCTTTCTTTCCAATGTGCCTCTTCGAGTGTGGAAACGAGGAGCCCAACAGCATGAGGACCAGTGGGGGTCCAGTGAGCTGAAAGCAAATGATGGGGCCCTGGGTGGGGTGAGCCTGGGCCCCCAGCTCTCGTCCCCTCCTGATCATCCCCCATGCCATCCAGCTCCCAGAAAAATCACATTACATCCTACCTCCCGGGTTCCATTGGCCTGTGTCTGTAATTTTAGAAGGAAATTTAAAACCTGCAGTGCGGGAGGTGAAGGTGATGGGATGGTGGGGGCAGAGTGTCACACGATGAGGAACACAGACACCTGGAAAGGGAAAGGGTCATTAGCCTGAAGGACAACCTGGAGAGGGTGGGCATGATCCCCAGAAAAAACAGCCCCTGGCCAGTGCCTGTCAGCCCCACAGGAATGGAGTTATCACGGGCTCCCAGGGCAGAGTGGCAGGCCCGTGCTTCCCCAGGAGCGGCTCTGTCAACTCTAACCCCTAGAAGAAGGCAAGGCAGCCTGATTGCATTGGCCTGAAGCCACCTGGGGGTGCAGCAGAGGGGCATCTGCAGGGAGCAGGCAGTGTTAGGCAGCCTGGGCCTCAGGATGGCTCACTCTGTGCCCTAGCAGGGGCCCTATGGACCTGACCAGCCTGCCCTAGTCTGAGTGTTCTGGGGGCCTGCACTGCTGCAACTCTGACTTCAGGTCCTCGGTTCCGCCTGCAACTCCAAATGCCTTCACTTTGATGCAGTCTGGGTGGGCTAGGCCAAGGCCTTGATGGCTAACACATGTGCAAATTCCAGTCACCAATTCACCATGTTAACCTCTCCAGTTCAGGCACCAACTATCCATCTTCCCATTTCTGCAGTGGAATAGAAAAGCTCTTCAGCTTTCAACCACAAAAAGACCAGGACTGCACCCTTCTGGGTCTGGATCCACACCCGGCAGGCATCCCATTCATTCCAGTTTGCCCATCCTTCAACTCAGACCATTATTCACCTTCCTCTGTATTCATCTCTATATTTGCTCATTCCTTCGTTTTCTAGATTCATTCACAATTCATCTCTTCCACAGCATATTCAAATTTTAGTTTTTGCAAACATCTCTCAGCCTATTTCTATATACACACCCTCCTGTGACTGCAGAATCCCTGAGGACAAGTCTGTGGCATTCGTGATTCCCCAGCATCTGACACCAGACAGGGCACAGAGCAGTATCACAGAGCTGAGCTAGAGGCACACTATTCCTCTGTCTGGGGATGTAGGGTGCAAACACTTTTTCTGGAAATCAGCCAGACCTAGTACCAGCCTTAGCCAAAGAACCAGCGGAAGGAAGCTGAATCCCAGCAAACAGTGCCCCCCTATCCGCCCCACGTGATAAAGCTCCTGGAACTCGCAGCCTGGGCTCCGCGCTCTTTGGGGGCCACTGGAAATGACCATCTTGAGCACAGGCACACCCATGCCCATCCTGCCAGAGGGAAAGACAGGAGGTTGTTTTCACAGGGACACCCCAAATCCCCACTTACTTACTGACAGGGTATGTCAGAAAAGTCTGATCACAGATCCCATGCACGTGGCACACCTCACAGATGATGACAGCAAATGGGGCTGTCACAACACAGAGTGAGAATCAGCGATGGGACACAGTCCCTCTGTGGAAGTTCAGAACACCACAGCTTGAATGGACTTCCCCAAAAGCAAAGCCAGAAACAACGCCCTGACTGCTCACTTCAGCAGCCTCCTTTGCAGCCCCTGGGACCATGCCCCCAGCCCTGCTCACACCACCGGCTCCTCCCACTCCATGCCCCAGGTGCTGCTGGCATGTCGGCACAGGGCAGCTCTGTGTTTTCCCATCTCTGGCTGAAAACTGCTGCCTTTCTGGGCTAAGCCAAGATCCTCATAGCAAGCCAGGGCTGGACCCCAAGGTCAGTGGGAGTCCCTAAAGATAAGAGTAAAGGAGCAGCATAAACATACTGTGTCTGAGCCCCCAACCCCACAGCTCTGAAAGGACAGCATGCAATGCCAGCAAGAGTGGAGACAGAGCCCGGGGACAGGGACACAAAGAGAGATGGAGGCTGGTGCTGCTGGAGGACAGACCAGGGAGGTGTCTATAGTAATAAAGACAGAACCCCATCTCCTGCCACATGCAAGGGCTTTACCAATGTGAAAAGGAAGAAAGTTACAGTAAACACTGTGTTATGGGGCAGGAATCCTATGCTGGGATGAATCACAGTTTCAACATAGAGACACAGGTACAGACAAAAAATAAATAATGTAAATGTGCCCACAAATGTGCATTGCTCATGCATACACATATGAGCACATGTTGAATACATATGGGTGTACATACATATAATGCATGTGTACACATGTAGACATGCTAACAGTCACATATGTGCATACACATAATACATGCACAAATACACAAGCATACACACATGCACTTGCACAAACACATGAACACCATTACACACGTGCATGCAGTCACGTGCAAATACATGCACACAGGACTAGTTGTGCATTCCTGCATGCATACACACATATACATACACATGCATAAATCATGCATGCACACATACATACCCACATATATACACTCCCCACGCTCCCCAGCTCTGACCACAGAGAGGCCAGAAGCAGCAGCCCCCAGCTGCAGTACCACACCCAGCACCTGGTCTCAGGTGTAGATCCTATTTCCCAATAAAAGACACCAGGCTCTTTGAACATGGCTGATTTCAGGTCTGAGTCAGGGGCTGTGCAAAGAAACCTGCAATACCTTTTTGGTTTTGCCATAAGGTCAGAATGTCACAAGGACACTGGAGCCGGCCTGAACCTGGGACAACTTCAACATCCAAATATCTCATGGTGACACAAATATAAACCACTGAGTAAGGTGGGAACCCATGAGGCCATGCGTCCTGCTGATAGAGACCTGCCAGAGAACACAGTGCCAGTGTGACCAGGAGGCAGAAAGAGAGCAGCAAGTGTGCTCAGAGGTGCTGGGGCAGGAGTGTGAGGAAGGGAAGGGTCTATGCATCCGCTTATCATCCTGTCACTGCTGCTCTGTGAAGGACGTCTTCGTGGCCCCCAGGTACCTCCCCTGCCTGTTGTAGAAGGAGAAAAGAAAGCACCAGAAGGCTGGCCATGCCGCCTGAACCAGGGCTGAGTGCCCTGTCCTTGATGGCCCATGTCTGGGGTGTCAGCCAGAGCCAGGTGAGGGGCACCGGGCCCCAACCCGTGGTCCCTGGGAGCTGAGCTTGGCTAGATCCACCCTGGCTCCCAGACAAGTCCGCGGGCAGATGACCCCTGGCCTCACTTTACACCCCCAGGACTCAGCAGATCTGCCACAGGCCTGTGGCCCCCAGCCTTGGGTCTGTGACTCTGAGCACCAGGGAGTGTCCAAGAGCCACTCAAAGCACTTTGAAAGCACTCTGCCTCCATAACTGGAGAGATGGGTGGTCGGTTTAGGGAGCTCTGCCAGCACACGTCTGCAGCCAGGTCTACGCCTGGTCTCCTCCTCTTGTCTGGAGCCAAGGGTGCTGGAGACCCTGGTACTGTCTCTAGAGGCTGCTCCCACGCCTGGGCCTCACTCAAGCTGACCTTTCCTCTTCTTTCCTGCCAGGACAGCTGGTGCTCCACCCCACACCCAGGGTCACTGACAGTGACAGCCTGTCCAAGATGATGCCAGAAGGGGAAACTGAGGCCTCAGGGAGGTTTGAGGCAGTGGGGGGTGCTCAAGACTAGAGAACCAGGGAGCCAGGCATGTCACCTAGCCTAGGACATCGTGGACAAGGGTGGGATTAAAGGTTCTGGCCTGACCAGCAGGGATGATCAGAGCACAGATGCGGCTCCTGGAGGACCCCAGCTGGAAGGCAGTGTCCCACCTGCCTACAGGCTCTGTCCCTCTCCTCCCTCCGGTTCCTGGAAAGGTCACAGTAGATGTTCTGGAAGCCTGTGATGAGCCCTGAGGCCCCAGCCTCAAAGGAGGTTATTCAGTCCAGCCGGTTTATCCACAATGTCTTTACTGGCTGCAGAATTCAAGGCACGACCCTGCCAGAGCTCACAACCCCTTCCCACACCTCATGGCTTCCCACATCCTTGGCTTCAAGCTTTTTGCCAATGCTAAGAAAATAAATATTTGTTCTCATTCCTTACCCTGCCTTCAAAAGGTACAGGAAAAGACTTTCTCTGCAAGATCAGCCTGTAACGTGTGCTTTCCCCGCTTCCCTGCTCAAAACAAGCAACCGTGTCACTGAAAAACTCAGAGCAGAGCTGAGGAGAGGACGAGGTAATGGGCCGCTGCCTCCCACTGCAAGCGCGCCCACACCCTGACCTGGTGCACCTTGCCAGTGACCACCTAGGGCTCCAATTGAAAGAAGAAAGCAAACGCCTTCCGCCTGGGGCACACTGCACTGGTGCCAGCAACCCTTTCCTCCACCCAACACTCAGTGTCTCACCTTCTCCTGGGGACATGCCTGCAGGGAGGGACTAGAGACTAACAGCAAGTGTCAGACTGGTAATTGGGAAACCAAGTCTCTCTGCCGGCTGAGATGAGCACAAAGGGAGCCTGCCAGGAGGCCCTCCACCACTTACTGGTCCACCCTTCAATCTCAGCTCAGCCCTGCTTGAGGGCATAGGGCAGCACATGGCCAGGCCCGAAGCTCAGGGCAATCTCTGACAGTGTCCCCACCGAGTGCAGGATGGGCAGCAGTGGCCCACCCTGTCCGGGTTCCCCTGAGGGTGTAAATGTGGGAGTACCAGGTGCTCTGCTCTCGCACCCCTCTGCACACCTCTGACTGAAAGCACAGAGAAATCTCCAGGGTTGGTTAGCTGTTAAGCAAAACAGCAGACCCCCAAATGTAGGGCACCTTCCGCTGCCCTCAGCGAGGGACGCACAGGGCAGCGGGGCAGCCACAGCCTCTGGGGCACAAGGACACGAACACAGCTGCTGGTACTCACCCTGGCCTTGCACACTCTTCCCCAGTGACATCAGTTTAAAACATCGCAGTGTGTTTAATTTAACTCAAAGGAAAATCTAGCTTGTCATCCAGGCCAGGTGATGGGCCTCAAAAGGCCAGAATTTTCCCAGTTCCACAGGGACATTTCTCAAACAGAGGAGACTCTGGAAAGTTAGCCTATTGGGTGATACGCCTGCCCGGCAGAGCTGGCCCCATGCAGGTGGGGTGTGAGGATGGGGACCCCCGCCCCGTCCTTCTGCCAGAGCATGGGCTCTGCGGCCTTCTGCAGACTAGCAACTGGCTCCCACTACAGTGGGAACAAATGGGGACAGATCAGGCTGACAGTGTACCCCTAAGTCAACGAGCCTGGTCTCCTTAACTCCAGTCGTCCCATCCCTGCCCAGCCCTCAGGACCGAAACTGCCCAGCATTCACTGGCTTGGACTGGACATAGTAACAGATGGACCACTTCTCAAAGTCTGGGTGGGCCTTTGCCTGTAAGCCCTCAGTGCAGCACTGCGCAGTCCCACCTGGAAAAACATGCCCAGCCCAGTCTCTGAGGGAGCCCCTGACACCAGCACTCCCTCAGCATCTCCCATGGGCCTCTACTCTGCAGCTGAGTTAGGACGCACGGGCCAGTGAGATCTGGGGACAGAGCACATGGCCTGGAGGCGGCTGGAGCCAGGTGAGCCAGCAGATGTCAGAAGCCAGCACCGAGGTGCACCTGGGTGCCTTGCTACTTACTGTGTGCCTGCAGGGTTATTAGTCGCCTCTCTGGGCCAGTTTCTTCATCTGATAACAGGGATGGCAAATTACCACCGACCTCGCCCAATTCCCAAGAGGTTCCCCGAGCAGTGTGCAAAGGGCCTTTGGTACAATGCCCACAGAATATTCCTTCCCTGCCGAGAGGGCCCTCAGGGCTGCAGTGGCCAGCCCTTAACAGACAACAGAAAGGTAACTTCACAGCTGTGCTGTTTCCATTACTAGTAACAAGTTTAAATTACTTATTCCTAAACTTTTTTTAAAAGCAAAAGTTGTTTCTATTACAGCCACTGTGTGTGAGTCAGTGTTTTATTTCCGGGTGAGCATAAGGTGGGATCCACCTTCCTCTGGGGAGGTGGGGACTCCAGGCAACTCCCCTGGTGCCTGGTCACCCGCAAACTCAGTGAGGCCATGAGTCTCCACATTCCTCACAGAGAAGCTGTGAATGTGCCTGACCCCATCAATGTCTGTTCCCAGATTAAATCCTCCGATCTGGATGCCAGCTGGGGTGGCCGGCCAGTCCTTCCCACAGACCAGGACTGTTCCCTGATGAGTGGGATGCTCTGGCCCGAAAGGGCAGGCAGACCTTGGAGACAGGGCTGGTTTGGTTCCAGACACCACAGTAAAGGGAATATCACGATCTAGTGGGTCAATGAAGTTTATGGTTTCCTAGTACATGTAAGACTCGTTTATACGGTCTTATAGTAGGTATGCAATAGCATTGTGTCTAAAAACACATTGTATACACCTTAATTAAATGTACTCTATCATTAATAAGTGCTAACCATCCTCTGAGCTTTCAGTGACTCATAATCATGGACCACAGGTCATCAAAACAAGTGAAAAAGTTTGAAATATCCCGAGAATCACCAAAGGAAACACTGAGACGAGAACTGAGCAAATGCTGTTGGAAACATGGGGCCGATAGACTTGTGCAACTCAGGGTTGCCACGATCCTCAGTCTGAAAAAACAATATCCACAAAGTGCAATAAAGTGAAGCACAATTACACGAGGTACGTCCATAATCCCTATTTCACCCAATCTGAACCCAGGAAATTTCTAGCATGTGAAAAGCATATTTCCTATAAATAATACTGCAGAAAAAAAGACACAGCAAAATCTCCATCCATGCCCAGAGCACAGGAAGGCAGCACCCCCAGTGACAGGCAGAGCCCTGGGCCACGCACCTGGCCGGACCCCGCGCCTCGGTCTCCCCAGGACTTGAGGTCCACCTGCCTGATAGCAGGATCAGAAGAGGGACTGGGAAAGTGAGCTGGCACCACAATGCCAGGACGCCAAGCATTCCAGGTGGTTCTGGATGGTGTGCAGGCTGCAACCACCAACTGCCTGGGACACTGCCAGGTCCACCGGGCGCACAGCAGCTGGGGTAGAGTCCCAGGACAGCACCGAGGGCACCAGGCTGGCTTGTATCGTTGTCTGCCCAAACGCAGCTGTGCACCCATGACCCACCGGGTCAGGGCACACACGCAGCCATTGGGCCTTCAGGATGAACCCACGAGCAGCTGCTTTGGCTTCACAGCCTAGGTGCTGAGGCTCAGATGCTCAACTTCCCACCTGAGTCACCGGTCCGGGGAGGCAGAGCGAGGCAGCCACAGGGCATTCAGGTTAGGGCCTCAGGCCGCTCTGTTCTGGGGCTGGTCTGAGCTCCCAGTACAATACAGCCACTTCATCGCTCCTGTGGGCTCCACGCCGTCAGGTCCGCCTAGCGCCAGCCCTCGATGGGCCTCAGGTCTGCTGACAGAAATATCCCCCCCATTTCTGAAAGGTCAGTCATGGTGCACTTCTAATTTCAAAAACTTAAAGTTAACAAGCTTTTATAGTTTGTCATTTTAAAAAGTGTTTTGACCCAGAGAAGACAAGTAGTGACTCTATAGCATCTCACTACGCTGATGGACAGTGACTGTGATGGGGTTGGGGGGGGAACCTGATGAAGGGGGAAGTGTAATCACCATAATATTACTCATTTGATTGTAGATTGGTGATATCAAAATAAACTTAAAAAAATAAAATAAAAAGTGTTTTGATTATCTAATGAATCCTTTATTAGAGTCATAACATTTATAAAATATAAATACTTTTCATCATGGAATTAACAGATTTTAAAACCAATGTTTTTTTCTCATTTTTACACCTAAGATATATAAAGTTCTTAAATGCCAAAATTTTTGTTCAAGTGCTCTGTCACTCAACTCACAAAACTAGAATATGATTAATCCACAAATCTGAATAAACACAGTTAGACGAATTTTAGGCTTGGTTCTTAATAATCTAGGAGCGGTCATTTATAAAAGCACCATTTATAAAAGTGTTTTAATTAAACCATTCAATTTAATGCCATGAACCATAGACCCATTATACTTTGGAAACAAAAATAAAATCTCACAGCTAATTCTAGCAGATGAACTCAAAACACATCCAGCTGGAGAGTGGGTGATAGCGGGTGGTGACGATGTGAACCAGGCCTATCAAGGTGATTATTTCCCAATATATGCAAGCATCAGACCATTATGTTGTACACCTGAAACTAATAAATGTTATACGTCAGTTATACCTCAATTCAAAAAAATTTTAAAGTGAAGGTCAGAGAAGAATTTTTAATAGTTCAGCTTGAGAGAGAAGAAAATCTGTAGGCAACAATAAAAATCTAGAGGGAAGACCACATAGAAATTACTGGGAATCATTTTATTTACATTCTCCTGCAATTACCTGAAAGATCCCGATGAAGGAAGATTAAATAAAAGCATTAAAAAGTAAAGAGGTCATACATCTTTTGGGCTTGGCATATAGGCTTAAAAAGAAAAAGTAGACGTTTAAAGCTTAAAGGAACACACACAGTGTAGTAGTCGCTGAGGGTCATCTTAATCTGCTTTAGTTTTTAATTATCCCAGGTCCACAGCACACCAGCCCTTGGGGCATGCTGCCTGCCGCAGGCTTCTCCAGGGGTCCCTGTGTCCCACGTGGGCTGGGACTGTGGGCTTCCCGCCGAGTGTCCACCCGGGACGCAGGCTGTGCCAGACACACAGTACTGGCGATGACTGTGAGTCAATAAAGGCAGACGCCAGGTTCTAAGGCAAGGTCACGGAAGTCACACCCATGGCCACACCTAGGCTGGGCCTTGGGACACGTGGCCTGGTATCTGCTGCCCTTTGATTCCCAGTTAGCTGATTGATAAGGACTCAGGGCGCCCATTCATGGGCCATGCATGTACTCCTGAGGTGCTGTGGAGGAGGGCCAGGGAGGTGACACCTGAGGGGACAGGGTTCCAGTGAGGAAGGGGGAGGGTGTGGGAGCCAGGCTCGAGGCTAGACTGCCTCTGGTGAAAATGAGGGGCACAGGGGTGGGAGGGGCAAAGGGTGGGTGATGGAACTCCAGCAGAGAAAAGACAGATGCTCCCCTAAACCTGCTGGGGTCAGGATGACCTTATCTGGGATGGGAGGTAAGGGAGAAAGAACGATTGGATAGAGACCATCGGTGAGGGGCTTGTTTGGGGCAGAACCTTCAGAGGTCATCAGGTCAGAGGGACGACAGGGTCATCGGGATCCCAGATGGGCAGGCCGCTGCTGCAGAGATGGCGGTGGCGGAGGGTGGTGCACCTGGGCGTGAGGACGCCAGTAAGTGTGGTTGGAGCTGCGGCTCAGCCCCCAGGGTGTCCTCCACTACGAGCACAGGGTCACAGGGCCCCCTTACCATTCAGAGAGCCGGCCAGGTCCACACTGTGCACCCGCTGGGCAGGAGGTCAGGGAGGCGAAGGTCAGGGCACAAGTCAAGGCCACGGCCTGTGAGCAGTGCTCAGCATGGCCTTATGGGCCTCCCCTGGGTGTCTGCGCCTCCCACCACCCTCCACAGTCAGCACACTAGGGCAGGTAGCAGCCCCATGCACTAGGGAGCCAGTGCTGTGACGAGCCAAATGCAGAAGAGTGCCCCAAGCCACTGCAGACCACCCAGCCACACGCCCGGCATGGCCCTGGATGCACCACGGCTGTCCCCACATGAGGCTCCAAAGTGACTCTGGCTCTTACCCCCCAATCAGAGCTTCACTGGCTTTCTCCTCCCCATGCTGGTTTCTCCCCATGCTGTGTGTCTCCCCAGCAGACACACAGGCTGCAAGACACCCCATCTTCAAAGATGGCCCCTCCCCCATCCCGGGCCCTATCCTGCTCCCCTTCTAGTGAAACTTCTTCAAGGATTGGCCATAGGCAATTCTCGCTGCCCACCGCCTGTTCACTCCACACCTGGGACACCAGACTCTCTACCCCAACCCTGCAGCTGTCCATGGGTCCCCAAAGAGCCAGGACATGTCAGACCCAACCCAGGCCCTGACCCATGTTACCCCCATTTCCAGCTGCACCAGGCTGCCCCAACCACAATTTCTGTCCCTGGTTTCATGAAGACCCCGTATCCTGGGTCCCTCCTATTTCACCTGCCCTGGTCACCTCTGGAGGGTCCTTGTCCCTCAGGCACCTCTAAGTGTCCTGGACTCTCCTCTGTGCACGCCCCACCAGCTGTCATCTCCAGCCCACCCACCACCAGCTGACAGCCTCCCACATCCCCTCCAGCCCCCATCCTGAACCACTGGGTCCCAGGCATCACCTGCTCCACACCTCCACCAGGCTGTCCTCAGCCCTCCAAGTCAGAACTCTGGATTTTCTCCCACACATGTTCCTCCACAGCCCACCTCGCCCCACAAGGAACATGCAGCTATAGCCACCCCACCAACAAGCCCTGCAAAACAAGTCCCCAAAAAGACCTGGTCCTGATCTCCATTCCCACCACCGTAGTCTATGTACCAGCAAGCTGACCGAATTTCTGCCTCCAGGACAGATGCACCATCTTAAACAGAAATCAGGACATGACCGTGATTTCACACACAACACCCCCCAGCTTTTACAGTTATGTCTTTAAGAAAACACCCAAACTTCTGATCATGGGCCCAAAGACCACGTGAGCAGCCCCTGCCCGCACTGGACCTGTTCCCTCCCCTGCTCTTCCAGCTGCTGCTTTGGGACATTTGCACCTGCTGTTCCCTCCACCTGAAACTTTCACCTGGGAGAGGCCTTGCATGACACCCAATGGAAAAGAGCCCACCACCTTGGTCCATGACACCCAATGGAAAACAGCCCACCACCTTGGTCCATACTCACGCCCCTTCATGCCGCCTTCTTTACCTCCAGGGTCCTGGGGTCAGTGTGTATGGGTTTACTGCCCGGCCACTGCCCTGGAAAGTCACTTCCCAGAGACAGAGACCCTGTCCATCTGGCTTACACAGGGCTCCCCATGCCTAGAACAGTGCTAATGACAGGCTGAATGACAACTGAATGAATGCGGTCCTGGCCACCCGCACACAAATGCCTGCTGACCCTTTCAGGGCACTTCCAGCTCTGAGAGCACAGCCACTCACTGAGTCCAGCTCCAACTACTGGGGTGCCCACCCCACGCCTTAGTCTCCTCTCTCCCCTCCTGTCTTGCTCTTGGAGGCTGTTCACCCCCAAATGCCAGCACAGGTCTCCCCTGTGGAGCCCCATCAAGGCTGACATGAAGGGGTCCTGCTGGTGTCAAGAGCTCAGAGCCCACTAAATGCTTGCCAAGTGCTCCCTGAGCTCTCAGTCTGTCTTTTACCGTCCCTTTCCAAGTGCCTTGCAGTGGGAAGGTCCTGCTGTCTGCTGAACCAGTGGGGGACCAATGTGGAAAGCGGGGACAGGGCTCCCTGCCCAGCAGTGCCGCAGGAAGGCCTGGAACACAGAGCGAGCTGGGTTCACTGCACTGCCCTTTGCAAAGGAAAACATGTAGAGCAAGGGCAGCCAGGCCACAGGGATCCCTGTCCCAGAGCGGGGCATCCAGGGCCGGGAGCGAGAAGCCCAATGGCACACTAAAGCAGCGTCTCAAAGGGCAACGCGCATGCGGACAGCATCTACACTTCTCCATGCAAATGTGAGCCACGGCATTCCAGTCCATGTCACGGAACGTGTTCTAAGGCAGTACGCACCCACGGGGGTAAAGACTTGAATGGAAGCACATTCTTCACAGAATTGTGCACAGCAAGAAAAACTGGACACAGTTTAAATATCCAGCAACTTGGTTTAGGTGATGGTACAGAGTTCACATACAAAGGGATTTATAATGCTATGCAGTCATTAAAATGTCACTCAGATTCACATTCATTGACATGGAAATGCCCGTGATAATAAAGTGACAAAAAGATCTAGGTTTCAATCACTCCCAACCGGTCTCCCCTAATCCCAAGGTATCCTGCCAAAAGAGGAAGGACCTGGGGGAACTGACATCATTTCCTAGGTCTATTCCCCGCTCAGGAAAGCAAACTTATTCAGCAGAGATGCAGGCCATGATTTGGCCTCCTGGGCTACCCATGTGCACACCAGAACATTCCCTCCAATGCCTGGTCCCTAAAGGAGGTGTCACCTTAGAGTGGCCTGCCCCTCCTCCCTGATGAGCAGGAAAGGCTCTGCCACCCAACACACAGACGAGCCCAGGACCCAGCCCGAGGCAGCGATCTCCTGGCCTCAGCTGGGTTCGGAAAGCGTGCCCAAGACAAGGGTCCCTGCCCTTACGGAGCTTTCGTTACTGTGAGGGAGGCAGGCAGGAAACAGATGGCATACGAGACGCACTAAGTGCTCCAGAGAAAAATAAAGCTAAGTGCAAAGGACAGAAAATCATTCCAGAGACACAGGGGTATTCCTTTCTCAAAGGCAGTTTGACATTGTATACACAGGATTGAGAGGGCGACATCACAGCAGAAGCACACTGGGGCCACATGAGGGGACCAGCCATGGCAGGTCCATGGCCTGGGGGGTGGCAGGGGCTCTGCGATGGCACAGGGACCAGCCTTGTGGCCACTGTAAAGAGTTAGCCTGTGGCTCAGAGAGAAATGGAAACAGTCGCAAGGTTTTGAGCAAAGGAGAGCATGATGTGGTTTGAAATGTTTTAAAAGGTTCCCTCCGGCTGCCCTCTGACAAGACTGGGGGAAGGGGTGACATAAGTGTGACCAAAAGCCCCTGGTGCGGGACAATGTGACTGGTGGCTGGCACCCTGTGGTGGCAGGTGCCAGGGGAGAGGTGGCTGCCAGTGGGATTCGGGGTGGCCAGGGTGGTTCTGTCCTGCCAGGGTCCCAGCACCCATACAGGGGCACACCCCACAGACAAGAAGGGTGACTGCGTAAGCAAACCCGTAAATGGAGACATTATATAATCATCAATCCTCACATTGCAGAGACGATGCAATAACAAAGAATGACTTCTGCTAAGGCACATCAAGGGGAAAAAAACACAAAATGATATGTCAGCAGTTATGCAGAGATTCCACCGTGCATCTTTGTCAGGAAAGACTGCCGCTGGCGAGCAGGAGGGAGGCGCCTTTCCAGGGCCATAGGGCACTCCTTCCCCCTACACACCCACTGTAGGGTGCCCTGTGGTGCCTCCAGGATTTCAGAAAGTTAGATGGACCCTGAAAAAGAAGGCATGCATATTTATTTGCATACACCCCATCCCCCGCACATTCTTCTGACACACCTAACTCATTTCTTTTCTCATTATTTTTCCCTGGAGGCTATTTTGGCTGCAAGATAGAGTCTAACAAAATAACAAGGATTTGACAAATAAAAGAACTACTTAAAGACGCGTTCAGGATAGTGTTGCCAAGCCAGGAAGCAGTCTGGAGCTCAGCGCCTGAACAGGCGTGAGAAACAATTTGCCTGGGGAAACAAAAAAACTGCTCTCTCTGCCTCCATTTCAGAAACCAACTACACATGTGCACAGGCACACACATATGCCACACACATGTGTACGCACCAATATACATAGTACTGTGTGCATGTGTATGTACACACACAGACACACCAGGTGCCTGCATGTATACACATATGCACATGTATACACGTGGTGTTGTGCACACATGTGCACACGCACAGAGCACACATACACGTGTATACACACAGCACTGTGTGCACATGCATGTAAGACACACACATACACATATACACCAAGTGCTATACACTTGTATGCAAATAATACATGTGCATATGCAAGCAGTGTGCATGCATGCATGTAGACACGTGTGCACACACAGGAGGAGGCAAGTAGGTGGTTCTGAGTGTAAAGTGTGTTTGGATCCTCCTGAACCCTATGATGCCCACTTGGTAAAATAGACCCACTGACTGTTAGGCAGCCAGAGATGCTGCTCAAAGAGCTGCCAATTGCAGGGGATTCCAGAGAAACCTTTACGTCAAATGTGATCTTTTAAAAACTCTATTTACTTAATAAAACAGAATTTAGCCACCCTGAGGATGTCCCCAGGTTGTCCTTAGATCCCCATCCTGGAGACCAAGGCTGAGATCCTGGACAGTGTCTCTCCTGGCCATCAAGCCACTCTGTGCCCATACACATAGGTTTTGTGCTCACAGCCCATCCTGAGCACCACATGCCCAGGAGGGCACAATTATGGTTTAATTTACTTGAATTTCTTTTTTTTTTTAACTCTAACAATTGGGCTCTGGTACAAAACAGCTTCTCTGGCTGACAGGTGTACCTCCAAGTCCCCTTCCCAAGCAGAGCCGCAGCCCACCTCCCCAATAAGGCCAGAGGGGCTACAGTGAGACTTCTGAGGTGGCAGATGCAGACATGCAGACACAGCACGCCTCCCAGGCTCAGCATGGTGGGGATGGGAGGCACCCCTGCCGGCTCCGCCTCCCACCTGACAGGGGCAGGCCCAGCTCAGAGGCGCTGTCCCCTTGCAGACCTCTCCAGGAGGGCTTCGCGAGAGCAGCATGTGAGCGGGTGAGGATGGAGGACCCAGACCCTCTGGAAGGCCCACAGCAGAGCCACACCTGGGGCACACCTGAGCCAACCACAGGACCCAGTGCACTTGGATGGTCCTCCAGCACCATCTGCAAGGCTGACTGCCATCCTCTGGTGGTCTCCAAACAGTGAACAGGAACACAGATGCGCACAAACACCCGAAGGGCCCTAAACAAATGGGGTACCACCACCTGGGCCGTGACAAAGGCTCCGGCCTGCTCCCAGCCCATAAAACCACCTTGTTACCCAAATACGTGCTGTTTTAAGCCAATCCTCCACCCTCGCCTTTCCAAAGTCTTCCACCTTTTAATCTTTCAAATACAGGAAATGAATATCCACAATGTGTGATGACCAAATGCCCCATCCAGTTATCAAACCTTCTGACAGCAACACACAGTAAGAAAAACCTTTTAGCCAGCAGTCCAGTAAAACATGTACCAAATAAATTAACTGAAAGTGTTTACAAAAAATACCTGACCACTTTTGGAATACTGGTATTTTTCCTTCTAGTTCGCTGTTTTAAGTACTGACTCATTTCTCTGCCCACTCGTAACTGGAGATGTCGAGGGCATTTGGAAATTCAAGGAGCCTTTTTTTTTTAGTCATCACCACAGCTGGGATGGCTGCCAACTTTTAGTGGGAGGAGGTAGGGACTCCATACAGACCCTCCAACAAACAGTTCTACCACCCAGAACGTCACGAAGCATGTGCTGAGGGGGTGGCACCCAATGTCCAATGGTGTTTTCCAGAGGAAGTCTACAAACTGGAAGGATGCCCTATTTCAGGAGGTCCCAGTAGGAGGAGGGCAGTGAGCAGGCCCCCAGGACACATCTGCCTGTCTGTTGGCCGCAGCCTCTGGACCCTCCCACCCCTATCCATGAGGCCCTACAAGTCCACCCCCTGCGGGAAAGATGGGAGCGGCCGTCCACTGTCAGAGGCTTGTGTGGGTCCCCAACATAAAAGGGAATAGAGTTGCTGCCCTGCCGGTAACAGGCCACAGCAGGCCCGGTGCACACAGGATCAAAGAAGCCAGGCCAGCTCCAGGCAATCCAGCCAGGAATGCTTCCTCCTGTTTCTTGGGTCTTTTCTTAGCCAACAGCAAAAAGCAGAGCTCCTTGCCTGCATACCCCCAGGCTGACTCAATATCTGCCGAGGGTCCCACACCCACCAAGGGCTCCCAGACTCTGGGTGCCCCAGTTTCCCCAACTTCAAAGAGTCCAGTGCAGTGTGCAGGGTGGGAAAAGAGTGCCAGCTTTTAAGCTACAGACTGGGGTTGATGCCCACCTCCGCCTTCACCTGCTGGCAAATTCCACCTGGCTTTTGTTTCCTTGCTGCAAAAATTGGGGCAGAATTGCCCCAATCTCACTCATCAGGTCTCTTGTGCACCCTGCATTGGAAGGACAGAGAGGTGGCCGGCACAGCCTCACGCATGGGCCCAACCACCCCATGCCCCCCATGCACGCACAGCCAGGAAACCTAGCTCTGGCATCAGACAGGAACTCCTTAGGTAGCTGGAGGTGATGTACAAGACCAGGGAGCAACAGGGGACTTCACACAACCTCTGAAAGCCCATCTATAGACTGCAGCAGAAGTAAACCATGGAAAGCTCCCCAAGCCCAAACTCCCCCGTGGGAGCCCAAGTGAAGTGCTGGGGCAGAAGTAAATGCACAGCAATGGGCTGTTGCTGAGCTTGGCAAGTCCCATGTGGAGTGCATCCTTAAATACACATGAGGCACTGGGGACCACGCTTAGATTTTTAATAACAGGGACAGACCTCCCGCCCAGGTCCACAGATGCAGCATCAAGACACTTGCCACTGGTGGGTTCCAGGAACTTTCTGGTGCTAAGCAGTGACTTAGTGGCTCAGGTCCCAGGGCAACACACCACAAATGGAGCCTCAGGGGCAGGGACAGGCCACTGACCCCTGACCTCTGACCTTACTGCCAGCTCACAGGGACCATGTGCTCACATTGGGCCTTCCCGTGTGACCTCACTGAAACATCACACACCCACTGTGAGGAAAGAGGTGCAGAACAGTCAGTTCCTTGGCCAGGGTCACAGAGCAAAGCTGTAGTGAGGCTTCACAGTCAGCCTGTCTCCTGAGGGGGTGTGCTGTGCCCACCTGACCGAAGGTGGGGGGCTTGCACACGGGGGTCTGGCTTCAGGAATGATCAGAAAGTATGTTCTCACAGGAAAGTCCTGTCAGTCTGGTTCAGGACAGCAGAGGATGGTTACCTCTCTCCCCTTGACAGGAGGCTTGCCCACCTGGGGGCACAACAGAAAACAGCGGTTGACAGGCAACAAGAACATAAGCAGAGGAAACCTGTCTACTAACATGAGCGCATCTGCCAGGCAGACAGGGAGCTGGACCTCTCTCCACCTTCATTAGCATGGGCAGGAACAGGATCCAGGCACTCTACGGGCCTGCTAGGACCACCCCGGAGAGCCACGGGACCCAGCCCACACCACCTCCAGCCACTCCACCAAGATGGCCCCGACAATGCACATCCCAGGACCACCACACCCACGAGCTCCCCCTGGCCTGCCCAAGCTGCCAGGCACACAGTCTATGCAGGGGACATTCCTACAAAAGGTCACTACTTTAAAACCAGGAGAGGTAGCTGCTCTAATTCATAGAAAAATCACAGAAAACCAAAAAATGAGGAGATAGGTAAATATGTTACAAACTAAAGAACAAGATAAAACCCCAGAAAAAAAAACTGATGAAATGGAAATAAGTAATTTACCTGATAAGGAGTTCAAACTAATGGTCATAAACATGCTCACTGATTTTGGGAGAAGACTGGAGGAACACAGTGAGAATGTTAATAAAGATCTAGAAAATATAAGAAAGCAGCAGCCAGAGCCGACAAATACAATAACTGAAATGCAGAAACAGATTAGAGGATGCAAAACAGATCAGCAAACTGGAAGACAGCATAATAGAAGCACTCAAGCTGAGCAGAAAGAAAAAAGAAAAATTTTTTTAAATGAGGATAGTTTAGGGGGCCTCAAGCAGCTCATCAAGCATAACATTTGCATTACAGGGGTCCTGGGGGTGGGGCAGAAAACTTATTTGAAGAAATAATAGCTGAAAATGTGCCTAGACTGGGGAAGGAAACAGACACCCAAGTCCAGGAAGCACAGAGCACCCCAAACAAGATGAACCCAGAGAGATCCACACCAAGACACATTATAATTAAAATATCAAAAGTTAATGAAAAGTGGGAATCTTAAAGGCAGCAAGAGAAAAACAAATAGTCACATATAAAGGAAATCCTGCAAGACTACGTGTCAGAAGGAAATCGCATAACATGTTCAGAGTGCTTGAAAGGCAAAAACCTACAACCAAGAATACACTACCCAGAAAAGTTATCATTCAGAATTGAATGCAGCATTATTCACAATAGCCAAGATACGGAAATAGTCTAAATGTTGACCAATAGATGAATGGATAAAGAGGAAGTGGTACATACACACAATGGAATATTACACAGCCATAAAACAGAACGAGCTCTTACTATTTGCAACAAGGATGGACCTAGAGGGTATTATGCTAAGTCAGACAAATACCACATGATCTCATACACAGAATCTAAAACACAAAACAAGCAAACAAAACAAAATAGAAACAGATTCATAGATACAGGAAAAAACTGTTAGTTACCAGAGAGGGGTGGAATGGGGTAAACTGGGAAAATAGGTAACAGGGATTAAAATGTACAAACTTCCAGTTATAAAATAAGTAAGTCATGGGGATGTTATGTACAGCATGGGGGATATAGTCTATAATACTGTAGTAAGTTTGAATGGTGGCAGATGACTTATTGTGGGGTTCATTTCACGATGTATATAAAAATATGAAATCAGCACGGTGCACACCTGAAACTAATACGATATTGCTTGTCAATTATAGTTCAGTAAAAAAAGAAGGAAAAAATTCTGCAGGATACAACATGGATTTGGAGATTTCAAGGATGACTGTAACAAGCAGGTATATGTCTGCTGTTGAGAGGTATCGGTCTGGATGTCCAGGCAGCCATGGGCCACCCACACAGTCCCAACCCAGAACAGCAGCATGGAGAATGCCCCATTCCTAAACAAACACCAACAAGCTGCAGACACCAGACCAGAGGGCCGGCCCTCGGCTGACCCATGCCAGGTCCAGACTTATACCCCTTTATTTCTAGATCACGGCAAACCAAAACCATCTCCAAAAACATCATAAGCTGCTACCCCCAGCTGACAGGTGAGGACACAGACACTCCCAAAGAAGTCAGCTACTGTCCCTGTGTCACACAGCATCTCCTCCATGTCCTTAGGCCACACACTCACTCATTTCTGGGTGAAGGTGGGGACTGCCCAGCCCCTGAGCATCTTCCAGGCTCCACACCTGATCCTCACAGCCCAGCACCTGCTCAGAGAGGCATGGGTTGACGGCTATAGTCAGAGCCCCTGTGGAACACATGGATGGTGCTGGGGCCGCAAGGCCCAGCGTCAGCCTCCAAGCTCATCCGCGAGTGATGTGCCCAGGGGAACCCCATGTTGGAAGAGGTGGCCGAGCACCAAACTAACCCCTGGTCTCCTGAGTAGCAAGCCTTGATCCAGGACACGTGGCTGACAGCACGGCCCTGCTCTGTAACGCACGGGAGCAGCATTTTGGAATGAAGTACATGGCCGCACTTCCTGTCAAACAGTGATCTTGACTCCAAGCTGACCTTGCTTTAGTCAAGAGAATGTGCTGGAAGTGCCAGTATGCAGGGTGGGCTGGCCTGTGGCTTCTGCCTCCGCCCTCGTGGACCTGTGACCTCCCTCAGAGGAGCAGTCCAGGAAGCACAACGCACACACACAGTCCAGACCTCCAGCTCTCCTGCACCAGCAGCCAGCTGTGGGGCCACAAGAAATAACTCTTGTTGCTTTAAACCACTAAGTTTGCAGTGGTTTACATCACAAAAGACAATTGTCACAGTCACCAATGCCAAACTGGGAGGGACCACAGAAGTCATACCTGGTGACAGCTCAAGACTGACAGGGAACTGAGGCCCAGCTGCCACACAGTTTGATATGTGGACACTTCATTTCAGCAGTGATAGCAAATATTCCCCATATGCCTCTAGGGCCCTCCAAAGGGACAATTCACAACACAAGACCAGCTTGTGTCCCAGACCTTGTGAACACTTGGGAAATGGAAATGTCAGCCCACTTTTCCTCAATGGGGCTCTGCAAAGAATATCTTTAGTGGCATCGTTTTAAATTAAAAAAAAAAATTTAAAGCAGGCTCCAAGAAATGGAATTAGAATTATTTGGTCAATGGTGGATGGGACAAATGCTCCAACAACCACACCCTTCATCCTAGCCATGTGCCTGCTGCTGAAGTGGGCAACTGGGTGAAACTTTCCACTCAGCTGGGTGGACATCCACAGACATGCTGGCAGGGTGTGTCTTTTCCAGGAGAATTCCCAGCTGCCTAAGGGATTGGCATCAGTCTCTTAGGCTCAGTGTGGGCAAGAAGACTTTCCAACTTAGATGTACCTGAAGACAGAGTAAGAACCTTGTTGGTAAGTTTATCCATACTGGGCAGAGGGAGATGTTGGGGCTGGCCCATTAACAGTGTCTGGAGACGACTCTACTCAGATGCCAGCGGCAAGCCAAGCCATCAGCAGGGGTGGTGGAGCCAAGAGGCATGCCCAGGACCCCCGCTCAGGCGTCCATGATGACCAGGCCAGCACATGCCCCCCACCAGCAGCTAAGTCAGGGACCGCCAGCAGTACTCACTGGGCACCAGCTGGGGCCAGGTCCTCTGCCGTGCAGGCATGGCAGTGACTGGGGGGGAATGGGTTAAGCACATCCACGCCAGGAGCAGCATCAGGACTGGCTGGAGACCAGGAACCCCCTCCGGCCTATGACTCCCCTTCAGAGACACCCAAACCCTAAGCCAGCAACAGAGGTTCTAAAACCAGGTGTCTTGCCAAATGAACAGAGTGAAACAAAATATACAAGGACGCCTACACTGACAGGCATTCTGTAAACGCAGAGAGAGAAGCACATTTGCAAAGATAACTCATTTGATCCCCAACCCAAGGCACATCCCTTTAGGGAGGCCTTATCGCCAGGTTTTCAGGAGAAACACATGGAGATGGAGAGAAATGATGGCCACAGGCCAGTGAGCAAAGGAGCAGGACCCAGTAGCAAGAGCGGGAGCTCTGCCCAGCTGCCAGCAAGTCCCTTTCCCTGAGGGCGCTGGCCCTTTCCTGGGAAAACCCTTCTTCCCCACTTGCGCCTACTGGAAGCCAACTTACAGCCTGCCCACCCCTGCTCCTGTATAGAAGGGTTATTGTAACAAGGCCCCCTCGTGTGGCACTAGCCCTGTGCCAGACAGCCTACGACAGCCCTGAGTTGAGGCCACAGAGTAAGGGGGAATCAAGGTGGCTATTCTGACACCCACTTGGCAATCAACATAAATCCCCCCCTACATACATACACACACACGCAGTCACTGATTCCAGGGAACACCTACAACTCAGGCCTAAGCCAGTCCGTGCAAGGCTTCCACGGCCTTAAGATTAGCCTAGTACACTGGCCTAGTACACCACAGGAAAAGACACACTCTCTCCACAGAAGTAAGAAATGGGCAGTTGGCAGCTGTATTGTAGTCATGAGGAGGTCCACCTGGAAATGGAGGTGACAGCTCAGAAGGCAGAGAAGTGTATGGGCAGTCACATGATTGAGTTGCTTGATTGAACCAAGCCAGACATCCAAACTACTTCCAGTTGTTCTAGTTACATAAACCATTACACCTAAAAAACCCTGGGCCTCGCAGAGGTTCAGAAAAGAGAAGAAAATGACCCAAGATTCCCAAGATAGTATGCAGCAATGCCACTACTGCACCTGACCACGTCTAGTCCAGATTCACTTCGGTGAGAGTTAAGGCTGTGTGTCCTCCTCGCTAGCACCTAGCACCAGAAGACAGGCTAGGTGTTTTTTAGATAAAATCCACATTTAAATCAGATTGTACTTCAAGTGGGTGGGCCTCATCCAATCAGTCAAAGGCCTTAAGAGAAAAGGGAGGAGTAGGAAGGAGGAGACATGCACCAGATTGCTTTCAAACTTGAGCTATAATATGCCAAGACCTGCTAGAATTTCCAAGCTGCTGGCCTGGCCTACCAATTTCAAACTTGCCAGCCCCTAAAATTCACATGTCTATGTATCTCTCCTATTGGTTCCCGTTCTCTGGGCAGCCCTGCCTGATGCACCTGCTTTCAACCCCTGGTCTCTTTGCTGCCTTCCTCTTGGTCACCTCTATTCCCTCAGCACCTTTTGCTCTATGGACTCATGCCCCCTTCCTGCACCTAGTTCACATGTGTGCATGGGGCTGACCCCTTCCTGTAGCAAGTTCACATGTGTGCATGGGGCTGACCATGGCTCCTGTGTGCTAAGCAACTCTCTTCCTCTTTGTGTGAAAAGCATGCTGCCTTGCACACAAAAGAATTTTCTCTACATCCGTTTAGTGAGGAATTAAAACTAATCCTCAACCAGCAGGGCTGGTAAGAAAGGCACTGACCTCCAGAAATACTGGTTGTCATCGCTCCTTAAGGCAGTAAGCCCAGCAGCGGGGGACACAGTTAAATATAAGCAAATACTGAAAACGTGCACTAATTCACACTTGGTAATGCTAACCTCACTTTCCAATCCCATCTGCTGGGCATTCTAGTCTTGCACAAGAACATGAATTAGGAGTTCAGGTTGCTGCAGGGAGTTCTCCTAAGTATGAAAATCATAACTGTGGCTCTTTCCTGGCATAGACCCTGGAGGCTTTAAACAGCCAGCAGACACGGTCTGATATGCTATATGTGGATTATTGCAAAGCCAAACTGAGTTTTAAAGATACCTGCCAGCCAGCTTCACTGTTCGAGAGCTCATGTTACACACTGGCCAACAGATAAATCGGTTCTCAGACCGGAGATCCAAATCCCTCCAACTGCCACCCCCAGCCCAGACTGTTTGATACAGCAGGGCTGTGGTGGAGCCCAGACTGGTGTTTCTAACAGTCCCCAGGCCGTCGCTGGTCCTGGGATTTTGTTTTGAGGAGTCCTGACTTAGACAGATGTCACAAACACAGGCTCTCAGAAGAGTCACCCAAATGTTGGCTGACCTGGACAAGGGAGCCCCAGCTAGGCATCGGCTGCATGGCTGTGATGACAGCCACAGTCCTGTTCCCAGGGAGGTCATATGGGATTGGAGGGCACTTCAGAGTACCATTATAAAGGTACAGCTTGAGAAAAGCCAACTGAACAGCATTGTTATTTTGCCAAATTTACAGACCATTTAGAAAATAAACACAGTAAACAAACCTCTCTTACTCTACCCTGGTAAGACAGATTGGTAATCAACAACCTGATTATTTGCAAGATAATGAGTGTTTCTAAAGTGCTTAAAAACAGTTGAGGCCCACTGTTCATGACCCCAATATTCACTTAGGCAAGCATCATTCTTGGGTGCCAAACTGTTGAGTGAAATGTGGTTGGGAAGCAGGATGCTCACAGTCCCAAAGGGACACAGGGCAAATGTCCCTGACCCTGAGGACCTCTGGGAGCCTTCACCAGGTGACCAAGCTTGGCAGCCAAGAGTGGGACAACAGACACTCCACCTCTTGATGAGGCAAGCAGAGGTACGCCACCTCACAACCACACCATTCTGAATCTGACGATCAGAAAAGAATTGGACAAATCCAGACTGTGGGATATCCTATGAGAAAACTGCCCTGGGCTCTTCAGATAGTCAATGCCACAAAAAAAATAAAGCCATCCCTATGCTCAGAGGACATGACTGTCAACACAGACAATCCCAGGGAATCCATGAAACAAAACTCCTAGAACTAATAAAGTTATTTTACCAAGGTCACAGGATACAACATAAACATACAAAAGCCAATTGTATTTCTATATGCTGGCCATGACTACATAGATATCAGAATGAAAAATATAATACCATTTACAAATTGCTCAAAAAAAAAATACTTGGGTGTTAATCTAACAAAGATACACAGGGCTGGGCCTATATGCTGAAAGCTACAAAATGCTGATGAAAGAAAGCAAAGATGTAAACAATTGGAGAAACACACCATGCTCATGGGTTGGAGACTCAGTTGGTAACAACGTCCTTCAAAGACTGGCATCGGTCCGTCCGCACAGAGAATGGTACTCAGCCATGACAGGGAAAGGACTGTGGACACAGCAACGCTGTCTGGATAGTCTCCAGAGGACTATGCCGAGTGGGAGACCCGATCCCAAGGGTCTACGTATCATATGATTCCACTTATAGAACCTTCTTCAAATGACAAAACTACAGGAATGCAGAAGCTTAGTGGTTGACCAGGTTAAGGAAGGAGGCAGGGGAGGAAGTAGGGGCAGATGAGGGACCCCTGTGGGGAAGGAATGTTCTGTATCTTGACTGTATCAATGTCAACATGCTGGTTGTGATATTGCCTGCAGTTTTCAGGACATTTCCATAGGAGGAAACTGGGTCTAGAGTACAAGGATCTCTCTGTACTGTTTCTTCAACTACCTGAAAATTATCTCAAAAAATTTAACATAAAGTCTTCTGAAGTAAAAAAAAAAAAAGCATGAAAATAGTAATATTAAAATAAAGACAGTGGGGGCCTGCTCCCACTTTCAGAGCACAGAGACCTGATCATCAAATGTGCCACATAAACCATGATGGGATTCCAAGCAGATTACTGAGGGGTGACAAACCCCTTTGAGGGCCAACTGGGAACATCTGAGGAAGGACTGAACATTAGCTGATGTCACCAAAGCAATATTACATTCCTTTACTTTCTTTTTTGTTTTTTGCAATATTAGTGTGACTATGGTCTGGATGTTGATGGATGTGGGAAAATGTCCTTATTCTCAGGAAATGCAGGCTGAAGTAGTCATGGGTGAAGTTCATGATGTGTGCAACTTATTCTCAAATTACAAATATAGAGATAAAGCAAATGTGGCAAAATGGAGGCAAAAAACAGGAAATCTTGGTGAAGGGTATGCAAGTGTTCATCCAGGCATACAAGTCTATTCTTTCTAATTTCCTGAAAATGTGAACATTTTCCTGAAAAATTTTGAGTGAAAAACAGTGTTAATAACCATCCAGCAAGTCTGTCTCTACTTCACTTGCAGTCTTCTTATAATTTTACACTAAAGCAAAACAGCCTGTGCTAACTTCCCAGGGTCCTGACTGATGGCACAAAGTCTCGCACACATGAGCCAGGGGCTCCCCTTGGCCCCAAGATAGCAACTCCCTGGCAGATGTCACATCGGTCCCAAAATGACACAGTGAGAATTCAATACCAGATAGGCTGTAAAAAACCAACTAGAGATGGGTATGATGAGGGCAGTGATGGAGGGACCCCCTCACCCTGACCCCAGGTCCTCAGGACCCTCATCTTTGCCCCACAGTACTCAGGACCCCCCCCCCCCGCCAGCCATGGCCCTGGGATCCTCAGGACCCCCTACGCTGACCCGAGGTCCTCAGGACCCCTTACCTGAGCCCATTGTCCTCAGGATCTGCCAACCTCTGACCAAGTGGTCTTCAAGAACCCCCAACCCTAACTCCAGGTTGCCAGGATCCCCACTCTGACCACAGGTCCTCAGAACCCCCTCTGAAGCATGCCAGAGAGCAGCAGCAGGTCCTGGGTCTGAGATGTGCAATCTGGAAACCCTGTGTGCAGTCCACACCCAGGCGCAGGCAAGCCCCTGCGCCCTGCAGCCCCTCGCTTTCCTCAGGGTTTGGAGGAATTAATGTATCTGGGGCACAGCTGGCACTCAATAAATGGTGACTATGTGAAAGCAGTGACTGTGAGCGAGTGAATGAATGAACAAAGGAGCCTCCCAGGCCTTACAGATAGTCAGTAATTCCTGCAGTCCCCCTCCCAGCTGCCTCCCTCACCCTCGGGTGCAACCCTTTTATTCTTGGAGAAAAGCAGGAGGCTTGTGAGGGACACCACTTTGCATCCTGAGGTAGGGGACAGAACGGTGCATTATGGAGACGGATATGGGTGCAGGGTCGTGTGCATACGCTGGGCCTCGGGCCTCCTCTGAGCCAAGGCCAGGCACCACCAGGCTCCCAAAGCCGCATGGGCTGCTGCCCTTGGAGGAGCATGGCCAGTAGCCGAGGAGAGAGCTGCCTGCCTACATACCACAGACGCAAACGCTGCCCCACAAGGGCCAGTTTGGGAGATGCATTCAGTCCCAGCGAAAGAATTTGTGGACAGCATCCACAGCGCCAGCAGAGAGTAGATAGGTGAGAGGTGACCCTCCCAGCACAAGGCCATGGGATGCCAAAGTCTTATAAGAACAGAACCTTTGCTTACATGTCAGACAAGGGGTGTCACATGGGTGGTGGGTCTGTATCAGACCGGAATCCATTCTGAGCATAAGACAAAGGAAATAATTCTTGAATTTTACAGTGTGGGTTTCAAGGAGACCTCACAAGACTTCTGTCCAAGAAGAATATTCTTTTGTGCTACATGGACACTAAAGTAACAGTTTTGTATCCACAGTTCTATAGGGCAGCCCTTGTGGGTTTCCTAGCAGGCGCTTACCGTCAACTTTCGATAAATAACAACTTGGAGGGTGACTATTTTCCAATAAAATAACAAGAGTGGGCTAGACTCTCAAGTCTGGGAGATAACTGCCCTACTCTGAGGTTTAATGAGGTAAATTGCAAAGCAAAACTATCAGAAAGAGGAAAAAATTTTGCCCTTGGAAAAATCAGTGGCAGCCTGGGATGTGTATCTCCCTCCGTTGTGGGGAAGAATCCGCTTCCACCGCAGCCACTTCCCCCTGGGTGGGGAGTTGCCTCCCCCCATGGTGAGTAGACCAGACACGCTCCAGGTCAGTAGGCAGCACCCAACTTTCCAAGGACGCAGGGCTCCCGGTGACTAAGGCTTTGACCAAGGCCACAGGGCTAACTAGGCTCCTTCCAGAGCTCTTATCGTCCAAAAATAAAAGAGGCTTGGGTTCTGTCCTTGGAAAGCTCAGATTTTAGCAGAGAGATACCATCAAAGTGTAAACAGCTGGCCCTGGAGTTTATCAGAGGATGAAGGTCATGCTAACAGGAAGGACAGCAACGGGCTGTGCTGTCAGAGTCCCATCCAGGCCTCAGTGACCCACAGCCCACCTCCTTTCCAGGAGGTCTGTCTCGGGAGGGGACCGCACGGCTCCTCAGCTCCTCAAGTAAGTGCAGATTAAAGGAAAGGTGGGACAGTGACCCTGAGTTTGTAGCGAGAGGAGCTGAGGTACATGACACCGTGCACCCCTAACAACCCGGTGAGGTCCTTACTACCAACCTTGTTTGCAGCAGCAACTGCAGAGAAGCCCACTGACCATCCTAGGGTCACACAGAGAAGCAGCACTGGGCCGCAGGGCCTGTTGGTCACCAGAGCCCGCCCCTCTCCGCCCCCCAGCAAAGCAAACAGGCAGGACCGCAAGTCCCCAGCAGCACCCAGCCCAGGGCCCCCCTTTGCTCAACTATCTGGTACCCCAGGACATGGAGAAGCTCCTGTCCTCAAAGCCTAGGAATCTGATGTCAGGCGGACCATGGAAACAACCAGCGGGGACCAATGGAAGGAAGGCAGTAAGCCCAGGGGTCAAGGGAGGGCAGACGGGTAAAGCTCCTGTCAGCTCCCACCCATTCCCCAGCTGGTTCTGGCATTGGACCCTGGAAGCTGCTCCTGTCTGGACCCCACTGGAACATTCTGGTGAAGAGCTGAGCTCTGTCCCAACAGGTCTTAGCTGGACACCAGCCCAGAGTCTTGGGCACTAAGATTCAGGGAGAAGGTCAGCAACACAGTGGTTCCAGGCCCACAGGCGGCAGACCTAAGCCTGTGTGTAGGGACCTGATGGGGAGGCCGGACTCTCCCCAGCACTCCCCACCGGGCCTGGTAGCCTGCCCCGCCTGGGCCTGCACAGTCTCCCAGTGGGCTTCGTGCAAAGTCCAAGGTGCAGCCCCCGTGGACTCAGTGCTTTCTGAGGGCAGCAGTCTAAGGGGAAGTGAGATCATTTGCTCACAAACAGCTGGCCTGTGGCTGAGCCTGTCCATGCAGCCTGTGTGCGGCCACCACAGGACCAGTGGCCACCAGTCATAATGGAGATGCCAGTGCTGAAGCCTGGGAGACGTCTGGGATAGGATGGGTGTGGGGAGAGCTTCAGCAGGAAAGCACACAGACATTCTGACACTGACCCATTGCAAAAATCTGGCTGGGAAGAGGGAAACAAACATTGTTTGTTAGTGAGATGGGGCCTCGTGCAAGTGTGTAAATATCCTCCGCCTTGGGAAAGCATCTGGCAATAAACACAATGCTGTAGAAATGCATTATGTGCTTAAGGATGACCTGCACTTTGGCCATTCCTATTACATGGGCGGGGGGAAAAGGGCAAGAGAAATCAACTCCATGGTTGCCCTACATCTCACAGCCCGTCAGCCTTGTCTGGTTAAGCTGCAGCCTTGCAGGCAGGCAGTGCCAAGATCTGGGAGGCCGGCAACGCAGGGCTGGGGCGGGCAACACTTGCCAGCCCTGCAGCCCGAGGCCCAGTCTGGGCAGGGCACACCTCTCATCCTGGGCCGCAGGGTCTCACCTCCAGTGCAGGGGGCTGAATGCCTCCTGGCTGCACACCCCGCAGCCAGCACCTCCCACGAGCCAGCCTCCCCCTGCTCTGCGCGCTGACACTCCAGTGCAGGCTCAGTGCCCCTCCCATGTCAGTGGCACAGGGTAGCCCCCATTGTTTAAATGGCCTGGGGCTTCCCCGCTTTAACAGTGGAAGTCCCTCTGCCTTCCTCGAGCCCTTCGCTGCTCCACAAACACGGCAGGCACTCCTGCCAAGACCTCTACCTTTGCAGTGCCTCCTTCCCAGAGAGCCCCCAGGACCTCCTCCTGGCCTCCTTCAACCCCACATTCCCTTTGGAAAAGTCACAACAAGCAGCTGAGAGAGAGCCCTGGGCAAGGCCTGCAGTCTGCCTGGCCCTCAAAGTCTCCAACAGTAGGGGGGCCCCTATGGATGTCTCCCCCATGGCATCCTCCAAACCTGACCAGTGCTGCCAATACCCACATTGCAAAAGGTGCCAGGAATTCTGGTCCAACGTGTTTCAAGGGGGCAAAGGAGGGCCTGCCCATAGGCATTCCGGACTTGAGGCTGGAACACATTCTTGAAGGATAAAAATTAACCAGCATCCAGTAGGCTGGCCAGCAGCCCCTGTGTGCCCATCAGAAGTGCTGCCTCCTTCCCAGGCATGGCGGCTTCACTGCCATTTCACCACAGCCAAACCAAGGCAGGGCCCAGATCTGTGTGGGTCCCTCAGAGAGGCAGCCACAGAGACCCTGAGTAATTGTCCTCGTAGATCATAGGCTTTGGCGTGCCGTTCCCAGACTGAACCATTCATCTAAATTAAAACCATTCTCCAGAAACAGACTCAGACCCTTTTAATTGAAAATAAAACCAAGCAACCCCAAAGGCTCTTTTTTTTTTTTAAATGAAAGACATTCTTCCTGTTTTCTCATCCCATTAATCACTGAGTTTTACACAATCTGTCAAAATGGCTCAGGAAGAAGTCTCTCTTCCTTTTCCTGCAGGCCTGGTTTCTTCCCTGGGCACCAACCCAGCCAGTGTTCAGGGACACCAGGCGGGGACACCAACAGGATCCAACCAGTGAGTTCTCAACTGCAATCTGACCACATCTATCAAGGGACTTCCAAAAGTCAGTGTCCACTTCTGGGTACCTGCCCAAAAGAATTGAAAGCAGGGACTCAAACAGATACTTGTACATCCAAGTTCATGGCACCGTTATTCATTATTCACGATAGCCAAACTGTGGACATAGCCCATGTGTCCATAACAGACAAACAACATGTGTTGTGTCCAGGCAATGGAAGAGTATCCGGACATAAAAAGGAATGGGATTCTGACACCAGCTATGTCAGTGAACCTTGAGGATATTATGCTGAGTGAAAAAAGCAAATCCAGTCACAGAAGGACACATACTGTGCAGATCCACTTCTTCAAGGCACCCAGAAGAGTCAGATTTGCAGGAATGGAAAGCAGAAGAGTGGGCACCAGCCTGGGGAATGGGGATGATGGAAGTCCATGTTTAATGGGGACAGAGTTTCAGTTTTACAAAATGAGGAGTGCTGTGTGGTGTGGATGGTGGAATGTTTGCACAATATGAAGTACTTACCACCAAACTGTACACTTAAACCTGATTAAAATGGTAAATATGTTGTATGCCTTTTACCACAATAAAAAAAAAACAGTTCGTGTTTTTTGACCTCAGTCAGCCTTACAAGTCCTTCCAGGGGCATGACTCGCCCAACCAACTCCATGTGAAGATGCACACAGGCTCTCCTTGACCAGAGAACAAACAGTACTCAGGAACACCGCCATATGTCCACACGGCAGGCACTGTACTGTCATCAGCGTTTGTGCATGTGTAGAGGTCATTACAGGCAGGGAATCTACATTGATGCTAAAATGCAGGGCACAAAATAATACCTGTGACCTCAAGCACCTGGCACTGAGCAAGTGTGCGGGGATAGTAGAGGCCATTTTCCCGCTCCCTTAACATTTCTCTCTTTTCAATATCTACAGAAGGCACAGAGCACATGATAATTATTTTGTAGAAAAAGAGTCAGAAAACAAATTTGGGAAACAAGACATGTCGATTACCTGGAATCTGTCCCTACGCCTTGACCAATTTGGATGACAAATGTGCTCTTTCCTCCTGGACCCCGGACAAGAGACAATGCCCGCCCAACCAGCTGGGAGGCCTCCCAACTCACTCAGCCCTAGTCCAGACAAAACAGGCAGATATAGGCCCCTTTTCCTTCACCCCCACTGCTGGCGCTCCAGATCTTCCCATAAATGATCTGAAGACACACCTATCCCACTCAGATCATTGGGCAAACTCCTGTGTCCCTACCACCTCCTGTTCCCACACAGTTTGCCCACAGGGTGATCAGATAGTGCCTGCAGGAACGGGGAAGTGGTGTTCGGGCAGGAGGGCTGGGTATGGAAATCTAGCAGTCCCAGAGCAACAGTGGCCCTGGAGCCACAGGCAGGAAGGGACACCACGGCCACGTGGCAACCCTACAGGCATACAAAACACCACCATGGGACGCTGGTGTGAGTCCCCCGGAGGACACCAACATCCCCAGGCTGCAGGGGGGACCCTGAGGACAGTCATCCGGACAAAGGGCAGCTTGACTCCAGGCTTGTGGCTGCCAGAGCCCAGCTTCTTCCTCCCAGCATGCTGCCTGAACTTACCTTTGATCTGAATCCAAAAGCACCAGTGAGGAGGGGGTGGGCACACTGGAAACCTCTGGGGAAGGTGATGGATTACACGCGGAGAAGAGCGCCAGGACCCAGTCAATGGAGCCCTTTTGTTCCCGGACCCAGCGTCGCAGCTCTAAAAGGAATGTGTACAGAACACAGGCGCCCCCATAATGGCGCATTCTGGCCCCAGGGCGACTCAGCGTGGCCAGATGTGGGCCTGCTCCCCCGCTTCTCTACAATGAGTGGGACACAGCACACTGCAGCTGTGTCCTGGGGAAACGGAGCCAAGGTTTCAATCCTCCAACGTGAAATAGCCAGCCGCCCAAGTGCCCGGGGTGCGGTGCCTCTTCTGTGAACAGAAAGGCTCCCACAGGCCATACCAAATGGCCTTTCCCTGGGTCTCTTCTCAAGAGCATTTGCTTTCTTTCACTGGTGCAACTGTTTCATTCTTACGTACTCAAAACCTCAGGTTTTCATGGTTCACAACCAGTTTCAGAAAATGTACACTCCAGAGGCCCCAGGTCACACCCCACTGATGCCACTGAGACCCAGTGAAAGAAGGGGAGACCCTTCCATCCACCTGGAGGGTCCCTGGTGCCCATGCAGTGCAGCCTGGAGTGGCACCAACAGTTTGCCACTTGAGAAGCCAGAATATGGACGCCTACAGATGCTTTGTACATCTTACAAACAAAGCCAGGTCTGCCAAGGGTGCACTGAGTGTTATTATGCCCCAAGGAGAGGAAAAGGAAGGCAGGCAACTCACACGCTCCATAATTAGAGCTGAGGAGGAAGTTAGGGGAGAAATAAAGAAAGGTGAAGGCTGCCTGTCTGAGGAAGCAGCTGTGGCTGGGACCCTGGCCAGCTGTGGCCTTCACTGGCCCCCATGTGGAGATGCCTGGTCTTGGCAAGAAGACCCAGCATTGCAGGCGGACCTGGGTTCTGAGCCGGGACCCCACTCAGCACCACACCACCCTATCCACTCCCGGGCCAGGACCCTGGTGACCACGGGGGACATTCACCTTCTCTGAGGGCCTCCAGGCACATGCTCTGCCCCAGACAGACCTGGGTTCCAGCCAGGCCCAGCCCACCCTGGGCAAGTTACGTAAGCTCAACGAGTCCCAGCGCCCAATCCCAGAAGAGAGTGACAAAGACCGTATCTTGTGAGGTTGGGTGAAGGTCACATCACAGACAGCAAGCACCCTGCACCAATGTGAGTAATATGCACAGCTAAGGCATTATTCCTGCAAGGCTACTAGCCTGGGAACAGGGGGGACATGCTCATGGAGGGCTCTTAGGCCTTCCCACCCAGCCCAGGGACACTTAGCAGAGCCACGAAACACCGATGGAAAGAGGTTTCTCTCCCAGAGCTGGTAGCTCAGAAGAATACTTCCTTGGCATGCCCAGGGACTGCTCCATTTGAGGGAATTCTTCTGATCACTGACATGGACTCCTTAAACAGAAATTTTTCATTAATGTTAACCCACTTGGGACAAAGCATATTAATACCAGATCACTGCCTTCTTTTAAAAACGTTAACATAACTCTTTGTAAGTGTCTAGGCACATCACTAATGACCATCACCCCCTTCAGTGACCCAGTGGGGCATTCTGACAGCTCCTAAGGTGGCACCAGCAGGGGTGGTCGCCCCAGCCTTCACTGGCCTTCCTATCAGCAGAGGCAGCCCCAATCAGGGCTCTGGGGCACAAGGTAGGGGACACTTAGCAGGGCTGTATCAGGGCCAGGCACACCATGGGATCCCAGATGTCCCCAAGTGCACAAGAAGGAGATCGAGATGTCCCTGAAGGGAGGGCACACCTGTCCCATGGACACAACAGACACCCCACTGGCTGGCACTGAAATGGTGGGGATTCACCCAAACACATTCCTGGAAAGTGGAGGGCAAAGAATTCTAGAAACCTGGAGATTCTAGTTTTCTGCTTTTATAAGACAGGGACAGACATGGAGGAAGTAACTGTTCCCACACTGGGCTGGCTCACAGTGGTAGACTGGCACATCAGCCGGTTCTGAGGACTCAACAGGCTAGAAGATGCAAAACCTTTTCCAAACCTGAGGCATTAATTCCTGCTCTGCAGCAGTTTGATGGATATGATGGCAGGAAGGCAGCATGGAACCGCACATCCTCGCAGCAGGACAGTCAGGGTTTCAATGCCAGTTCCACACAGACACACCTGGGAGGACCACCCTCGCCCCTGCTCTGCTTAGCCTGAGGATAAAAGGAACTATTTCTACTGCCAAAACAGTACATAGGGCCCAGACACTATCTAGGAAGCCACAGATGGCTTTAACACTTGCTAACTGCCAGGGACAAATAGCTCTGAACTAACCAGTCACCTACTTAACTAACCTTCTAACCAGAACCCCTTTTTCTGAATCAACAGAGATGACTGCAAAGGACTCTGTAAGGATGAGCCCAGTGTCACCAGTGACCCCCGTGCTTGCTGGGTCCTATCAGGCTGGTGCTCCTCCTGGACCCCACCCCACCTCAGCTCCGGCTGTCAGGAGCAGACCCTTTAGACCCAGCCACAAAACAGGGGCCTCTCCCAAAGAAAAGCCAGGGCTCGGAGACCCCGCAAGGGAGCTGAGGACCCACCAGGTGGCAGGGATGCAACAGAAACCTTCTGTGGCTGCAGAGGTGGTCGGGTTCCGGCTGGTTCCTGGGCAGGAATGCCCTGCATCTCCCTCCACAGGGGTGCCTGGGGTGGGGGCAGAGGGAACAAAGGGCTTTCCCCCAATGTGGGGGTGGGCCATGCCCATTTTATCCTAGAGAAGGAGCAGGCAGGGAAGGCCAGAGGACTGGGTCTGACCCAGATCCCTAACTGCTTTGCCCTTTGACAAATTTACTCATCTATAAAATGGGATGGATGGCAGGTCAGAAATCTTGGTCTCTCCCTTCACTTTTGCCGCTTATCTGTCTTCTTCCCAGTCTGTTTTTATTCCCATCAACATCTGCAGCCCAGGAGAACACTTTGACTTCATGACCTTTAGCACCCAGGGTCATATTTGCAAGTAGCTCCATTTAAACCCATTAGGTGCCAAAGGTACACTTTGTAAAAGCCAGTCAACATGCGTCCAGGAGCACAGTTCCCTGAGGCCCCTGCTCTTTCTCTCTTCCGGGAGGTTTGTAAAGAAACAACTCAGTGGCTCTGCTAAGAACTTTGGCACCTGAGCTGAGGAATTTGCTGTCAGGAGGTGCGTCCACTCAACAGCCAGGCATGCAGCAGCCAGTGAAACAGGGCCCTGGAGTCCCTCTGGCTCACGAGCCTAGACTGCACCATACAGTTTCTTCATCTTGGGTGAGATACTCAGCCTTTCTTTGCCTCCCTCCACACATGTGTAAAATGCGGCTGTAATCCCAGCCCCTCCAAGGTTGTTGTTTGGCTGGGGTGCGAAGAATGCCTGCAAAGCATTTAGCACAAGCCGACAGGCTCTAAGCAGTCTTATTACCTCGCTAGTACTTTGTTGCTGAGGCCACTATTACTCTGAAATATTACAAAGTAAGACTTCTAGGACTTTGCCTTTGAGGTCACGAGTCAGGCCTCCCGCCAGCTCCCCAAGCTCCGCGTGCAAGAGGTCCCTCCGCCCTCCAGCTGCAGTGGCTCCCACCTCTGCTCAGAACGCCTTTCTTAATACTTGTTGATTGATTTGCAAACATAACCTCCCAGGCCCTAAAGAGGGGAGAGTCACAAGCACACACAAATCTCTTTGGAAAGGCAAAGAGCTACAGCACTTCAGCACAGACCAAATACACCAACATGTCACAACGGTTATTCTGAAGGGCCACACAATAATAATGCAGTCCCAGCTTTTCTATTCCTATTTTCAGTGTATTCTAAGAGCATCCCTCATGACCATGCATTCACGATACAAAGAATGAAAAAATGAGAGGAAAATGGGGGGAAAGTGCCAGAAAGTCCAGATGTGTGGAGGAACTGGGACACCCTCAGAGTGGGGGGGCTGCACCCCCCAGGGTGCCTGTATTCCTTTAACCTCCATAGAGAGTGGGGCCACCCGCGGGCACCGTCTGAAGAGTTCTTGAGTCCCTTCCGCCACACATACCATTTCAAATCACTTCAAGCAAATCCCCCACTGACCGGTCCCGCACAGGGCGGCCCCGCACAGGGACTCTGGTCTCTCAGTCTCAGCATGTCACACACGGGAGGCACGTGTCACAGGTGGCCGGGATGCCCCGGCCCAGTTCCCGCTTCTGCAGAAAGACGGCAGGGAGCGATATGGGACCCCTGCCTCCTGCCCACAGCAGGCGCAGGGAGAGACCGACGCCGCAAGAGCCTGCCTGCAGAAAGCGGGAGAACGGCCCGGCGCTCTGCCCGAGTCCCCGGACCGCTCCGGAGAGCAAGTCCACCGGTGGCGCCGCCACAACGCCCCTGCGCCCCGGCCTAACTCCAGTCCCCGCGCCCCCGCGGACCCCGGACCCTGACCGAGCTCCGTCCCAACGTCCCAGCACCCCCACCATCCCCAAGCCCCGGTCCCCGGCCGAGCTCCCGTTTCCGCGCCCCGGCCCGGCGCGCGCCCCGAAACCTCCCCGCGCCCAGGACGCAGGCGCCCGCGCGGGGCCGAGACAAAGAGGCGGCGGTGCGGCCCCCGTACCTGGGCGAGCGGCAGCGGGTCCCGCGGGGCGAGGGCCGAGCAGGCCAGGCGCGGAGCAGCGCAGCCGCGCGCGGCGGGCCGTCCTCTGGCTCGCGGCCGCGCCCGCCGCAGGGCCCCCTCGAGGCGGCGCGGGCAATCGCCACCACGGTGCCGGCCGGCCGGTCTCCTGGCCTCATCGCCCCAACGGCGCGGCGCGCTCCGGGCGGCCTCCGCACAGGTCCGCGGGACGGGGATGGGTGAACCGCAGGCCACCCAGGCCGCCAGCTTCACGTCGCTAGCAGGTCCCAGTCCTGGTTTCTGCAACACAGGTTCATTCATTCATTCGCTCACTCATTCATTCGTTCATCCTGCGCTGTAATTACTGGGCCCTCAGGAACTCGTCCCTGCTCACCTGTGGCTTACTGTCTAGCCGAGTGGTGCAAAGGGAGGCAGCCCAGCCGGGTTAGGAAAGCCCAGGATGCTTTTCTTTAGAAGCCCCCCAGGGTCTGATCAATGGAGGAAGGGGGTTAGGGAAGACTTTAGACGTCACAGGACTTCTTGAAATGAGCAGGGTGTTGTCAGGCCAGCACCAGACAGGAAAGAAGGTCCCAGGCAGAGGGGTGCTGGGAGAAGGAAGGGTAGAGAGACTTTGGCAATGCCAAGACCCAGATGGCTCTGGGTCAGTCTCTGCCTCAGTTTCCCCATTGGTGTTATCTGGGAAATGGACACGTGCTCCCAAAAATCTTTAAAACACCTGCCCTTCTGCAGAAGTAGAGGTTCTATTTGTCCCATACAAAAGAACAGTTTCCTCAACACCTGTGGAATTAGGGAGCCCCTGACACAATGAAGGCAGCTGTGGGAAAGCATCCTACCTTAGGGCCCACAGGACAGGGTCATGGCTTATATATGCAGCCCTTACCAAAAGCTTAGAATCCCACCTGGAGCAGGGCTGGGCACATCTTGGACCCTCAGGGCCCTGCCCTGCAAGGAGCAAGGAGAACAGGACTGGGCAGGAACAGTGGAGAAATGGAGCAACAAATTATCCCCGGAAGGACTTTAAAGTCGCTGTCAGAAACCTGAAGGCCCTGGGTCCAAAGTGGGTCTGGAGAGACACATGCAGAAACCCCACTTTTCATCACCAAGAACAGAGGCCCAGGTCCACTCCTACCAGCCACACCTTTTCAGAATGATTTGAGGAACCCCAGCAATGATCCAGAAAGTAGCAAACTTCTCGAGAAGTCAAAAGCACATGGCTGTGGTCCTCAGAATGAGCTGGGCATTCATTCCCTGAGGCAGAGGCTTCCTGGCACTGAGCCCCAGGCCTCGGAAATGGAGCAAACATTTTTCTTGCCTTCTAAAAGACCTCCTCCCCCTCCCCTGCAGGGTACCTGATGAGGTGAGGCAGGGACTGCCCCCTGGACAGGAGCCTCAGGGAAGGCAGGGAAGAGCTCACAGCCCGCTGTCCCTAAGTGGGGGTGAGGCTGGTACTATTACTATGCCCTTTACTGATAGGGACACAGGCTGAATTCCTAGGCAGCTCACCCAGTCACCTAGCCAGTCAGTGACAGAACCTGGTAAGAACCCAGAACCACCTGGCCAGCAAGCTACTCTCACCGTCTCCCCCTGGCCCTGCTCCACTGGCCCATCCCACGCAACTGTGCTGAGTTTCTCTTTGCCTAAACACCTCTCCCCCTAGACTAGAGGTGCACCCTCAGACCCACAGCCAATGTCTATTCATCTTGCAACTCCAAACCTATCACAATGTCAAGGTCCATGCTGGCTGAATGACTATGTGCATGTAACCCCATGGGCTGTTAGGATATCTGCTGACAGAAACTGGGCTAATGAGTTTGCCCAGGATCTCACCACTGGGAAACTGGGGCTCTTCGTCCCTGTCAGGTTGCCTCTCCTGAAATCTCTATCCTCATATCACTCCCATCAAAGCCAGAGCATCCTAACAACCCAGATGTCTCTTGCTAGCTGGCCAACCCTCGTTTCTGGGACTGTAGTGACTTGGCACCTGTTCAGGCAGACAGTTCCCTTCTGTCTGCACATGTCCTGCAGCATCCACAGAAGGGACAAGGCACACTGCACTCAGTGTTTCTGCACATCCTCTGTTAGCCGTGCAGCCAGTTCCCTGATTCACCAAAGTGCAGGCGCCCACCCCTGGCCTGAGCGGGCCTCCTTCCCAGGGCCAGGGCCTCCCCACTTCCCAGGACACAACTTTGAGTTTCCAAGAATTTAAACAAAAACAGGGCATGTGGCAATTGTGTGGAAAGCGGGGGGGTGCATATTTTTTCCATCTGTACCCATCCAAAAATAACTCAAATCTGAAAACAAAAGTCTCAAACCAATTTAGCTGAGGAAAAGCAGCCCTAAGCCAGAAGCCCATTCTCTTCTCAGCACTGAAGGCTGTGGGCGGAGTTGGCCTGGGCAGGAAGCACTGACCCCTCTCGTTCCTCTGAACCCCTGTCTGCTGCCTCATTCTTGCTCCTTGCAGCCTGGAGTTCTGAAATAACTTTCTGGAAGCTTGTCATTGTCATGAAGATGTTCTTCTGGCTATTTCACATCCCCAGACCACAGGAAGTATGTGGGCATTAACGTGGATATTTTTTCTTTTTCCTTACACTGAAAATTAGTATTTTCCCAAGAGCTGCTGAAAGGGGCAGCTGGAGACATGACAGAAGATGTTGTTCCCTGGCCCCTCAATGCTGTGGGGAAGTTGTGGCATGGAATTGTGTGCACACAAGCCTGGATGGTGCAAGACACCATGTCCCCAAGACCTCTCTGGGACATATCCTCCTCCTCCCTGCCCTGCTCTGCCAAACACACAGTCTATATCCATGACCCAACACCTTGCCTTATCTGTACCCCATAGGATTTCAGGAGTCTGTGGAACTCGGTATCCTCTCACCCAAAATACACATGCACACCAACTTCCTCAACAAGGTTTCAATCACACTCAGGAGCCCACTGCCTGGACATAGATGAACTCTCCATGCCACTGGTGAGGTCCCCAGAGAGGGGCTCTGAAGTAGGGACCTGAGCAAGGGGGAGGAAAGTGAAATGAATGGGTGGCGAGGCCGTGAGCCAGGCTGACCAGCAGTGCTGGAACTGCCCTGGGCCACATGGGATGTGGGTTATCCCAGGGAGTGGGTGACCTCAGACAAGGCCATCTTTGCAGACAGGGCTGTCCCCAAAGGAGGCTTATGGCCAAGGGCTGCCTCCCAGTGGCTGGGCGCACAGGTGTTCATTGAAGAGGACCAGGTAGCTATTGAGGGCCCTCTACCTCCCCCTGGGATGCTCTGCCCCAGAGCCGAGGCTACCTCAGGAGCTACTGCCTGGCTTCTCAATTCTCTCCCCCAGTTTAGAACAGGAGGGTTGCTGACACTGTTTGTGCCCAAATGGGACTGGGCTCCGTTCTGCAGGAGGCTGGGGTCCTTTCCCTTCCCCAGCGAGGAGCCTGCCCACTCCTCCCACTGGCCCCACCTATGTGGCACTTAAAGCTGGAGCCCAGGAAACCCAAGGCAAAGAGCACAGGGGAAATCCTGACAAGGGCAGGGGAGAAAGAAAGACGTGGAGCATATGAGCTCCGGACTCTGAAGCTCGCTGCGTAAGCCCGACAACCGGGCTTTCCGTTCCTACAGCACACGCATCCCAAATGGTATCAGCATGGAGAACCCATCTGCTCAGCTTCCTGAGATGTTGGAGCAGAGGGGAGGGAGCAGGCCCCTAAGGAGGGGCTTCTCATCTGGTCAGTAGCGGTTCGCCTTGCCCTCCCTCCCTGTACCTTGGCCCACCAGCACCTCTCCCTCTCACAGCATGCGTGGGCCGCCGGCCCCGACCCTGTATGGCTGCTGGTGGAGCCAGTCCAGGGAGCC